>CM026297.1:7176840-7416424 GCA_014851415.1 Cnaphalocrocis medinalis
TTCGGACCTTGGCGTGTTGCGTGGAAAACAGTTGTTTTGTAACATTTGTTTACGTTTCGCGTCAACAGTTGTTTATTTATTTGAAGTCGGAAATCCCCTTTTATCAGCCGCAGTTCTCAGTATTCGTGTAGTTTTTTATTATATTGATTTGAGGACAATCAAGATGACCTCTCTGCCTGATGGTAAGCGGCCGTGAGACCCAAATATGAGGTTGACAGGCACAAAAGAATAGACTAAGTACCAATTGAGTCTGTCATTCTCACCCTGAAGGCCTGCTGAGTGAACAAACACAAGTGTTCATCACACGAATGTTTGTTCAGGGTGTGGATACTGGGAATCGAATCCACAATTTTTGGCGTATGAGGCAGGGTCACTACCAAATGCGTTTTGTCCTGCGTCGAATTTCAGAGTTCCGGACTCGATCTTAGTAGATGTTCACTGATAAGTAGGTACTGTATTGCAGAAATAAACTACAAAAAAAAAATTAAAACAGAGTAGGCCCCGTGGCAATGTCCCCAAAAGCTGGCAGCATTACCTTGGATAGCGATGGAAATTCGCTGGGCGAAGTAGCTGTCACCTTTTGGGTATCCCGTGACTTCAACTAAGCGCATAGCTAAGTCTCGGAAGAAAGAGAGCATCGGGACCCCACGGGCCCAGTGTTTCGACACCGAAAGCTACGAAGTGGTAGGTACCGGATGCCTATACTTCGCAGCTTTCAGTTTCTCTGCAGCCTCGGCCGCGGCATTCCTCGTAGTCCCGCAAAGTTTGAGTTTGAGTCAGTTACGGCCAAATAGTTAAATGTCTCTATCTTAAGCCCGAATCCTTGCGAAGTCGAATCGTCCTATCAAATTCGGCTGTGCCGCATGACGTTTCGGTCTCGCTCCTCAGTTGGCCTCTGCCCCCCACAATTGCAGTCCTATTAATAACAGGGTACAATTGACTCTGTAATTACTACACGACTTGACTTGGCAATGTCGAAATACTGCAGTAGCTTCGCAGGGGTTTCGGGGGAAAACTATAAATATTGATATACAAATGTAAAATACATATTATTATCAACACTTTTATAGATGAGACTTTTGTTATGGCGCGTCCCGTTGTCTCGTCAATATTCCGGCAACCAGTCCAGTATTTATGTTTTATAACAAACTAGTGGCTCCCGGCGAACTTCGTTCCACCTACTTTTTGTTTAATTTCTCACCTTTTAGACCTTCCCTGGACTACGACAAACATTTTAAAACTAAATTCAGCTCAATCAGCCCAGCCGTTCTCGAGTTTTAGCCAGACTAACGAACGGCGATTCATTTTTATTTATATAGAAGATAAGTAATAAAACTTAAGGGGCTATACGAATGAAATTAGCGCCGCCAACCGATTTACACTGATTGTGGCGAAAATATGATATTTTTGAAGAAAATAAAACATTACAGACTTAGATCCAAATAAATTGGATTTTGCAAGGTGCAATACAATATTTCTAACACGCGACAAGTAACAATAATGATTGCTAAAAACGGCCACTTTATATTATGCCCCGTGTTGGTCTAGTGGTTTAAGTACCGGACCATAATCTCGGGGTCCCGGGTTCGATTTTCGGGTTGAGCAAAAGTATTATTTTTACTCTGATGGTTCAACCAATCCAAATATTTCGAAGTTTTCGGACGTAGCTCGGGTTTGTGATCACCAATCCGCATTAGGCAAGCGTGGTGATTAGCCTAATCACATCATAGTAGCGATGACTTGATTTCTATCTCTCTTCTAATCTTTTTTTTACATAATATAATACGCCCAGACGCAGTTATACACAGAATCCAAGTATTTACCTCTACACCACTATATGTGCGTAAGTTCCGGTTTCCTTGTATATTCCAAAGACTTTATAAAAAAGTCTTTGGTATTCTAAATCTATGGTCCTATGTACCGATTCTATTTATCTTAATATAATGTTTTTCTTGTTACAGTACTCCGATGTTCGGAAAACGGCCAGGATTCCCCGTGCCCTACAGACGAGGAAAAAGGTACCTACTTTTTTTTTCTGCAAACATCTGATTCAATGACCTGTTCAATTCTCTAACAGACTCAGAGACCCGAGTTTTTTTTTTATTTTAACAACATCTCATATATTGACTTTTGGTCCACCTGCTCGTCTACTACCTATCACATTGGCAATTGTAAAAAAAGAATCTACCATCCACTTTCCAGCACTACCGCCAGTAGACCAAGACCCCGCCCCCCTCCCGCAGTGCCGGGCGGGCAGCGAGTGGGAGAGCGGCTGCGACTACTGCCAGTGCTCCGACGCCGGCACTGCCGAGTGCCGGAGACAGCCGGCATGCGAGGACCCCTGTAAGTAGACAAACTACCGCCAGTAGACCAGGGCTCCGCCCCCCTCGCGCAGTGCCGGCGGGCAGCGAGTGGGAGAGCGGCTGCGACTACTGCCAGTGCTCCGACGCCGGCACTGCCGAGTGCCGGAGACAGCCGGCATGCGAGGACCCCTGTAAGTAGACAAACTACCGCCAGTAGACCAGGGCTCCGCCCCCCCTCGCGCAGTGCCGGCGGGCCAGCGAGTGGGAGAGCGGCTGCGACTACTGCCAGTGCTCCGACGCCGGCACTGCCGAGTGCCGGAGACAGCCGGCATGCGAGGACCCCTGTAAGTAGACAAACTACCGCCAGTAGACCAGGGCTCCGTCCCCCTCGCGCAAAAAACAAAATCAAAATTTCAAACTTATAACACCCCGTAATTTTTGCGTTGGGGGGATAAACGAATCATCATCATCAGCAACCCATACTCGTCCACTGCTGCTGATTTTCGGCCACTCTTATCCAGCAAACTCCAGCCAGCCTTCGAGTGTCATCATCCCATCTTGTCGCAGGGCGTCCAACACTACGCTTACCGAGTCGCGGTCTTCACTCAAGGACTTTGCGGCTCCAACGGCTGATAGGCATCCGCAATCAGCGGACTAACAGACTTATCTTTTACTCCCTCTAAGAGAAACGAGCAGATATTAACTCTCCATTTCCTTCTAATTCCAGCACCAAAATCAGAGGAATGGCCTATCGGCAAGGAGTGCTCTGCAGGGTCCAAGTGGAAAAGCAGGTGTCGCGAGTGCGTCTGCTCCGAGGAGGGATACGCGGTCTGCAACCAGAGAGCGTGCGAGAGGGAAGAGGATGGTAAGACTATATCTTCTTTGGGTATCTTTCCAATTCTGTGCACTGTAGAGTCTACCTGGAGAAGCAGGTGCCTCGATTTCGTCTGATCCCAGGCAGGCGGTCTGCAATCATACGCCGTGCGAGAGGGAGGAGGACGGTAAGACTTTTTCTTCTTTGGAAGCCTCTTCAGCTCTGGTCTCAACAGGGTCTAGCCTGGTGGAAGAGCAGGTGTCACGACGCATCTGCTTCCACGCACGCGGTCTGCAACCAGACGGCGCGGCGTGCGAGAGGGAGGAGAATGGTAAGACTTCTTCTTCTTCTTTGGGAACCTCTCTAGTTCTATGCGCTGCAGAGTCTACCAGGAGGAGTAGGTGACGACTGCATCTGCTCCCAGCCACGCGGTCTGCAACCAGACGGCGTACGAGAGGGACGAGGATGGTAAGGCTACTTCTTCTTGGGTTCCTCTCCAGTAGCACTACCATGAGTTTGAAATACTGTCCTCGCTATCGACTAACTATCGCTTCGTCTCTTTCATTGTGATGGATTAGAAAGAGACAGAGCAATAGTTTACGTTACGTCAGTTTTAGATGTCAACTCATGGTAGCGCTACTGTTCTGTACGCTGCAGAATCTACCTGGAGGAGTAGGTGTCACGACGCGTCTGTGTGCGCGGCGTGCGAGAGGGAGGAGGATAGCAGACTTCAGATAGTTTATTCCATAGTTTTGTAGTAAGAGGTAGAAAGGTTCTTGACAAACCGTCCGTTCGTCACCTCGTTTCCCACCTATAGCATAAAAACAAAATTCTCGGTTGATTTCTCTGGTTGATCTCTCTGACCTCGCAGATGTTCATGGGCAGCGGTGATTACAAACCAGCAGGTGATCCGTATGCTCGTGACGCCTCTAGTATATACGTATAAAAAAACCTTCACAATCCTTAGACAGGGTACCAGACCGATTGAATCATGTATTTTGACAGTTCAGAAATAAATGCCAGACAATCACACCAATCAACCTGGTCTCAAACTAGGGCAACCCCTGTATATGACTACCAGGTGACGATAATTAACTGGGGGCGGCATCCCAGAACACCCAGACCAGGCGAACACCTTAGCCACTGCGCGATCGAGGCCGTCGTGAAGTAAAACTTGATGTTTCACGTTCCAGAGTTTGAGAAGATGTCCTGCGCCCCCACCACGGTTTGGAAGAACGACTGCAACACATGTCGGTGCTCCCCATACGGCCACGGCGCCTGCACGCTGATTGGCTGCATTCACTTCCGTAAGAACACTCAATACTTTTTTTTTTCATTCACATAACACTACATAAGGGCTATGCTGGGAGTATCTTTTAAGGACCGCATCAGAAATGATGTAATCCGACAGAGACCCAGAGTCACCGAATTAGCAAACTGAAGTGGCAGTGGACTGGTCACATTAGCCGCAGAACTGACAACCGTTGGAGCCATAAAGTCCTTGAGTGGAGACCGCGCCTCGGTAAACGTAGTGTTGGACGCCCTGCTACAAGATGGGATGACGACATTCGAAGGCTGGCTGGAGTGAGCTGGATGAGAGTGGCCGAAAATCGGGAGCGGTGGCGTGCATTGGGGGAGACCTATGTCCAGCAGTAGACGAGCGTGGGTTGCTGAAGATGAACATCCCATAACATTAAGTCATAAAAGGACCATTTTTCTTCCCGAATTTATAAAAACTTAGCTGAGCTTACTAGGTTCGCACTCACTCCGTTTCGAAACTTTATTAGTTCCAAATTCGTATCAATAGATGACATTAGGGGTCAATTACATCGCGCATTAGTTTAATAGTTTAACTTTAAATCGGTTTATGGCATGTGATGAGATTCTCTATATTCTATAATCTATTATGTATCCCGGAAAAACGAAACACTTGCGCGATGTTATCGACGCCTAGCGCTATCTATTGGCAAAGATTGGAAAGAATAGCGAAGCTAAGTCCCGATACGATGCAAGGGTAGGCCGCTAGTAAGTAGATCTTTAGATTTATAGATCTTGAAGACTGTGAAATGAGGGATGGATGACGATGAGGATGATGACGAGGACGATGATGATGATGAGGAGGAGGATTTGAATGACACAAGCACACCACAGTAACACTTATATTGAAAACTTACATAATTGGCTAGATAAATAGATTAGGCACGGGAGGGCTACAACAACTGACGATAACTATGGTAGACATTTCTTATAAAGGGTTGTATGTTTTATAAAGAACACTAGAATTTAAACTTAATCAGTGGCCAAAAAGGTTGCAACGATGTAGGTCGCCAACAGATCTAAAGAATAATGTTTTGTTTGTTTTCATTCCAGCATTTCCAGCGTTTCCCATACCTGAATTACCTACTACTACTAGCAAACAGTCAGAGGAAGAACCAGTGAGTGAACCCGTAAGTATTTTCATCATTGTCAAAAGACTAATTGTAATTTGATAACAATTACAAGAAATAACGAGCAAAAAGACCAAGTTTAAACTTAGTACTAAAGTGCGTACTGTTACTTTACCTACGAGGTGTAATGTAACACAACATTGAAAACAACTGCTAGCTAGCTAGCTATTAATAAATAACAGCATTAAAACGATAAAAAATTACGGTGTGGAGTCGGCAACAATTAGATAGCTACATTCGAGACTATCAAATAGAAATATACAGCCAAAGCGGCCAATAATATCGAGATCGCCAAAGTGGTCAAGGTTTTGAATACCCCAGCCTAGACAAATATAGGTAATAATTATTGATACGTTTTGTCAAATGCATGGATACCTACACGTTAGCCGCCGTTATTATAGCGACAGGCAATCTGTGGCTGAATCTATCTATCTATACCTAGATATCTAGGTAACTATCTGGCATCCTTGGATGTCGCTATCTAATTGCTGCTTTTACTGTACATGACGCACTTTGTATCAAGATTGTTATACTATCTTGAATTAGCACAATATCTAACGGAAAAAATAACAAAAGTTTTCACTATAACTTACCAATAGGACGGATAAAGAAGGAGAATTTCGAGCAGTGTTAATATCACTTCGCGGCACTTCTCTGCACGTAAAAACATCAAATGTAACACTAAACAATTCGATATCTCTAGATAGTTACACGATTCCATACTGAAAGCGTATCTGGATCATTTACCTCAATGATCTGGATAATTGCAGCAATGGGAGCTATCACGTGTAAAAATCCTGAAGATGCCGTACTTGTAAACTAAGGCTACACGGTGATTGGTTATTTTTGATGTGAGAAGTCAAAATGTCACTAAACGACCAATGACGTTGAAGTTGGACCACAGACAAGTACGCCATCTAACGGATTTTTCACTTTATCAAACGCTTTCATTAAGGAGTTGTATAGTCTACGGCAGGAAAGTGTAGTTATGACCTTGAGTGCGCAGAAACCAATTTTCATAGAAAGTCTTCTTTTTTACAAGTGCGCAAAATAACGGTCATCGCTATACTTTCGTGCCTCCAGCTATAACGTGTATGTTAATCTAGAGATTTTATGAACTAAGTCAAAAATTACTTATAGCTTTGAATTTCATTTAAAATTGCAATGACAATTAGGTATTTTACCATCAACAGAATCTTCTCTGTTAAAAAGTGGTGTTTGTTTTGCACTTCATATAATTTTGTGTGGTGTGGGTTTTTCATTGGATTCGGATGCACAATCAATATCAATATTTAAAGGTAAGTAAATGTTTATTTATTCAATAGTCTTAAATTTAGAAAACAATTCAATATACAACAGTGGCGGACACATCAAGCTTTACAAAACTGTCAAATTTCCTCAATCGATTACGAACTCAATATGGAACTATATAAGGTTTATAATCGAATAAAGAATTTTGACAGTTTATGTAGATGACTCAAATACTGGGTGTATGTGAACATTTTCACGTCTTCTACAAACCATTCTGAACAACAATTTGTTCCACGACTTTTGTAAATTAGTCGAAAATAATTTCGACTCTCAACACATAATGAACAACTCACGTGTCTGACTGTGATAAAGTTTTCTATGCCAATTTCCAAAAGTCATAGAACAAATGTGGTTCAAATGATTGGTTGAAGACGAGAAGGGATGTAAATGTTCACAGATACACCGTGGTTTTTTATCTGAGAAACTTTTCGAGTGCATAAGTACATTGTATATAAAAGGAACATAAATCTGAAATGGAGCACGCTGAAGCACGCGGGGAAACAAAATGGCTGATGGGAATTAATTTGTAAGAAGACGCTCTCAACAGAACAGTCTAGAGACTTAAAATAAGGAAAGCCGGGTCGCGTTTCCTTATTTTAGTTTAGGTTATTACCTATTAAATGTAATAAGGAATCGAAGAATGACCCTGTCTCTCTTAACAAATGTTGTGAGTTCGATTCCCACATTGGACAATCATTCGTGTTAGACAAGTAATCTATTGACGACCCGTTTAGCGCAATGGTTTGAGCACCGGTTGTGACGTAAGGGTCGCGGGTTCGATTCCCGCACCGACACAAATGTTTGTTGATGAAACAGATATTTGTGTTGGGTCTGGGTGTTTGTGATACCTTCGTAGTTTCTGGTTTCCATAGCACAAGGGAAAACCTTAGTTTAAGACCAGGACAATGTATGTGATGTTGTCTCAATTTATTTATTATTCCACATTTTCCATCAACTTTTCAGACACCTAAAGACAAAATCAAGGAAATAGAAGAGGCTCATATAAACCAGTTGAAAGACCAAATAGTGCACAACGTCCTAAAAAGAAGTCCCGTCTGCAAGCCGAACGAGGACTTCCAGAATGAGTGCAACTCCTGCAAGTGTGCTGCTGACGGGCAGTCATACTCGTGTACGCAGGCCGAGTGTCTGGAGAGAGATATGACGAAGGAAGTCGAGGTTTTTATGGAGAGTGAGGTGAGTCAACAGTGCGATATTGATACATTCACAACACAACAAACAAAACAACTACACAACAACGAGTTTAAGGAACTATAACGAACTTTAACGAGTTTAACGAACATTAACGAACTTTAACGAGTTTAACGAACTTTAACGAGTTTAACGAACATTAACGAGTTTAACCAACATTAACGAGTTTAACAAACAATGACGAACTTCAACGACTTTAACAAGCCTACCTTCATAAAATTGACTAAACGCTGTTTTATTCTGTGATAGGTGGTAGACGAGCAGACGGATCACCTAATGGAAAGCATTGCCGTCGCCCATAGACATAAACACCAGTTTAGTCACATGCTCTACCCCCAATCGTGCCTCCGGTACCCTCCACCCACTCGACGAAACACAGCGCAGGCGCTGCGTCTCGCCGGTTTTCAGTGAGGCGGTGATATCACTCCGTAAACTCCGTTCGAACCAGCCCATTCATGCCAAGCGTTAAAAAGTCCAACAGTTAAAAAGTTTCTGTGATATTGAGGCCCTAGAAGAAACGCAGTTTTCCCATGGTTAACTGTCACTTGGCTCACAAATCTGCTTCATTTCTAGGGTGTAGACCACATCGAGCGCCACTCAGTCTGCAAGCCTCAGGACACGTTCTACATCGGCTGCAACACCTGCCACTGCAACTACGATGGCACAGACTTCTCCTGCACCAACAAACCCTGCCCGCTGCCTGATGATGTGGAGCTGTTCCATGAACTGAATGTAAGATCTGGTACTTACTTCTATGTCTCGGGCTCGGCTAATTCGACCTAAAAAATCTCGTCTCAGAATTTCTAGTTATTTTAGCTGGTTATTGTTATAGCCTAAGTCCTAACGTCACGTACCTAAATAGTGAAAACATCAACCATATTTCGTCCGATATAGAGTATTAACTCTGCAATAGAATAATCTACTTCAAAAGAAATACGGCTCATGTTAAATACAAACTTACATTCTATTCTCATCAATCCTCACTATTTCCACCAAAGATGCACTAGGAGAAGGTTGAAATTTGCCTTTATGTTAATTTTGACGGATCTAAGTGAGTCAGTCTGTCTTCCTACCAGGACTGCAATCTGAGGGCCTAACTTGTTAACCCCAGAAATACTCTAGCTCGTTTACAGTTAAAGCAAATCTTATTCTAACAATTACTGTATTTTGCAGGAAATGAAACCTATAGTCCCAGTGATGAGTGAAAGCATATCCGGGAGTGCTGAAGTTGAAATGAGTCAAAGCATATCTGGCAGTCCCGAGGAAGTCGAGATCAGTCAATCAGGCAGCCCTGAAGAGCTTGAAATGGGTCAAAGCATATCAGGGAATGGAGGTGTCAAGCCGCCCAGGAGATAAGATCTATAAATTGGTTGTGCACTGTATCTATGAGAATAAAACACTTTTGATTTTTGTTATTGCTGTTTTTTTAACGATAGTGGTTCCTCAAGGTTTGATTCCGCATGGTGTATGTCTTTCTGTCTTTTAACTTTACCTTTAAGACAGACATGCACACAATTCCATCTACTTTTCAGACACTTAAAAACAGTATTAACTATGTGAGCTATTCAGGTGCGTACGTATTTTCCATCAAGATTAAATTACTACATTTCTGGACATCAGTGAGTTAAATAAATGTACATATTATACTAAAGTGCCGACGATCATCATGTTAGGAGTCACTCCTCATTCCAGCTCCCAGCGCTCAAGAGAGAAGCCAACCAGACCTGCGTAGCGAAGGCTATGTTCATCAAAGACTGCAACATCTGCTGGTGTAACGAGTTTGGGACGGATTTCTTCTGCACACGGAAAGTCTGCGTGGCTGAACTGCCCGACGAGCCCGCTGTGGAGACGCCAGAGGTAATCAGGAAGGAACAGTGGCAATAGCAAAAATCAAGACAGATCAAAATATAAGACAGTTAAAAAAAGGACAGGCTAAAATCGGAACTGAGACAAAAGAAAAAAATAAAATAAAGTAAAGACGAAAGAGATGAAGTAGGGACAAGATAGATATAAAACACATTAACAAGACGAAGACGACTTAACTTTTACTATACTTTTTTAGCCATTAGCACAGTTTGATTGCGGATTAAAAAAGGATTGAGCAATTAGTAGCGAAACTTAAGTGACTTTGGATAAAAAACTATGACGACGACGAAAATATCTTTAGACATGACTAACTTTTACAAGACAGAAACGTAAAGACTGACATTTAACTGAAAGAAAAAGTTCAGACAGAGTTGCACAAAGGAAACTGACAAAAACAAAAGACAGACATCAAAATTAAAGACGAAAAAACTATGACAACGACGAAAATATCATTAGACATGACTAACTTTTACAAGACAGAAACGTAAAGGCTGACATTAACTGAAAGAAAAAGTTCAGAGAGAGTTGCAAAAAGCAAACTGACAAAAACAAAAGACAGACATCAAAATTAAAGACGAAAAAGCCGGTATCAAATATCCCGTTGCAAAAAAAAAGCTAAAGATGAAATTTTAATAGGAACTCCGGATAATAAAGAAGGATTGCCGGCCGTTCGAAGTGTTCGAACTGGACTGCAACATGTGCCGGTGCAACCCTGACGGGAAGTCCTTCTCTTGCACCAGGCGAGCCTGCCTGAACCTGGAAGACAAGATTGAGATCGAGGGAGTTTCGGAAGAGAAAAAGGTCTTCGTTAAACTAAGATAGCTTTACGCTTCGCATTCTGGTCTGGTGGTGTTGGGTTATGCTAAATATTAACTGTACCTACATAGAGATTTGGATTACAATAATCTGTGAAAATAAATACTTGATCTAAACGGGACGAAACGCGAGGAGGTTGATTTGTTGATTTGCCATCCCAGGACTATCTACAATTCGCTACCCCACCAACCTTGCCGACCCCTTAATTAAGTCGCCCTTGGCTATAGCCGATTCAACCTTATGTCAAACCAGGCCTCAATGGGGGGGGGGTCCGGACCCCCTGGACCCCGCCTTATATACCTACGTCCATGTGTATAAGTACATTATAGCTTACTGCCTGACGTTTAAACCACGTTACAGCGGCCGGCCGTCCGCTTGTGATGGCTTGTGATGCAGTTGTAATGTGGTTGAAACGTCAAGCAGTAAGTATTATACTTATAGTTAAACGTTCTCGCGTTTAGTCCCATTTAATCAAGTAATTACTTGGATATGAAAAGAGACTGCTGAGTTTCTTGCTGGTTTCTACTCAGTAGAAATCGATGTTTTGAACCAGTTGTAAAATTGTTAGTTTTCTGTATGCACTTTGATTGAATAAACAATTTTCTATTTCTTCCTACATCTTCTTGGTCTGGCTTTGGTTTATTTGGGTAATGAAATCTGTTAGCTTAGTTTTCACATTGGGTTCACTTTTGAGTAATAATTATAAATGGTACAATTTTACAATAGATAAGTATTTTGACCTCTGATCGTGCTAAATTATTTTAGAGGTTTATACTTTTTAAGCGCCGTAGGGCATGCCCATGTTAAAAATTGCACATCTAAATTAGATCGTTGGTAACTTGTCCTGGTGTTGGATTTAGCTATTTTCAACTAACTAAACCTTTGAGGATACCAACTTGGCATCCTGTAACGCTACCATGAGTTGACATCTAAATCTGACATAACGTAAACAATTGCTCTGTCTCTTTCAAATGCATCACAATAAAAGACTGTAATAACCTGTGTTCAACAATAAAGATTATGATTATGATTAAAGAGACAAAGCAATAGTTTTCGATAGCGAGGATAGTATTTCAAACTCATGGTAAGACTGCTGATTATAAATACCAATTTTGTTTTAACGCGCACTCGCACTCACGCATTTTATTTTACTTATCGTCTAAAAGGAACTTTGTCTTTTCCAGATACCCTTGAGCAGAAAAGTCAGAGCAACTCCTCAGGTAACATTTGACACAATACCTACACATTTCACGCCCCGTAGTAAAATATACGACTTAAATATATGTACGACGTATTAAATAAAAAATATTTTGAGTTTGAGGTTGACCCACTCCAGGGCAAAGGTCTCCCAACCCTTCCTCCACATTTTGTAGGTTTAAACGACCGTGGTCCAGTTGATCAGATCTAAAATTTCATTTTACTAATTCACCTTCTTTTACAAAAGCCTAAATCGTTTTAAAGCGATAGGTGGCGAGCAGACCAATCACCTGATACGAGTAGTCAATTAGTGATTGCCGGCGCCTATGGACACCCGTAACATCAGTGGAGTCACAAGTGCGTTGCCAACATTAAACCCCCTTTCCCCCAAAACAGGCCTCGCGGTACCCTCACTCATTCAGCCAAAGCGCAAGCGCTGCTACACGCGGGTCTTCTTTAAAAGACCGTGATATCACTCCGGTTAGAGTGACCCCACACTAGCGTCTTTTGAACATCGCGTCGGCGTCTTGCTGGCGACCTCCCCACACTAGCTTTTTTGGGCGTTGCGTCGACATGAGCGCCCGAAAGCGCTAGTGTGGGGTATTTGTCAAGATGCCGATGCTCAAAAGACGCTAGTGTGGGGTCACTCTAAAACCAGGCCAATTCATGCCGAAGCGTGGCTCTCCCACGGTCTAAACTTCGAAAGTTCCTCTAATTATAACCCCCTGGTGTCTCCAGTAGGAATCGCCGAAGGCCTGCCAAGCCGGGCAGGAGTTTCGGCTGGACTGCAACCAGTGTCTATGCGACAACGAGGGTCTGGCCTTCTCTTGCACTCGCATTGACTGCGTGGCGCTCAACAGCCAGAACAATGGTGGGAGTACCAGAACTAAACGTGGTAAGTTCACACAGCATCTCATACATTGACCTGACTCCTGACCAAGTAGCTCAAGCTCTTAATTGTGTTACAAATATCAGACAACAGAGCAAACACAAATATAATACTTAAATACATTACACCCAGACACTGAACCAACAGACGTGTTTATCGAATGTTTGCCCAAGGTGAGGATCGAACCCACGACCATTACCCGACGTATGAAGCAGGGTCGCTACCAAATGCGCCATCTGGCCAGTCTTTTAGTGAAGATGCGGTCTCAAGTGAGCCATGCTTACCCATGACAAGCCTATTTACTCTTGCCTTATTATGCTCTAGGTTATATGGTTCAAAGAGCTCCATATTGTTCAGGAAATACTTCGATGAATTCCACCAGTTACCTTGATGTTTATCATCATCAGCCTGTCTCAGTCCACTGCTGTCTATACCCATAGGCCTCCTCCAATGTTCGCCATTTCACATTGTCTTCGGCTAAACGCATCCAGTCTATAAAAGACGTTTCGCAGATCGTCACACTAGCCGGAGACCGTCCTACACTTTTAGGACCCTTGATGTTGCTTAAAGACTATTCCCTTACAGAAGCTCCAAGCGAGCTGGTGAAGACCGAAGCGACCTGCGAGCCTGGCTCCGTGTTCCAGTCGGACTGCAATGCCTGCCGGTGCACTGAAGATGGCCACGCCAAGTGCACCAACGAGCTGTGCACGCCCAACCATCTGGACAGCAATTTGCGCACTGCAGGTAAGGATACTCTTTACATCCGACAGGTTCAGTAGACCTCATATTTTTCTGTTTCGAGGCCGTGGCGGAAGATATATTTTGTTCCACAGTCCAATATTCTCTGACACGTTGGAGACTGCAGCTGATGCCGCGTAGGCTGCAGGAGTAGACCACTTTTCGACCTTAATGTATCGGGTTCGAGAATAAGGTCTGAAAGCCTTTTTTTGAGGACTCTGGTGAAATGCCACCGACCCGAAGTGCAAGTTGCACACTTTGCACTCGCCGGCAAGGAGACCGACGGGTAGTGTCGGGCTCTTCCATGACTGGGGCCTCAGCTAATCTGCCGCCGGTCAATGGGCCTCCCAACTAAAAGACCTTGGGCTGTTATGTACCCGGCTTATCTACAGCTGGGTTCGATCCCCGGGTCGGGCCAAAAGGTGTTGTCCCAGATTGTATGGACCCTGGGCTAGGATCTTGTACAGTAGGTAAAAAAAAATACCAATATACCTTAAAAACTTAGTAAGTGTCCAATTCCTTATAAATGACTTCGTTTTCTGGTACAAATAAAAAGATCACAAAAAATATAGCAATACTTAACAGCAAAAACCATCATGGCGGGAATGACATTTTGTTTATGACATCTGTCACTTTTGAAAAGACCGGTGATATTAGTTGTCAAAGTGACGATGACAAGTGAAATCTGACAGCGGTTATCATCTATAGTTTATGATTCCTTGTTTTTTTCGCCATAATGGTGGCCATATTATATGCTTTACTGAGAGAATTAATGAATGGATTTCATTTTTGTACCACCATACTACACGTTAAATATTTTTTTTGCATTTTTCTAACAATCAGTAGATTTTTCTTGATTTTTTAAAATACTGTACAATGTCCTAGCCCACTCCGGAACAACACCTTTGTATCTGAGATTTTCTGTTCAGAAATTCGCAGTGTCAGCCCGAAATCCGAAAGATGGCGATCTTGTATCCCCGTGCCCGTGCCTGGAAAGCACGTTAAGCGATTGATCCTGCACCTGATCCTTCCTCGGTCGTGTTAAACTGGTGACCCATCGAAATAGGAATAAGGAAGTCCTGCGTCAATGGCTGATCGTTGTGATTCGCCATCATCAACGTATTATCGGTTAAGAGGATATTAAACCTGACGCGTTCGTATATCACAAGTTTTTTTTTTATGTGATAGGTAGCAAACGAGCAGGCGGATCACCTGATGGTAAGCAATTGCCGCCGCCCATGGACACTTGCAACACCAGTGGAGTTACACGTGCGCTGCCAACCTTTTATCCCCTTCCCCCTGGGTGGGCCTCCGGTACCCTCACTCACTCGGCGAAACACAGCACAGCGGCTGCTTCACGCCGGTTTTCTGTGAGGCAGTGGTATCACTCCGGTGGCTCTCCCACAATTAATAGAAACAAGTATCTACGATTGACGACCCATTTGGCGTAGTGGTTTGTGCGCCGGTTGAGACGCAAAGGTCGCGGGTTCGATTCCCGCATCAAGACAAATGTTTGTTGATGAAACAGATATTTGTGTTGGGTCTGGGTGTTTGTAGTTCCTTCGTTGTTTCTGGTTTCCATAGTACAAGGGAAAACCTTAGTTTGGGACCAGGACAATGTATGTGATGTTGTCTCAATTATTATCCCAAACTTCCAGACCCAGACCCCGGCTTCCGCTGCAACCCTGGCGAGCAGTTCAAGCGAGACTGCAACGACTGCACGTGCTCTGCCGACGGGCGGAGCACCTTCTGCACGCTCCGCCTGTGCGACGAGGCCCTGCCGCAGAGCATCTCGCCCTAACTCCTCACGGACCACCTTGAATCACCAGAAAACATTCAGACGCAACCCTCACGTTTCAGGCCTTAATTTTGCTAATAGTTCCAATATTCACCAATAGATGGCGTTAGGTGTCAATTACATCGCGCAATAATTTTTCCTCTTTTCGGATTACTTATAAGTCGTAGACTATACAGCGGTGTATCTGTGAACATTTACATCCCTTTATCAACGTCTTCTACCATTCTGAGCAATATTTGTTTTATGACTTTTGGGAATTCGTCAAATATTTTTTCTACTCAGATCAGATTTTCAGAAATATAATATCTATGGTTCAAGGTGGTTTTCTTTCTTTCGTTGCAGCATAAACATTGAAGACTTACACAAGAATATAATATAAAAAAAAACAATTACCTACATTGTATTCAAGAAGGTTGGCCCGCGCTCACTTAGTTTCGGGACATAATCTTTCCTATTAATCCAAAATTTTGGTAATAGATGGCGCTGAGTGTCAATTACATCGCGCAAGAGTTTCGTCTTTTAATATCACGTATAACTTAATAATAATTATACCTATGCACTATAAATAGTATAGATACTATTTATAAAGAGGTAAATTCTATCGACATGGACACAACTTATATATTTACTAACCAAAAAAGCGAAACACTAGCGCGATGCAATCGACACCCAGCGACATCTATTGATAAAAAGTGGAACTAATGACCCAAAACGAAGTGATGGCGGGCCCTAGTAGAATAGATAAAAAGAACATTTAATTTTATTCTTGTGTAAGGCTTCAAAACGTTTACCTATATTAGTTCTAACAAAATAGTATGATGATTTTGTAAGAAAGGCTATAACTTACAGTAACTTATTGTTACATGCTATACACATGGAGGATGCAATAGGTTTTGTGTCTTGTGTTTTAAGTATTTGTGACTATTTTTACTTAGTTTATATGAGAGCGAGTGAGATGATAGAAAAGCAACTTAATGTTTTTTGTATGCTCAAGACAGCAGATTTTTATTATTTTTTGTAACAATTACGAACTCTAAAGGTATGGTAATTCAAAAGTTGATTCAATATTAGGTATACTTAGGTAGGTCAGCTGTTCAAAATGAAAACCTAGTTATAATGATTACTAAAATAGCTGTTTTTATTGTTCCAGCTTTTGAGTTTATACCTTAGCATGTCAAAAACCTATTTTGGAAAAATCTTGAGTTACTAGGTTTTGCTTTAGAGCGGCTGAGGTATTCCAGTGTCAATGTATAATACATAATGGTATCATTGTGTATTATACATTGATTGGTATCAAAAAACAAGCGCATTAAAAATACTGTTTGAGGCCTTGAAAAAAAAGAAATTATCTTTTTCAAATTGCAACCTTTTTTTTTGTAGACAAAAGCCGTTAAAACCAAAATTTAACTCAAGACATCCCGTATAACTTTTTTGTTTCAAGAGCTCTCTAAATAATACGAATTTCAGTAACAGTTGCTTTTTTATTTAGCTTATGTAGATCGTAAGTTTGATGTGTTTTTATGTGTGTGAATTTAGTTAGTAAATTTGTCATCTCCATTTCTTGCTTCATCCTTTATTTACACCGTTGAAAAGTCTGTGTTTATTGATATAAAAATTAATAATTAAACATTTTTCAAAACGATATAACACCAAGGTAGATGTCAGAGACTAGTTCCTCTACACTTACATGCAAAAAAAAAAACGATAAATGTAATTTTTTATGGAGAAAAAGTATTTGACATATTTTACATATCAAATGTATCTACAGTTGATCTACAGTAGTAAATTAAAAATCGAATTGAAAGTAGAGCATTTAGGGTTGCGGGCTTGCATTCACTTAAAAAATAATTAACCTCATTATGGTATTTTGCAATTGATGCTACCATATTCGGCAATTCCGGTGTAAAAAAATACAAATCGATTTTTTGACATCAAGTGTATACCTACATTTTCTCATCAAAATGTCTCAGTAATCCATATAGCTCTGAGACAATTATTAAAGTCTCAGTATTTTATTTATCAAAATCCGTTCAATTTATAGTAAGTAGGTACTGTCATCTTTTATAGATGGACGTCAGAGATATAAAATTGTCAGTTCCTGCCATATCTCGATGTTGTCTTTGAAATTAAATTTGTCCTCAATAATTCTGATTTTTTCAATTGAAAGAAAGGGATGGAGCTAGTTTAGTTAGGTATTTACATTTTCATTCCTTTTAGATTAAGAGTGTGTTGTTAATGCCGTGTCTTCAATACTTAGTGAAAAATTCGTGTAAGCGGCTTATTGTAATTTCCAGTACATAGCGTACAATTATGTATTAATATGTAAGTAGACATAAGGTGTGGATTGAGAATTTTTCAAAAAATAAACGAATTTCGATTTACATAGTTTTGTTTTATATTGATTACTTATTATTTTACGCTTACTCACTACTTTTTAATTGGAAAGATGTCAGATCAACTGACTTTCACTCATTTTAGGGTGTAATTGCCGGTTGTGTCCAAAACTGTCAAAACCCGGGATTATTTAGGATTCGAGGAGTTATTATAATGCAGCGACTGCCGTCTTCTGACCATCGCAACCCCCAAGTGGAATCAACACAGAATCATCAACATTGAAGTCGAATTAAGAGATTAGGTACATGCATTCGAGTCCTTACTAATTTTTAATTCGACTTCATTGTCGAATGCACGATAATAGGTCCTCAGGTTTCCTCAAGCAAGCAAGTAAAAAAAAACAAAGAAATAAAAAATATATCTTCTATACTACTTATAAAGACATAACTTCTATAGACAACGACAAGCCTTATAGGTAAACCGAAAACACGAAACGCTTGCGAGATGTAATTGGACACAGCGCCATCTATTGGTTCATTTCTGAATTACGGTCCCGAAGCGAAGTGATGCCGAACTCTTGGGTGCCTACATATCTACAACGAATAAAAAAAAATAGATCAGATGCTCTTACTACACCTCTTAGGCGTGCTATTACCCGTAGTTCCCCAGGTGAACTTTTCAAGTGTACCTACTACCTACAGATTAGGATGGCTACTCCCTACAAGCGTGGCTCTCTCACTATAAAAGTAGGTACTAAATCTCGAATTAATCAGTCACTTTAATTAATCATGTGCCTTTTATAGCTAATTGCAATCCTATAACCTTAATTCCAAATCAATAAAAACCTTAACTATAGTTTTATGATACAGTCGGCTATGTTATTTATAACTAGCTTAAGTGTCATTTGGGTGTAACTTCATATTTTCAAAATGGCGTTACGGGTTGCAGTGCTCACTTTATTCGTAGTTTCTCAAGCAAATTCCTTGCTACGTGAGTAAATGTTTTAAGATACAAATTCACTGCCGCACTCAGAGACGTCATTTAATCTTAATGCTCATTTTATTAATTATGGATAGTCTTTATGTCTATTAAAATATGGGCCTTTTCTTTAGTTAAATGACAATTAAGGTTTAATTAACGTCTCTGAGTCTGAGCGGCAGTCAATCGCTTATATGTAAATGCCACCGTAAAATATTCTTAATACCTAGTTAGTTGATCAAATTCTCAGCCGGAAAATCAGCGCTGCAGTGGTCACTGGCTGCTGCAGCAAATGCTGAGGCTGCGCCTTGTTGGCCACTGACCACAATGTTTTTGTTATTTTTATTTTTGTTGTCTTGTTAGTTCGTCCACTTACCTTTCTGTATACTGCTGTATGTACTTTTTATGGCCAATAAAAGTTATCTTATCTTACCTAGATAACCGTCAAAAAAAAAATTCCAGAATTTCCTAGAATTTTGATCAATTTTCAGAAACACTTGCGCGATGTAAGCGACGCCCAGCCCCATCTAGCGCTAGTTGAGCAATAAAGTGATTTTTATTTATTTATTTATTAAAGGGTGTATCGGTAAAGTTACATCCCTCCACCGCTCTTATCAACCGTATTTGTATGTAAATTGGCAAGCTCCCTCTAACGTACGAAAGCATAACTAAAATTGATCGCACCGACGTCAAAAAGGATAGTATCGCAACTTGAGCGCCCACAGATTACACACCTAACGTATCCAATTGACAACATTTCATAATTTTTGCATGTCTATATTATTGTTTTATATGAAAGTAGATATAAAATAAAGCGACCCATATTTTTTGTTTTTTCGAAATTATGTTTATAAGATACCTAAAAAACATATTTTAATCCTTCGTATTCTAAACAGACGTAAGCGCCAAATTACGTCATACTTACTGAGATACAATATACTCTGTGCTTACTGAGGAATACAGTTAGTTCCTTTACCTATTAAAAAACCGTCAATAAAAGTTACATTGACAACTATTGACAATTTCATTTTATGTCTTGCATCTGTCTGTCATAGAATTATAACCTCCCTTTTTCCCATACTATTTAAATAAAATGAAAGTTTCCAACGGATTTCAAGTTGCTGATAGTAGAAACTTGCCAAGAGTAACTATCTATGTTACTGGAGTTCATGCAAGAGAACGACTGCTACAACGTTGCTGAACTACGTAGTGCTAAAGCATTACTTGCTTTGCGGGAAGCCTACGTAGACACTGCGGTGGGATACGTAGAATTAAAGCGAGATGTCCATTTGTGTACCGTCCAGTGCTGATACATAAGTTCTGGCTGACTATGATGAGCTCTGTGTTAAAAAAATAATAGATGCTGCTTAGGTATTTTGGAAAAAATTATATGTTTAAAAAAGTATAGAGTGCAAAATAAAAGATGTAAAATGTTTCATAGTTTTTATTAACCTTGTATAAATAAATAACTAAGTACCTACCTATGTGAAGCTTATTTATTGAATTTTAATAATTATACACCTATGAATCTACGATGGCAAGCTAGCTTTCAAATTTGACCCGTCCTTTCACCGTCTTCATTAATTTTCTAAGTACAAAACACGCAGAGAACAGTTAATTTCTTAATAACCAATGCATTGCACCATTCTACTTCGTAGACACTGGCAATGAAAAAAAGGATTTCTCCGGAGCAGGAATAGAATTGTTCGTGCAGATAGGGACACAACAATATTTCGGATCCTTCATTGGCACATACGCAATAGTTTCTTTGTTGTAAACGATTATAAATGAGAATTATGAGAATTGTAATGAGTACGAGGAATTATTGTTACAAATGTCACTGAAGACACATGACAGTTAATTCACAGATAATTATCAGTTTTAGCAATGGAGAAGGTATAGGCAACGGAAATATTTCATTCTTCAGTAAGTATGACGTCATTTTTCAGTTTTCAGTTATAATTTTTTTTCTCAGTAAATAAGCAATATAAAAAATATTTTGATATATTCTCGATATCAGGAGAGAAACAAAGAAATGGTATTTTTTATTTTAGGGCTTAGAAATTTTGAAATGTTGTCAATTTTAGACAAAGGATTAAATAGACCGGATGTATCCAATAGATTTTTAAAGGAAATACGATACGATACGTCATTGAAGGTGCTAAGTGCTTTCCGTGGCTGTTTTCGGGCCCAGCTATCGGACGCGTCCCCCGGTGGCGGATAGGGGAACGCCCCCCAGATATGGGGGGTACCGGCTTCGGCCGGCGCGGACCAAAACCGGCACACCGTAACCTCCTCATTGAGAGGAGGCCGGGGGCCCGCTCACTGAGAGTGGGCTGCGAGGAAGAAAACCTCTCTAAAAAATCACTGAGAGATGGCGGCAGGGGGAGCATTGGCTTCTGCTGCACAGGTCGCTACCTTAGCGATGGTGGATGGCTCGAAAGAGCCTTCCTTTTTGCGCGGCGGGCCCCGGGTCGCGGATTGCGGCTCGGGGTTAGGGATCCAGTATGACTGGCCCCCGTCGGGCAAACTGCGCACACTGGCTGGCTGTGGTCATGCCTCGCAGGCAGTGCGGTGTGTGTAGGGGGCTTGCCTTAATTGGCCGGCCCGAGTGGAGACAACCACAATAAAAAATCCCTAAAGGACCGGCGTTGGGGCGCCCTTCGGGGCCTTGCACGGCGTCGGTCGCCTTCGGGTGGTTGGGGGATACCCAGCCCGCTAGTGGCCATCCCAGGGGGAACTCCCAACCCCCTGGTGTATGTGGGTTGCCGCAGTAATCCTGCTCTGCTGCGGTGGACTTTTAATTCAGAGAGTACTCGTGGGACTTGTATGGCTTGCTCAAATAAAACCCAAAAAACCCGGACAGATTTAAAAACAAACGACTTGGCTTTCTCCGATACGGATTCTGAGAACGCAAACGGAATGGTTGCTGATGAACTGGCGGTGGAGACGACGACCCAGACGGTCGACGCCACCACTACTGACCCGACTTTGGAAATGGAGACGATCGTCCTGGACGATCTGAATGAACCGGAGCTCGAACTCGAGCTGAATGCGGATAACACGCAAGACTGCGTGATCCCTAAGGTGGTGCCCTCCAAGGGCGTAAAGCTGGAGCCTTATTAAAGCTGCCGGCTCAAAAGGGAAGAAGACCCCCGGCGGAAGTTTTGTTCTTTCGGCCGGGTGATTTTGAGGTGTCGGACTCCGACGCGGAGACGCTCAAGGGCTCCGACACCGATCTCTCGGCCATGAGTGACGCCTCCTCCAACACCCGGGAGGCGTACATGAGGACGCGGGCTTCTGCTCGCAAGCGCGCGGCCACCGACGGGTCGAAGTCGGAGGGGTCTGGCTCCGACAAGAGCTCGAAGTCGGCCCGAAAGGTCAAGAAGCGCGCTGGGCCAGGACGCCCCGCAACCTCCGGCCAGTACATCGCACTGGCCGAGTCGAGGAGGGCTGCGGCTGAGGCCTTGAAGGCCGAAATAAAGGCCCAAGAAGAGCTGGACGTGCAGGAACGGGAACGCCAAACGCGCGAATTCCGCGCCAAACATGGCTACGGCATCGCTCCCGTCCTTAACTATACCGAGATGTCGGTAGCGGACTTAGTCCAGACTGCGGAAGAGGACGCCTCCCAGATCCTGGGGGTGTCACGCAAGTCCAAAAACCTTCAGGGACCGATGCAAAAGGCCCTGAAGGATCGTACGTTTTCCCTCCTCGCCGTGGCGGAGGAGATGGCAAAACGCTCGACTACGGAAGAGACCGCTGCCCTCCAGGCGACAGTACGTCGCCTGTCGGAAGAACTGGCGGCGGTCCGAGGCGAACTCCAGGCCCTCCGCGCGGAGCGGGCCCTGGCGACCTGCCATGTCACCGGCGGTGGGCGAGGCTCTACTTTGTCCTCCTCCCCTCCCCCAAAAGCAAAGGTGGCCCCGAAGGCGGCAGCCCAAAAGGCTGCGGCTCAGGGAAATGATTTGGAGACGCGCATAGCCGCCATCATTGAGGCTCGGCTGCACGAGCAGACCCTCCAAGAGCGGAACTTTGTCCGCTCCCTTTTCGAGGGTCTCGAGGGTCGGCTCCTCCCGAGCCGAGGAATCCGCCCTCCGCTCGCTGCAGACAAGCAGCGCCAAGCTGCGGCCACCGGGGTAGCCTCCGCACCCACTCCTCTCCTTCCTCAGTCGAGAAGGGCAAAGGAGTGGGAAAATCGTCGGCAAAAGCACGATAGCGACGCTCCCCGGGCCCGTAACTCGCGCCAGGAGCTTCGCCGCCGCTGCGGCGACTAATGCGGCGCCCCGCGGGCCGGAGGATCAGCCCACCCGCCCGCAGCCCAGGCAACCCGTGGCCTCCACCTCGTGGGCGGAAGACCCCCTCCTGCCAACTACCACCCCTGTCAAATGACGGGTGGCAGACAGTCGGCAGGAGGCCTACCAAGGAGAAAAAGAAGGGGCAGGCAGCAAAAGCGGCTGCTACTACTCCGAATGCCCCTCCGGAGCAGATCGGCCTGACAGGCGGCAAGAGGGCCAAAAAGGGCGGGAGGAAGAAGAGCCCCTCCTCAGCCCCCGCGAGCGCGGCCTCCTCCGCTAAGAGGCTCGTGGTCCCAAGGTCGTCGGCCGTCATTGTGACCCTGACGGCCGAAGCGAAGGAGAAGGGTGAGACCTACGACAAGGTTCTCAAAACGGGCTCGCCAGGCCATCGGCGACCGCCGCATCGCTGGGCATCGCCCGGCTCCGCTGCCGGCATACCGCCACGGGGGCTCGGAAGTTCGAGCTCCCTGGTGCGGCGAGTGGCCCTGCCGCGGACGCCTTCGCGGCCAGGCTGCGCGAGGCGGTGGCGGATGTGGCGCACGTCAGGCGCCCGGTGCGTTGCGCCACCCTCTGGTAACCGAGCTAGATGACTCGATCACCAAGGAGGAAGTTGTCGCCAAGGCCGCGGAAGTTGGCGGCTGTGATGCAGCTGCCGTAAAGAGCGGTGAGGTTCGCCGCGGCCGATGGGGCCTCGGCCAGGTCCGCCTACAGCTGCCCATTGCGGCGGCGAAGGTGGTCCTGAGGGCAGGCCGTTTACCTTGTAGGCTGGAGGCTCGGCCGGTGTAAAAGCACTGGAGGAAGAACCCCTCCGGTGCTACAAGTGCCTTTTGCACCGGCCATACTGTGGCCATGTGTCCCCTCCGAGGTTGTCCGCTCAGCCTGTGCTACAGGTGCGGACAAGAGGGACACCAGTCCAAGGACTGCGCGGCAAAAAGTGCCCCGCTGCGCCGTTTGTGCCGCTGCAGGCCGGCCAGCGGAGCACTCGATGCGAGGGGAGGCGCTGTCGCCCTCCCCCCAAGAAGGGAAAGCAGCAGCCCCTCGTTGCTGCTACCACCGGCCACCGGGGCTCCCCCGGCGGCGCAGGCTGAGGAGGGTGCGATGTCCGAATGATGCCGGAGTTCGGACAACGCACCTTCCTCCAGGGCGAACCTGAATCACTGCCGCTCGGCCCAAGACTTGCTGTTCCAGCGGGTGGCCGAGTGGCAGTCAGACGTAGTGGTGGTCGCCGAGCCATATTTTATCCCCGACGGGTGGCACGGCGACATTGACGGAGTGGCCGCCATTTTCAGGCGGTCTTCCTCCGCTTTTCCCCCCCTCTCATTCGTCGAGAGGGGGTCCGGTTTTGTGGTCGCCGGTTGGGAGGACCTGGTCGTGGTCGCGACCTTATTTTTCCCCTAACCGGCCATTGGCCGAATTCGAGGCCTTTTTGGTTACTCTGGGTGCGGTTTTAGGCCGTCTGGCACCGCGCCCAGCGATAGTTGCCGGGACCTCAATGCGAAGTCTACCGCATGGGGGAACCCGGCAACAGACCCGAGGGGTCGAGCCTTGCAGGAGTGGGCGGTGGCATGCAGCCTCACCCTCCTCAATCAAGGCACGACCCACACGTGCGTGCGGCATAATGGTGGCTCTGTGGTGGACGTCACCTTCGCCACCCCCACCATAGCTGCACGCACCTCAGGGTGGACCGTGGAGGACGCCGAAACGCTGTCTGACCACCGTTATATACGGTTCGGGGTCGGCAGCGCCCCGGGGGTGTGGACGCAGCCAGCAGAGAGGCGGCCTTCTCCCTTTCCGCGTTGGGCCCTTACCAGGCTCGACAGAGAGAAGGCCAAGGAGGCGGCGTTCGTCCAGGACTGGTTTTTCCCAGTCCTGGACGAAGACCACGTAGACCTCACGGCGGCCTGCCCTCCGGGCAAGTCTGACCGAGGTATGCGATGCCAGCATGCCTCGGTCACGGCGTCCGAGCCCGCGCCACGCCGTATACTGGTGGTCGGCGGAGCTCGCGGAGCTAGCGAACACCTGCCGCGCGGCGCGGCGGGCCTTTCAGAGAGCCAGGCGGCGGCGTCGCCGGGACCCAGCCGAAGAGGACCGCCTGTACCAGACTTTCAGTCAGGCCAGGCGGACTCTAAAATACCACATCGGCAGGGCCAAAGTCCGCCGCCCGGGAGGAGATGTTGGAGGGCCTAAATCGGGACCCTTGGGGGAGGCCTTATATGGCGGCGCGCAGCAAGTTGCGCCCATAGGCCCCCCGGTCACCGAGACCATCCAGCCCGAGCTTCTGGAGAGGGTGGTGCGGACGTTGTTTCCTGTCCGCACCGAGGAGTTTGCCCCTCCCAGGATGCCTCCTCCCGCGAGGGGCGGCCCCCGTGGTGGATGAGGTCCCTATTATCACCACGGAGGAGTTTGGCGCAGCAGAGCTCCGAATCCGCGCCAAAAAGACCGCCCCCGGCCCGGACGGGGTCCCGGCCCGGATTCTGGCCCTCTGTCTCAGCGAGATGGAGGGCCGAGTGAGGAAACTCTTCGACCCGCTGCTTAGCGGTCGGGAGGTTCCCCGAGGTGTGGAAGCAGGGCCTGCTGGTCCTGATTCAAAAGGAGGGTAGGCCGGCGGACTCACCGTCGGCCTACAGGCCTATAGTCCTCCTTGATGAGGTGGGCAAGCTATTTGAGCGCATTATAGCTGCCCGCCTCATCACACACCTCGAGGAGGTGGGCCCCAATCTTTCCGGGGCCCAGTACGGCTTCAGGGCGGGTCGGTCCACGATCGACGCCCTGAAGCGCCTCAGGAGGGAGTGGAAGAGGCTGCGGGGGAGAGGAAGGGTGTTGTTGCGGTGTCTCTCGACATCCGCAACGCTTTCAACACCCTCCCCCACGCGACCATTATGGAAGCGCTCCGTTTCTTTGGAGTGCCTTCCTACCTGGTACTCCTCCAGTCCAGGACTACCTGGACGAGCGAAATGTGGTGTACCCCGACAGAGATGGCCACATCCAGCGCCGCAGAGTGGAGGCCGGTGTTCCCCAGGGGTCCGTTCTTGGACCCCTCCTCTGGAACATCGGCTACGACTGGGTCCTGCGCGGACGTCTCCTCCGAGACATGAGTGTCATCTGCTACGCGGATGACACTCTTATCACGTCCCGGGGGAAGACCTTTGAGCGCGCTGCCGCGAAGGCGGCGCGCTGCGCGGACCTAGTTGTAGGGAGGGGTGCGGCGGCTGGGCCTGGAGGTGGCCATCGAGAAGACCGAGGGAATTTATTTCCCTCGGTCGGGGGAGAGGATGCCCTCCGGCAAGCACATCGTTGTCGGAGGGCACCAGGTTCCGGTGAAGGCCGAGTTGCGCTACCTCGGCCTCACCCTGGACCCGCGGTGGCATTTTGGCCTGCATTTTAGCAGGATGTCACCGCGGCTCCTCAGGGCAGCAGACACGCTTTCGTGCTGCTGCCGAACCTGGGCGGACCAGGATCCAGGTGCCGGCGACTTTATGCCGGCATCCTGCGATCAATGGCGCTCTACGGGGCGCCAATCTGGTCAGACTCCCTAGCAAGGGGGGAAAATCTTCCCTTCTTGCGGGGGCCTCAGCGAGTGATAGCGCAGCAGGTCGCCCGAGCTTACCGTACGGTAAGTTTCGACGCGGCCTGTTTGCTTGCTGAGACCCCTCCATGGGAGTCGGACGCCGTGGTCCTCTCCGCCGTATACGACTATACGGCGGAGAAGCGGGCAGCAGGGGATCCTTCTGCCCCGTCGAGCGGGAGGCCGTGCGGAAGGAGGCCCTTCAGGTCCTCCTGAGGCGATGGTCGGAGCACCTCGTCCTCACCCGCTACGGCCGGAGAACGCTCGACGCGCTCGCCCCGGTCTTGGACCGGTGGCTGGAGCGGAGCCACGGCGTCGTCTCCTTCCGGATGGTGCAGGTAGTAACCGGGCATGGTTGCTTCGGTTACTACCTGCACAAAATTCGCCGGAGGAGACGCCTTCCTGCCACGCGTGCGGCGCTGTGGAGGACACGGCGCAACACACCCTAGCGGTGTGTGCGTCGTGGGCTCCACAGCGCTATGCGTTGGTGGCGAAGGTCGGCCAGGACCTCTCACTGGCTAGTATAGCGAGAGCTATACTAGCGAGTGATGAGGCTTGGAAGGCTTTCGCTACCTTCTGCGAGCATGTGATGGCAGCGAAGGAGGCGGCGGAGCGCGTGCGAGAGGCAGATCCTCTTGCCCCCGCGCTCCGAAGGGCAAGGAGGGGGGAGGAGACGACGCCAATATGTGCGTCTCCTCCCTCTCCATGGGAGGGGTCCGCCAGCGGGTGGTACGGGGGTACCACCGCCGGCATTGCACGGACACCCTCCGCAGCCCGGTGGGGACGGCTCGACTCTCTCGGCTGTCCCCTCCCGCTCCCCCGACCCGGGGGAGCACCCGCCGGGCCCGCCGTGTAGGCGGGCCACCGTCCGGGGAGATGTCGTGGTGCGAGGGCTTCGTGCTATTTTGCCCCACGACTATCTCCCGCGATGGACGATGAGGGAGAGTCCCAGGGGTTTTAGTCGGTAAAACCCCCCGCTGTCATGCGGGGGGGAGTCCGACATAACCCGTCCACCCCCCGGCGGACGGGTATGCGTAACGCATTTCCCCGGGTTACCAAAAAAAAAAAAAAAAAAAAAAAAAAAAGGTGCTAAGTGCTTAGCAGGTACATAGGTACTAGCGTAATCCTAGCGTAGGCACGACACGATTCTTGAAAAGTTCGTTCTACGACATTTGAAAATTATTTTTTAATCAACGTTATTATATCAAAAAAATTGTGACCAATTGCGGGACTAAAAAAGCCTAAACCCTATTGTCCACGGCTCCCCCCACGCCAGTGGAGCCACGCGAGCGCTGCGTGCCCACGGCGACGGCGCACGGCAGCTGCCACGACTGCGCGTGCGACGTGGGCGGCACCTACCGCTGCCGCGCGCGCGCATGCCAGCACGACGCCAGTGAGTATTAGAAGACTTGGTCTTAGAGTTGGATGATAGGTGGATTAAAGACTTATAGAAGAACAGTTCTGGTGTTGCTGTCTATCACCATCATTATTTCAGCCAATAGACGTCCATTGGCCAAGGCCTCCCCCAACGTTCTCCAAACAGATCAGTCCTGTGCCACCCGCATCCAAGGAAACTCCCTTTCCTTCACTAGATCGTCGGTTCACCTGGTGGGAGGCCTGCCACGGCTGCAGCCTCCTGCACGTGGCCCCCACTCAAGGACCTAAGTATTCACCCCAACGCCTGCGCCTTGCTGTCTATGGGCAGCGGCAATCGCTTTCCATCCAAAAAGCCCTGCGCTGTGTTTCGCAGCATAAGTGAGGATACCAGAGGCCCTATAGGGAGGATTGAGGGGAAAGAGGGATAAAAAATTTGGAAACGCACCTGTGACTCGCCGGTGTTGCTGGTGTCTTTATATGGGTGGCAGCAATCCCTTACCTTCAGGATTTCCATTTGCTCGTCTGCCACCTGTCACATAACAAAAGAAAGGGCGAGGTCCTGCGTAGCAGTGGCGTAGCGGTAGCGTAGGTCTTTGCAAATTTGATACTCTATCATTTAGGTAATGGTGGACTTAAATAAATAGGATACCTTTGAATTACGGGACGTATTGTCACTTCGATTCGATATAACCGTGGGAGAGCCACGCTTCGGCATGAATGAGCCGGCTTGACCGGAGTGATACCAAGGTCTCACATGCTATAAATTTTCTCATTACAGATGATAAAGCTGCAATCGAAGAACCAGTGAAAGAATGCGAATCGAACCACACTTACCGCGAGAGGTCTCTCATATGCACATGCAGCTCTGACGGCTTCTGGAAGTCCACCAACTGCAAGGAAGCCTTCCACATCCTGACGCCAAAGCTCAACAGAGTCAAGAAGCTAAAAACTAACATTGCTTGCAAACCTAACTCCTTACACTTGTTAGAATGCAATGTCTGCAGATGTGGGGAGAACGGCTTCATAGAACTGTCTTCTTGCACCAATCGCCGGTGCACCATAGGACACAAAGTCGACCCCTGCCAACACGGAGACATACTCCGAACCAAAACTGAACTCTGTTCCTGCAGCGACATCAATCTTTACATAGACCGCCTATGCTTCAAAGTTTCTGAAGCCCCTATCCAAGAAATTCGAGCAGCCGACATAGAATCCATCATGGAGGTTGGGAAGTCCTGGACGCGATCAAATGTGGTGCCTACAAATGATACCTCTTGCAAGCCGCATACAGTCCTAACAGTAGACTGCAACAAATGCATATGTACTGAGACTGGTCTTCTAGCTTGCACAGATAAGAAATGTCTGAAGCCCAACCCAGGTTTGAGGACAGAGGCGAAGTCCTCTTTCCATTCTTTGCCGAAGTTGAAGAACAGAGACAGCGTCTGCGTGCCAAATAAGCAATACAGACACAAGTGTAATACGTGTGTTTGTTCGTTGAAAGGGGTTCCGACGTGCACGACCATGATTTGCTTAGATGACTTTGTGGTGGACAAGGCAGCGCTTGAAGCGACCATGTTGGAGCAGAGGGAGCCTGGAGAAGATCTTAAGGAATTTGAAAGAAGAACGTTAGCAAAAATTGATAAAACTATACTGTTGTAATGTTTGGGGGCTTTCTATTGTAATATTAAAATAACTGCTGACAAAGTACTGGCTGCTAATATTTTATTTTTTTTTTTTACAAAACAACAACGGCTAACATTGTTCAAGATTATTTTTCTCTAATATAAGCACTTTATTCCATTTTTTTTGTCGTATAGGTATATTCGTTTTCTTATTTTATCACTCTACAAATTATACCTATTTAAGAGTACCTACAATTAACTATACGATTTCGAGACATTAGGTCTCACTCTGTTCCAATAAATGGAGAGTCGCAGGGTGTCGAATACATCGTGCTATTTATAGTGTTTCGCATTTTCAGTTAGCATAAGATTGTCGAGAAGAATAGAAGAAATATGATTCAAATCATTTGCTAGCATACTGACTGTATTCAATTCAATTCGTAGTAGACTGTAGGTACCTAACTACCTGCGATTAAGTACTTACATTAGTAACTTAGGTTACATATGAGAGAAATACACCTTTATATACTTATTTATTATTCATTCCAAATAATGAAGGATCTAAACTAAAAATCATCGACCCCCTTTCCAGACAACGAATCTCCGCAGCGATCAGACCACGATCTCCCCGAAATCAAAGAAGGCGAGCCTTGTGAACTCCACAAGGTGTACAGCATGGGCTGCAACACCTGTCGATGTGAGGCTGGGAACCATCTCCAATGTACCAAGATGGCTTGCCTACCCGACGACGGACTGGACAAGATTAAACACAAGGAACTTAAAGGAGATCCGAAAAAGGAGGAAAATGAAAGACAAGGAGCCAAAGACATCGAAGTTTCCAGAACTCCCAGCCGGGGAATGTGTTCCAGGGAAGTTGTACCAGAAGGAGTGCTATGGCTGCTATTGTCAGCACGATAAGGTCGTTGCGTGTTCTAAGAAGAAGAATGTTTGTGAACCAGGTAAGAAGTCAAAAATCATCAGCCACTCTCGCCTAATGCGGATTGGTGATCACAAACTCTAGCTATGTTCAAAAAATTCGAAACATACTTTTTGCTTGACCCGACCCGAAAATTTTTGTAAAACATCAAAATCGTATCAGCTTACTTTTGACTTGTGACACTAGAGTCACAAGTGCGCTGCCAACCTTTAAAACACTATCCCCCAATTGGACCTCCGGAACCCTCATTGACTCGACGAAACGCAGCGCAGGCGCTACATCACGCTGATCTTTAGACGAGGCCATGGTATTTCTCCAGTTGAGCCGGCCAATTCATGCCGAAGCGTGACTCTCCCGCTGTTATAAACCTCACCACATGACAAAAAATTTGCTACCCTTCGTTCGTTCGTTCATATACTCAATACTCAATTCTTTATAGGTTCCATAGTTACAAACAGATGGTATGTAATGTTTTAACCTAACTCTTGCAGGGATACCACCCTTCGCTCCCGAAGACTTCAAGCCAGCGTTAACCAAACCAGAATTCGAATCCCTCCCGACCCTCCCCAACATGGGGACCCGCTGTGAGCCCGGCAGGACCTACGGGGTGCACTGCAACACGTGCCTATGTCTCTGGAACCGCAGCCTGTTCTGCGACCAGCTGCTGTGTCTGAGCCACGACGATATGCTGAGGATTGAGGCTAAGCAGAAAACTGGTAAGGGCCTTTGCGGACATTTTTTAACGTGATTGGTGGCAAACGAGCAGACGGGTCACTTTCTGGTAAGCAATCACCGCTGCCCATGAACATCTGTGAGATCAGAGAGGTCGTTGATGCGTTGCCTGCGAATTTATTTTTTATGTGATAGGTAGCAGACGAGCAGGCGGATCACCTGATGGTAAGCAATTGCCGCCGCCCATGGACACATGCAACACCAGTGGAGTCACAAGTGCGCTGCTAACCTTTTATCCCCTTCCCCCCCGATGGGCCTCCGGTACCCTCACTCACTCGGCGAAACACAGCACAGGAGCTTCACGCCGGTTTTCTGTGAGGCAGTGGTATCACTCCGGTCGAGCCGGCCCATTCATGCCGAAGCATGGCTCTCCCACAATGATGAGGACGGGTTATGTCGGGCTCTCTAGTCTCTTTAGTCGGTATGGCTCCAGCGCGGCAAACGAGCAAGCAGGTCGCCTGCTGGTAAGATAAATCACCGCTGCCCATGAACATCTGCGAGATCAGAGAGGTCGCTGATGCGTTGCATGCGGGTTACCGACATTATTTTAATCCTACTGCATAAAATGTAGTAATATTATTTATTGACGAAAGGCACTATAAATATGTTAAACGTTCCTCATTACCTATAATAAACGAGTGCTCTAAAAGAGCATAATTACGAATTTCATGGCCTATTACGAGATGAAACGTATAAAGGTAATTGCGGGATGCTCGACTTTACAATTCGGGAACTCGATCTGAAAGTGAGCTTGTAAAGGCAAAAATGGCTCCTGAAACAATTATCATGCATTAAGTATGCTGCCTTAGGGTTACCACTTTAACATGTGCGTTTCTCAAAATACTTTTAACATTGCATGACAAAACTGTGGAATGAATATTGAACTGGCGCCAGCGGTATTTCCTTAGTGATAAGTACGATCTTCCCTTCAAATCTTCTAGAAACAAGTAGGTAACTACACTGCTCTTTAAAAGACCAGCAGTCGTGCATGAAATGTCGGGCTCTCCTCCAGCAGCGGCCGGAGGCATACCGACTAAACCCCAGCGGCGCTTCCTCTTCGCCAATGGGGAAGGGACATGAGTACGGGTTAAAGAACCTTACTTCATGCGGAAGGCCCTCTTACATTACCCAATACTGCCTCCCCCAGTTAATCTGGGAGGAGCAATAAGGACAGCCGGGAGCGCCGACCAGTCCCTACTAGACTGAGGCAGATGCCCGTGCAATGCCCGGCCCTGGATTAGTCAAATACCCTATTCACCCATCGCTATGATGGGATTAGGCTTAAACCACCACGCTTGCCTAATGCGGATTGGTGATCACAAACTCTAGCTATGTTCAAAAAATTCGAAACATACTTTTTGCTTGACCCGAGAATCGAACACGGGACCCCAAGATTATGGCCACTAGACCAACGGGGCGTTGCGAACCAGATGTGAATTTTTGTTAAAACATCAAAATCGTATCAGCGCACTTTTGACTTGTGACACTAGAGTCACAAGTGCGCTGCTAACCTTTAACATATCCCCCAATTGGACCTCCGGAACCCTCATTGACTCGACGAAACACAGCGCAGGCGCTGCATCACGCTGGTCTTCATTCGGCCATGGTATTACACTGCCGAATGAAGAAGGCATGGCCATTCATGTGAAAACGTGGCTCTCCCACGGTTAAAAACCTCACCACATGACAAAAAATTTGGTACCCTTCGTTCGTTCGTTTGTTCATATACTCAACATTCAATTCTTTATGGCTTCCATAGTTACAAACAGATGGTATGTAATGTTTTAACCTAACTCTTGCAGGGATACCACCCTTCGCTCCCGAAGACTTCAAGCCAGCGTTAACCAAACCAGAATTCGAATCCCTCCCGACCCTCCCCAACATGGGGACCCGCTGTGAGCCCGGCAGGACCTACGGGGTGCACTGCAACACGTGCCTATGTCTCTGGAACCGCAGCCTGTTCTGTGACCAGCTGCTGTGTCTGAGCCACGACGATATGCTGAGGATTGAGGCTAAGCAGAAAACTGGTAAGGGCCTTTGCGACATTTTTAACGTGATTGGTGGCAAACGAGCAGACGGGTCACTTTCTGGTAAGTAATCACCGCTGCCCATGAACATCTGTGAGATCAGAGAGGTCGTTGATGCGTTGCCTGCGATTTATGCGTTGCGGGCGGGTTATGTCGGGCTCTCTACTCTCTTTAGTCGGTATGGCTCCAGCGCGGCAAACGAGCAAGCAGGTCGCCTGCTGGTAAGTAATCACCGCTGCCCATGAACATCTGCGAGATCAGAGAGGTCGCTGATGCGTTACATGCGGTAGCCCGCATGCAACGTCGTGCATGAAATGTCGGGCTCTCCTCCAGCAGCGGCCGGAGGCATACCGATCAAACCCCAGCGGCGCTCCCTCATCGCCAATGCGGAGAGGACATGAATACGGGTTGAAGAACCTTACTTCATGCGGAAGGCCCGCTTACATTACCCAATACTGCCTCCCCCAGTTAACCTGGGAGGAGCAATAAGGACAGCAGGGAACGCCGACCCGTCCTAGGCCCGCATATTACCCAATACTGCCTCTGTTAACCTGGGAGGAGCAATAAGGACAGCCGGGAGCGCCGACCCGTCCCTACTAGACTGAGGCAGATGCCTGTGCAATGCCGGCCCTGGTACCCCCGTACTCAGTGCCGTAAATAGGGCGGTGCCTGCGGTGCCCAGGCACTGGTCGCAGACCCTCCAGGGGCGCAGAAATGACTAGACCGCCCTACTGTACTGTATCGCAATTTGAAGCGATATTGAAACAACAAAAGCACGCACCGGGTGCATAAAGGGCTAGTTACAGCACTGCCCGCACTATACACCTACAGTTTGTAACCTACAGTTTAAACCCATAAAGTATCTGATTCTGATTCTGATACTTCGCGTTGCTTGTCCTTTCCTCGGAGAAGAGGGAGACGCGCATCTGTTCGGCATCTTCTTCCCCTCATTGACCTTTTCCGAGTTCTGTGAGCCACCCACGGACGTATATAGTATATAGCTTTGACAAGGGGGGTGTCCCGCATTGCAAAACAATTACGAATCACCCCCCCCCCCCTCCCCCGTGCTCGGATTTAACAATTTCCCTAATTGTAATAATATTTTATAATGCGGCTCTCCCGAAGTACAATTCAAGGACCGGCTGGACCCAGCGTGCGTTGTTACATGTAGGTACGCATTCTTGAAGAACGTGAGGTTGATTTGCCGTCCCAGGGCTATCTACAATTTGCTACCCCACCAACCTTAATTAATCGCCCTTTGCTATAGCCGATTCAACCTTATGTCAAACCAGGCCTCAATAGGCCCCTTATATACGTCCATGGGCCACCTACCGTTTTTTGACTGTCTGGTTAAATCTTTTTGTGTCCACAGGTCTCCAATGCCAGGACCGCGAGACACCCCCCACGTCTGACTGCATAAAGTGTTCCTGCAACAACGGGACCACGAAGTGTGAAGCGGACTACGACTGCCAGCCCCCCAACGAGTTCTTAAGGTAATATTTGATTAATTAAGGCGCCGCGACGATTAGCGCCGCAAATTGATTTATATTAATTGTGAGGATGATTGAGATATATTATAAAAAATCCAGCTATGAAAACTTTTAGGAAAATACTTATTAACAATTTTTTGAGGCACACTTTGTTATAACTTCTTTCTACAATTGACATAATTTTAAGATTCGATTAATTAAATAGTATTTAATTTGACTGTTGACGGCTTATGAAAACTAAATTTAAATTATTACGACCGGAAACTTATAGATTGTCGATAGGCGCCACGCACCAAACCTAATTGGTGACTAATTGGTTGGCGGCAAAATGTTCAGTTCGATTTGAGCAACCGTCCGTTGCGGACGTAGTTTTACTTATAGGTTTATGAAAAACCTGGTGTCTATGAGCGGCGGCAATCGCTTACTATCAGGTGATCTGCCTGCTCGTCTGCCACCTCACATAAAAAACAATGCAATAAACACTTTGACTTTGACTTTGAAGGCAGCTCCACGGGACCCTGAAGAAGGTGAAGCCAACGCTGACGCTGAACTTGGAGAAACAAGACAAGTGCCTGCCTGATGCTGTGTACAAGTAAGTTCTTCTAAGTCTGAATACTTTACTACATAAGTCTTTCAAAGCCTGGGGGGCAATTCTCGTGGACTCGACATTGAAGTCGAATATAGGTAGATATTTCATACATTCGTCCATACAAATCACTAATTCGACTTTCACTGATCACCTTTAGGATCCATGTTGTATAAGTTTCTTCTCTAGGTACTGATGTTGCAGGTGTCTATGGGCGACAATCGCTTACCATCAGGTGATCCATCTGCTCGTCTGCTTCCTTTAAAAAAAAATTATAAATAATATACCTTTAGCCAAAGCTTCACCATCATTCGATCAATATCAAATTTCATGTAGAAGTAAAGTAAACTATCGCAAATTAACAACATTTCATCGAAAAATTGATCTGAAAATCCAATGCCAGTATGTTTTAGGCTTCCCGAATGTGACTTACGCTTTTTTAGATAAATTAGGTACTCTCAAAATTGGCAATCATTAAACAACCGCATCCCCCAATTTAATTGCATACTTGCTGAGATTATATTGGTGATTGCCAGGTCAATAAAGGAATAACGACTTGGCAAAACATGGGTTCACCACTTTTTACGGTAGTGGCGAGACTTGGTTTTTTGACAAGTATTGTTTTTGATGGGATGTTAATGTTCTAAAGAGTAGTCCTTTGAAAAATAAATGAAAAAATATATTTTCAGGAACAACTGTAACAAGTGCTACTGCCAGGCTGATGGCACGCTGAGGTGGTACCCCAGAAGTACTGCCTCAACTACGTGGAGACAATCAAGCTGAAGAAGCAAAGACTTCTACTGGAGAAACAGGCTCGGCAGTAATCGTTACTAACTTTAGAATGTCTCGAAGACAGATGTAGGAACTTACCTAGTGCTGTAAACTAAGTAGTGTAAAAAAGCGAGGGCTAGAAGCCTTCGCCTTCCACAGGTAGAAGCTTAGATTTTACCGCTACTTAATCAATACTATTAATAAAGAGATAACTTCAATAGACAACGACAAGGCTTATAGGTAAACCGAAAACACGAAACGCTTGCGCGATGTACACACACAGCGCCATCTATTGGTTCATTTCGGAATTACGGTCCACGGCCACTATCCTTAATAAGGCAATGGAAAAATAGTTGCCACCTGATTTTGAACCTTATCTGTCATAACATGAGCGAAAACCAATGATTCGTTGACTTTATATTAAGTGTTCTTAAATTCGACCTCGTTTGCGCTACTTACTTTTTGCAAGGAGTAAATCATTACGCCTAAATATATAAATATAAATAAAGAAAATAGATAAAGGAAAAGAACTACATCTGTCTTCTAGATTTAGGTACATATGTTTTGTAGAACTAACGGCGAAGATCAAGGACAAATCGAATTACTTAGTTAAGAAGCAGCAATGTCATAAAATAAAAAAATATAATGACTTAATTAATTGTTTCATTTTCCAAGACTTGAAAGATCGAATAAGATTTCGTTACGTGACCAGGAACGCATATATGTACCTACTAGTAGATAGGCTTACAAATATAGGCTATTGTTTATAGCAGTACCTACCTAATATTAAATGAAAAAAATATACTTATATTTGATTTTTTTTAATATCCTGAACATCCAGTATAAGTTGTATAACTACAAAGATCAATCAATATCAGTAAGTTTGTTTTAAAGTCAACACATAAAACTTGATTGAAAAATTAACGAGCATTCCCGAGGCGGATTTAAATTAAAATACCAATTGAAAAGCAAAAGTTTATCATTTTACACCCCATTGAAGTTTTAGATTAAATAACAAACATTTAGAAAAAAAGGAATACATATTTACAATTATCCAATATGGTGATGGTTGTGACATTTTTAGTTTTACTCTCACAGCTGTCTTCCCTCCTGGCCAAAGATTGTAAGTGTCCCTCAGAAACTATTTGTAGTTAGTATCTTCTTGCGAAATTTGTAAAATACTTTTAGTAAATCCATCTTGATTTCCAGCAACTGCTTGCGTCCCCAACACAAAGACTGTCGTCAACGGGCGGACTTGTGAGTGCAACCACCTCGGACGGTGGACAGACGCCAACTGCGTTACAGGAAAACGCGCCAGCTGCACGCCCGGCCACGTCGTCTGGCAGGGCTGCAGCCAGTGCATTTGCCAAGAGGACGGCCAACTCCTTTGCAACAACGATCAATGCCACAGCAACTCCAGCAAAGTCCTCCCCTCTACGACAAGCAAGACCTCCGATCTGGACCCGTCTAATCCCTGGTGCACTCCGTTTAAGTATTACTATATAAATTGCAGTATTTGTGTCTGTCCAGCCTCGGGAGTGACCGCCGAAGCGCATTGCGCTCTTGACAACTCCTGCCAGCGATCGCCACCTTCATCATCAGATTTCCTACTCTCCGTCAACAAAAATATTTGTATCCCGAACGTCATGTATTTGTTTCCTTGTCTCCACTGCTTGTGCTCCGAAGGTGGGTACTTTCTATTAGACAAATGCGTGGAAACATGCCACCGGCCGCAGCTGACGGAACCTTCCAGGAGATGCATTTCAAGGACATTCTACAGGCAAAACTGCAACATCTGTTGGTGCCCCGACAACAGCACTCCAGACCAAAAGCTGTGCACTAAAGCTAGTTGCCACAAACACTCCAGATTCTCCACCCTTGAGGCCTTGAGGAATTCTGTTTCCAATGAACAATGTCGCCCAAATAGCTTTGCTAAGCCTAAATGCTTTTACTGCAGTTGCAATACCAAAGGAAATATTAATTTACATGCTTGTTTAGAACTGGAGTGCATAAAAGTCAACGATTTTAAGTACGACATCACAAAAACTACGTGCAGTCCTGGAGAAATGGTCCCAGTTTGTACAGAATGCTTCTGTCCTCATAACGGCCAGCTGAACGTAACTTACTGCTCTAAACTATGCTCTTATCAAAGCAAACTTAGTGTTCTTGAACTGTTCTTAAAAAACAAACAACACAATCAATCACTTGATAAAGAAAATATAAAACGAACGGTGGATAACGAGCAGTGCGAGCCGAATTCAATGTATTTGGACCAAGGGAGATACTGTCTTTGCCCTGACAATGGCAGTACAAATTTTAAGCTCTGTACTTCTGTGACTGACACAACAATCATCAGAAAACCACTAGCTGGTCACATAAGCAATGTCGTTAGAATAGATTTCAACGAATCAATGCCGTGTACGCCAGAAAAATTCATCAAATTCAACTGCAACACTTGCTATTGTCCTAAAAGTGGTAAAATTGATCCTAATTGGTGCACATACGATGACTGCAATGCTAAAAAAATAATAGAGGATACTCATAAGGTAATTAAAGTCAAGCCTTTACCCAGAGTCGAGAGTAAGACCTGCGTACCAGGTCAGATATCGAAGGTGTCTTGCAACTTTTGTATATGCCCCGACAGCGGGCTGACGGAAGATCGAGCGTGCACCAAAAACAAATGTTCAGAGGTTATTCCTCTGAATGACGTCGATGAAGAGAAGTTCACATGTGAACCTTTGGACTACTTCTTAGTGGACTGCAACGTGTGCTTATGCCCACGCGATGGCGTCAAAAACGTTGCAAAATGCACGAAGAAAATCTGCGAGAAGACTTTCCTGAGATCTGATGATTGCATTCCTGGGGAGTTCTTCAGTAGTGACTGCAATGTTTGCGTGTGTCCACCGAATGGGGATAAAGCTGATAGAGTCTGTACAAACCACAGCTGCGCCGATTCTGTTACTCCTTGGAAGAAGATCTTCAGGTTGTCCAAGAATTTGATAGACAATAAGGTGGCTCCAATGAACGATAGGCAGTTGGATGTGTGCTTCTCGGGAGAGGAGTTTGAAGTCGGTTGCAAGATTTGCACGTGTACCGATGTGGGGTTGAGGTCTTTCGCAACGTGTATGGAGACCAATTGTGAGGAAGAGAAAAGAGTCAATTCCAATACGACAGTGAGTATCATTATTAAGTCCTTTATCACTTATCTATAAAATTCTGAGGGGTTTTTGACATGCATGGTTCCTATGTCTTGCCGCTGGCTATCCTAATAATACTGTTGTAGGCAAGCGTTTCACCTCTTCAGTATACCTTTAGGATTTATCTCTTTTAGACTATTCTAGAAGGTTAAGTCTATACCAAACTCGTATTCTTCAGGATATCCTCACCTCCACATCTGACCCCGAGGCAGCTTTTGACGTGGGCGCAGAGGAACTGGAACTCTTACAGTCCAGGAGGGAAGAATCTTGCATGACCCTCAACTTGACGGCCAGCTCGGAGGCCAAGCCCTGTTCTGCAGGTTCCATGTACATCATTAGGTAGATATTGTTAAACTTTCCTATTTGAAATTTTAAGTATTAGTTATTTAAAGAGAGCTTATTATCACAATTTTAATATAGCCAGTGGCTAGATATATGGCTCTCAAGAACCAATCAAGACACCTTATGTACCTATTTCCACAATAACTTTTATGTTTTTTTAAACACTTGTGTGTCATAATTTATGCTACCCTTTTTTATGTTAATATCCCGACTCACTACTAACTTTCTTGTCTGCAGATGTCGCCAGTGCATCTGCCCATACATGGGCAACATCAACCTGTTCTGCCGCCCGCTGCCACAGGGCAAGTACTGCGAGCAGCCGTACCCCTACTTTAACTACCTCCCTGCTGGCCGGAGGAATGATGAAGGTTTGTAGCTTCAATATAGTTAAAAGCTTTATATATTATACAGTCAAAGGTTCCAAATTGCGCACGAGTTTGGAGTCAAGTTGGTCAAGTGCTGTTCTTAATAGCAACAGGGCTGCATCTGCACTCGTGGCTAAACAATCCAATTCGCGACTGAACCACTCTTCCACACCTGCGCCTAATTGAGCATTGACGGATGGGATGTTTGCAGTAGCCTTACCATGAGTTTGAAATACTATCCTCGCTATCGAAAACTATCGCTTTGTCTCTTTCATTGTGATGCATTTGAAAGAGACAGAGCAATAGTTTACGTTATGTCAGTTTTAGATGTCAACTCATGGTAGCGCTACAGAATGACGCTTGGCTTGCTTTGACGTGACGTGGTTGACACGCAACACCGTTGAAGTACGCAGCCAGCCCTTAACCCTTTTCCCCCCGATAGGGCGTCCGAACCCTCACTTAGGTACTTGGTGAAACACAGCGCAAGCGCTACTTTATGCTGGTCTTCTGCGAGCAAGTGAAGCGTGGGTCGCCCACGGTATTTTTTTCTAATCCACTCTTTTTGTTCCAGTCAACGGAACGTTCACAAACGGCACAGTAACCGTCAACGGCACAAGAGCAGTCACCACACACATAGGCAACAGCACAGGAGCCACAAACAAAACCCGCCATATCCTCATCAAGCACCCTCATACAAAATACGCGTGTACCACAGCAGGGAGAGTCATGGACGCGTGCTTCATGTGCGAGTGTGAGGAGAAAGGTCTTGAGCTGGTGGAGGAGCACTGCTTCCGCAGCGACGCGCCTGAATGCCAGCACGCCCGGCCCTCCTTCCTTGACGTCGCCAATAAACGAGTCAGACGAGTCCCCACTTGACACAGCAGTTTCATTTCGATCCCATTATGATTTTAGCTGTCCTTAGATTTGCTTATTTATTTTGGGTCACTCGAGATATGTTTAATCTCATCAGCTTTGGCTTATCCGCAATGTCACAGGAGCTCACACAAAAACGAAAGTCCTTATCAAGCACCAGCTCCTCAGTCCTCATACTAAATACGCGTGAATCACAGCAGGGGGGTGGGGGTAATTCAGAGTGCCTGTCTGCCAGCAAGCCCGGTCCTCTTTTCTCGACGTCATCAATAAATGAGTCTCTACTTGCCACTGTCGTTTCAATTTCTCCTTGACATCCAAGCATACCCTGCGTTCTGGAGCAAAAAAAGCTGAGATGATGATGACCTTTATCTTACCACGCATGGATGATCCTTACCCGTGGTACTAATCTGAGTCACTATTACCACTTTATTAGGAAACATTGTCTGAATTTTTTTTTAATGTAATAGGTAGCAGGCGAGCAGGCGGATCACCTGATGGTAAGCCATTGCCACCGCCCATGGACACTTGCAACACCAGTGGAGTTACAAGTGCGCTGCCAACCTTTTATCCCCTTCCCCCCCGATTCAATTCAAATCATTTTTTTCATACATTAAAATCATCCATACATTTTAAATTATGAAAATTAGAAATCATTCAGCTTATCAATACTTATTACATTCAATTACATTATTAAAATTTTATTTGTATTTTTAAGTCCATACATGAAGCCACTGTTTCATGTATGGACAGTCCCCTGCTACAACGCTTTTGGCTTAAAACTGATGATGTCACTTTCACACTGTTAGAAAACCTGCAAAATGCATGCCTTCTGGGGGGCAGGCGGGTTATGTCGGGCTCTCCTCCGGGAGGGACCGGAGGCATACCGATTTCAGCCTGCCACCTGGCGTGCAAATGATGTTATTATGTACATTCTTAACTAATATTCATATAATCTAAGTAGGATGGTTGAGCCTATAGTTGACCGGATATCGGTTGTTGACAACTTACAGCATTAAGTGTAGGTATTAAGATTTCCTGCCATAATGACGAGATGGTAAATAGTACTAATTATTAATGCTAAGCCATAAAACGAAATGATACCAAATCTTTTTCATTAGCATTTTAATGACAAGCAGAACTAGCATGCTTGATCTGACCTAATTATTTTAATGGACCGTGAAATGGCTCCCTCTATAACACACTTTTAGCTCTACATTCACCAAAGATGATCGTAGTGACTCTCATTTTGGTGACTCTATGTAGAGTTGTGTCTTCTGTCATTGGTAAGGAATCAAGTTTTCTTTTCATGTCTACCACCCTTACTTCATTTCGAGTTCTTCGTGTTCGGCAGGTCTCGTACGCTCGACATTGAAGGCAAATTACAGATTTATATGGATGAATGTACGAAATCTCTAAATGCAATTTCAATATCGAATCCTCGAGAACCGCCTTTTGGGCTAAAACTGGATGATAATGTTATTCCATGCTTATTAATGAAAATAGCCATTCTCATTAAAATGTCATTACCTGGATATTTAGAAGCAGTCTTTAAGCCCACATACTTACCTCCGAATCGACATCAGAATCTTAAAATTTACCGATCACTTGTTTACAGAAGCTAAGCCTGCTCTATTTTAAATGTAATATTATATATATGTAAGAATATGCATTAAAAGACTGGTAATGACATCTCGACCAGGGATGTTACGAATAATCACATTCGCATTCGCTTATGCGAATGGTTCGCATCGTTTTTAACATTCGCATCGACATTCGCATTCGCTTAAATCAATGCGAAAGTTATGCGAATGCGAATGTGTGCAGGTCGCGCGTGCGTGACTAATCGACTTATGAGTGAGAAGGCAGCAAAACTGTTGTTCTTAAAATATAATTTACCTTTATTAAACCTTGACTACTGAATGTCTGTCAAGTTAGTACATTTTGTATGTTTTTTGTCTTTTAAGTAATAAAAATGATTGATTTAAATGTTTTTTTTTACATTTGATGTAACTGATGTCTTAAGTACTTAACATTCGCATTCGCATTCGCACATTCGCGTCGTAAATATTCGCATTCGCGAAGGTGAAAATTTTGACATTCGTAACATCCCTAATCTCGACCGAAAAATTACCGAGAAACTTCTTGTAACTTACTTAACTAAACTTCTTGTACAAATAAACGTTTTCTATTCTATTCTATTTATTTGACACATTGAAAAAGCCCGTAGCTTTTTCATGTGTCAAATAAATGTTTTTTCTTTCTTTGTTCAGATCTCCCGTCGGTGAACGCGTGTGACATCGGCGATGTGATACAAAATGGCCGTGTGACGTGCTCTTGCGCAGAAAATTACGTGTACGAGTGCGAGCTCAAGAACTTCACCGCTTCTTCTGATAACCTTCACAGCCCTGGTGAATTAGGTAAGTTAAGTAAGGCAGGTAGTAGGGTGAGCCTATATATACTGTACTGTAGCTGCAGGCCAGAGGCAAAATCATAGAAATCAAGTCATCGCTACTATGATGAGATTAGGCTTAATCACCACGCTTGTCTAATGCGAATTGGTAATTACAAACCAAACCATACATACTTTTTACTCGACCTAAAATCACGGCCTGGTAGATAGATAAATAGATAACATTTTCTACAAAAGCAAAAGAAAGAACACTATAGTAACGGTATTTTAACCTCTATCCCAGAGCGTTGTAAAACTTGTAAAGTAATTTCTACATTTATTTTAGGTGTCAATACAACGTTTGATCAAGTCTGCCAACCAGGAAAGGCGTACACACAAGAAACTACAACATGCATCTGTGACAAGAATGGCAAGTGGCCCCACAGCGCATGTGGCGATTTGTTCGCATCTTTGCCCCCTAGTAGCGTAGAGAAATCCAAGTGCGAACCTAATGGCTTCATTTTTATCGGCTGTAACGTTTGTAAATGCACCTCAGAAGGGACCATCGACAAAGGCCGATGCACTAGAAACGACTGCGGAGACTTGTCTCCACAAAGAAGAAAATCTAGCAAAGCCAACAGCGTCTACGGAAACTGTGAAGCTAAAAACTGGTACTCCCTCGCACCTTGCCAGTTCTGCTTCTGCATCAATGAAAATAAACTAGTCTGCAACACTGGTAATTATTTCCACCAGTCTTTGCAATTAGGATCTTACAACTTGAGTGTCTGCGGCAAAGACTTAATTAGAGAAGCAATTGAACTTATACCTGATGAAGATAAATCGCTAAGACACGGAGGAAAAACAGAAACAACGACTTCAGTGCCTACTACAGTTACCACTACTATTGCAACTACTTCGTCGACTGTCGAATCTGGTGAGAGTGAAGATATCATAATACAATTAAGACCAGACAGTCAGCCTAGTGAAGAACCACCGCACAGGATAGATGTAAATGTAAATGATGAGAAGGTAGAAGTAGGGAGAGTTAATGAAGAAGCAGACGAGGACTATACAGAAACAGAGGATGACGATTTAAATAACATGGTTGCAAATGAAAAACAAGCGGTCCCGAGTACTCAGCTACCATATGAAGAAGATTACCAAATTTATAATAAAGAAGAAGAGTCTACAGAGAAATATCAAATAGATAACAGTGAAAGATTGGATGAAGTCTCCAATGCTGGTAATGATCAAGATGTAGCTTCAAATCTAAGAATACCAGTGAGTTCAGCAGCTTTTCAAGCAAGTCTGCCAAAATCTCCCTTGAGAAACAATAAATTATCGCATCCTCTAATACCAGTGCAAGACGTAACTGAGACGGATTATAAAGACCTGGGTCCGATACAAAAGTTAGGGCTGTCTTTATCACAGCAACTGCCGATAGTTCTGTCCAAAGTTTTTAACATCACGTTGCGAAGGAATACGCTGACGTTAGACAAAAACGGCAACTGTGTGCCGGGGAGCCATGAAGGTGGATAAGTGTAACACCTGCTATTGTTTGAAGAATAGTAAAATGCTGTGTACTAATAAAAAGTGCAAGTAAATAAGTGGCAAACTAGCTGCTGTGTCTACAAGCTTTTGCAGCATTTGTCGAGATTGGATCTTGCTGACCACAGTATCTTTGTAATTATTTCTCCATTTGTTTTATCGTCTATGTCTGTTATATGTTTGCCTGATACTTGAGAAGTTAATATTATGCGTATTATTATTGTATTTGTTTTATCTGTGGTCAATAAATATTTGGTTTACTCTAGTTCACTTATTGCTGCTACCATCATGTCGTGTCAGGACGACTAACTTACTGACAGACCTTCGCAACCCTTAAGCCCGCTCCACACTTATTCCGCGAATAAGGGAACATGCCACGACTAGGACTCACGCGCGAATCGCGGAAGTGGGGAGCAGGCTTTAGATAGAGAAACCAGCCTAACTGGATCATGGGTGCCCTACAGGATCAGAATCGTTATTTTGTCAATTTAGGAAGCTATCCAAAGAGGAGTGTTACCTTACAAAGTGTTTTACACCGTCGAGTTATTAATAACATGCCTATGTGGATATTCATACAACCTATGGATATTAATTTAGCGGTGACTACATCCCAGGTGCTCCGTTTGTTTGTTTGTCGTCCGTAGCATAATAAAAAATACAAGTACAATATGTAGGTATTTCAAAATAGTGCATTAGTTATTTCCATTTCACTTGCAAAGTTAATTGAGCATGTTGGTTTGTTGATTAAAATGGAAAAACACAATTTAGATACAGACTTAACAAGTCAGGGAAATGATCAAAGTATTGTTTTTACTGTTTTTACAATTTCTATGGGTAGAAATGTTTTCATCTCAACAGAAGCGTAAGTGATAGCTACTATAACTTTTGTTATTTTAAACTTACTGTTTAAGTACCTAGATATCAGGGGCTAGGATAGAGGGTGGCAAAATCATCTTCCGCCCCGGGCGATCGACACCCACGCTACGCCACTAGTGAGAACGTGGGCTCTCCTCTTGCTTCTCATCAGCCTTCAAATTAGACCCTCAGGAAAAACGATATACTTAATTACAAACACCCATACCCAACGCAAATATACTGTTTCATCAACAAATATTTCCGTTAGTGCGGGAATCGAATCAACCCTTGCGTCTCAAGTCTCAACCAACGCGAACGCTCGGACCCGACTGGTCCGATGGGCATTTGTAGTGACCCTGCCTTATAGGTACCCCAAAGGTCGTGGTTCTGATTCCCTGAACAAACATTTGTGTGATGAAAACTTGTGTTTGTTCAGTGACTGGGTGTAATATACTTAGTTTACATGTTAACATTTAAGTGAATCACTTATAAATAAATTTTAAGTATTTTATTTGCAAACGTTGCTTGATGCGTCCGTGAATACCCACTTTAGTTAATACCCATATTACTCAAGTTATCCCTACAGCGGGCCACCCAAGCGTTCAGCCTGTTTAGGGACTTCCACGTCCTGTGTTTATGATTCCAGCTGTCACTGAGGTAGAATGGCGGCAGTATTGCACGAGGAATGCGCGTGCGCTCAACGATTGCAACTGGTGCCGGTGCGACAGCCAGCACAAGTATGTCTGCGATACGCGCAATTGCCACTTTGTAGACAAATTCGGACACTTCAAAGGTCAGTATGATCCTCATCAGCGCAATATTACTTATGCGTAAGGAAAGGAAAGCATCATCTCATATTATCAGCCTACATACATCCACAGCTGATTACAGGCGTCTTCTTATTACGCCACTGAATCGTTATCCATCAGGTGAAACTCCATCTGCTCGTTCGCCACTTACCACATAAATAAAAAAACTCTACAATATTTGGCCACCCTCGTCCATTACCAAGTAGATACTCGTATAAGTAGGAAAACATACATAATTTGTCTCAAACAAATGCTTACCGACTGACTCTTATGGCTCAAAGATCCAAAATGTGTATTGGCCTCCGATATTACTCCTCCACTGGTCACGATCGTTCACGGTTTCACGCCAGTCACTGACTTGCTCACGAAGATCTGCCTGCACGACGTCATCCTAGCGATATCCGGGGCGGCCGACACACGATAAATAGTACCATTTTTTCTATTTTTAAGTGACAGGTGGCAGACGAGGAGCTGGATCACATGATAGTCCATGGGCAGTCGAAACACCAGTTAAGTCACAAGTGCGGAACCAACTTTCAGTGCAGTTTTTTATTGTCTTGAATTGGATTGAGCCAGAAACATGGTCATTGGTTAGCTCAACCAGTTTACTTTGTACATACGAGTGCTATATCTTAAATTAAATATACCTTTTTCAGATGCAATCGCGGATATTGACGTTGGCATGGAAGGTAAAGGATCCTGGAGGTCTGCTCCCACACCGTGCGAGCCAGGGGTCCATTACCAGAGGGAGAGCCTCCTCTGTTTGTGCACAGAAAATGGCACTTGGCCCAACCCTGTCTGCCGAGACAACTTCAGAGTCCTACACGCGGTTGAGCTGACAGGAGACACAGCCGTCAAGAATCAGACCTGTTCCCCAACGAAGCATTATCTAGTCGGGTGCAATGTCTGCATATGCCCTTCAGATGGCCAGCTCAATCCACAATTCTGCACTAAGCAACAATGCTCCGCTGACGACCCAGTCTTGAAACCTGATAGAACAGACGAAGCCAAAGAACCGCAAGACCATAAAAACCTTGAAGTCTACGGCGAATGTGACCAAGACAAAAAATACCAACTAGGATGCAGCACCTGTGAGTGCTTGAGGAATAACAGGCTTCTCTGCGCCAACTGCACAGATGACCAAGACAAAACCGACGCAAAACCCAGAAGCGTCAAATCATTTTGCACTCATGTGAAGCCAGGGCAGGCCTTCAGTAGAGACTGCAACTTATGCTACTGCGACGACAAAGGCTTCTCATATTGTTCCACCAAGAAATGCCTGCCTGATAATGAGACCAATCTTATAACAACACTCCCGAACAAATACGCGGTTGAGAGTGAAAAGCCTTATGATGAGGAGTACTGCGTCCCAGGGCATTATTACAAGGACGACTGCAACTATTGCTTCTGCGACGTGGTCAATGGCACCAAAGTATTCACTTGCACCAGAAAGCTGTGCGAGAGATCCGTGAGTGTTGACGCGTTGATTCACGTTGACTGCGTGATCGGGACGTCATACGAGCTGGACTGTTTGATTTGTCAATGCGATAACGTGAAAGGAATGAAGACTCAGTTGTGTCGGGTGAACCCGCAGTGCGAAGGGAAGAAGGGAGTGAGTGAAGCTAGGTCTGTGGATTTGAAGTCTTTGCATGGATATTGTGAGCCGAGGCACACGTATAGGCAGGATTGCAACACGTGTCATTGCTTGGCTGATGGGAAGACGGTGAGGTGCACGTCGTACTCGTGTCCGGGGGAGGCAGCGAGGCCGCTGTCGGTGGAGATTGTGCCCGTGGTGCAGGAGGGTGCGCGGTGCCCCGCAGGCCTGTCCTACAAGGTGCGCTGCAACTACTGCTTCTGTCTGGCCAACGGGAATGCGCTCTGCACTACACACGACTGCAGCGAGACAGGCAACTGACATTTTTTTTTGTTGTAACGAGAACTGTTTTTCTGTCTCTCGACCCTTTAGTTAGCACACTAAATTCTTTTGTCATCAGTATTATATCCCATATTTAGAATATCTTCCTTGTCTACGTCTATTTTGTCCTTTTAAAGGACATGAAATATAATAAATGTATCATAGTATTTTGTAATCAACCTACTTAGGTATTTTCATGTTGAGTAACGAAACCACAAAATAGAAATATTAATTTATAATTCAAGAATCCATCTAAAACAATACACTTCCGTCGTCTTTTAAAACCATTTAACAAGTTAAAATAATTTAAAAAATAATAATATTTGTACATTTAATTACTTGAATTAAATAATAAAACAATTAAAATAAATTTGTATCAAGGCTTTGTGCGTCTTCATTGTTTTCATATAATTAATTTATATCAAACAATTTTCGGTTTCGGTAACTAATACAGCAACTGAATGAAATACTGAATAAAGTTACTAACAAATGTTTTTTTAAATAAATAATGAACTTAGACTTATTTTATAAAAGAGGTATTTGAAATTCATAAGAATAACATTACTTTACATTAAACCAAAATTACATTTGTAATTAAATTAAAGTCTTACCTATGTATTTGGTATGATTAATATACAGGTTGTCACAAACAGATCAAATGAAAAGCACAAAGATTATTAAGCTATCTAAGTCAATCATTGTGATTGTATGATGTAACACCCTGTATACTTAATGGAATTATTTGAATTACCTATTTTCACATCTTATGACATACCCACGTCTTTATTTCATTATTAGCACCAGCATTTAAGCTATAAGATCTACAATTTGAGACTATTTACATACAGGGTTATTGGGTAATACTTGGAATATTAAAAAAAAAGTAAATAGAAATTTATTCCAAGTTCTTTTCCCAAATAACCCAGTATACTAAATAATATTTGGTTATCTATAATACTTTGTGCGATTTCACAAGCAAATTCTACTTAATACAAGAGATTATTTTCAAAGTATCTACATAAAATACAGAAGGGATAATAGAAACGTTTAGATTTGAATAAAGTCAACATCTCACTCGAAATGCCACTGATAAATCAAATATTTGATAATTCTGTCTAAGAGCTATTGTTTAACAAGTAAACTAGTTATGTTCCTATCACTTTAGTCAATTGCTTTAGAAAGAATCGTCAAATATTTGCTGTATTAATATTGTATAGTCCACTGTCCAATATATTTTTTCTAACTTTAGCGCGTTTAGGGCATATTTTTTAATAAGTAAGAAAATCCCAAATGGCTGTAACAGCGGACAAAAAATCCTAGATTATTGTCGAAACTATCATCCGTCATGAATTCATGTAGCATTAAATAAAAAAATGGGATCCTTCTTGTTTCAAAATTGGACAGGGATTACAATATAATGATAACATTTTTTGTCCTACAAAAAGGACAAATTTGAAATATCAACCAGCATTAGAAACATTAAATTATTTATAGACGTGCCTGTATTGAAACTACATTTGTGGTTTAGGCACAGTAATAAAAATCGATGGTAAATTTTTATATCTATGGAGATTAAAATAATGCACAAGCAAATTTTGTACCAAAAATGGGACATAAGGCATTTGTTTGTGAATTATTCTACCTCGACGCTTTAAAATAAAATTTATTACTTAATACAAAAGAGTCTAGAAGCATTTAAATATACTATTTGTATAAGTAAGAAGCTTTGGTTTAGCTAGGAATTGTTACACTTTGTACCCCTCTTGTTCGGTTTATCTCTTTCTGATAGAATAAAATACTTGTACCGCCATCTGCACAATTCCCTAGCTCTACCCCGATGTAGCTTAAGAGAAGGTGTCGTTGACCTGCCGACAGCACCTGATGAAGGTGGCTCTCCTCGGCAGCTCGCGCAGCCGAGCGGCTCCGACGTAGGTGCAGGCCGAGCGGAGGCCTCCAAGGATGTCTTTTACAGTGACGCCGACGTCCCCTCTGTATTCTACTTCTACTGTTTTACCTGAAATACATGAGATAAAGAATTAAAATGCTAATGATTCTGAACTTTTACTTTTTTTAATGTGATAGATCTAAGAGACGTAATACACTGGTATCCAGCTAAATCCGGTTGGACTGAAAACCGACCCTAAAATACCCAAGGTACCTAATTAAGAAAAGGCTAGGGAGATGATGATAGATGCAAGAAGAGCAGACGGAGCACCTGATAGTAAAATGCCGTTTGTGGACACCCGCAACACCAGTGGAGTCAAAAGTGCGCTCCAACTTTTTAACTGCCCTTCTTCTCCCGTTGCACTACCAGTGTATACTGGTAGTGCAACGGTGGTCGCCGTGGTATCACAAGGGTCAAGCCGACCTAATGCCGAAACGTGGCTCTCCCACAATTAAAGCAAGCTTTTGTTTTTTTTTTTTTTAAATACTACTGCTGAATTGCTTATTTATTTACATCATAGCTTGATTTAGAAAACCCTTTGAATGACCCTTTTTATGGGTTTCTTGATTTTCATAAAGCGTTTGATTCTATATCAAATCTAAAAGTTAGTAAATATTTAAGGCCTTAAGAGAAGAACTCATTCAGAGATAGGTTTTAATCATCGTAAGAACCAATCCGAATGCAGTTAGTTAAACTTAAGGAATAAAGAATCATACAACAGTTCAGACAATTTTGGAGTCACACAAGGCTGAGTTCTTGGCCCAAAACTTTTTTCTCCTGTAAATACACATGTGATTCCTTATTTATTTATTAGTTACACAAAACAGAGATACAGTAGGTGCCTACAATGCAGTTTATTTAACTGAAGTGTGCCTGAAGCGAGAAAAATGACGATCATAGTAAAAAACCTAACTCACCTTCAGAAGATCTATACTCCGCAACAGCGCCGCTGTGCTTCAACATGGCAGTAGACGAGGACATGCCATAGAACAGCTTGACCTTCTTCCCATCAGGATGGGTGACCACGTCGCCGCCGCACTGGTCGTGGCCCGCGAACATGCCTCCCGCCATTACGAAGTCTGCGCCCGCGCCGAACGCCTTGGCCACGTCGCCGGGGCAGGTGCAGCCGCCATCCTACAGATTATAATATTTATTTATTTTAACGTCGTTAGACCCAGCCAGCAGACATAATAGAATATCAATTGTTTTATGCCGTTTAAAAGGCTTTTGGGTCTTACGACGTTGTGTGATAGGTGCCAGACGACCAGACGGATCACTGATGGTAAGCGATTTCCGCCGTCCATAGACACCTGCAACACCAGTGGTGTCACAAATGCGCTGCTTACCTTTTAACCCCCCTTCCCCTGGAGTGGGCCTCCAGTACCCTCACTCACCCAGCTAAACACAACGCACTGCTAAACGCCGGTTGTTGGCGACAGACCTGCTTTTTATATTTATGGTTTTATTTTTATATTTTATATTTGGAATTTCTTCTTTTTTTTATACTTTTTGACATTCATATTTTTACTAGTATTGATTTTGCCTTTCTACGAGAAAGTTATCTTTTAATAAAAGTGTGCCTGAAAGTGTGTCCGTGTGTTTACCTGGTGAGTCCCTTCCCTTCCCTGTGCTGCCGCCCGTCGTACGTACGTAGGTAGGTGACCCGTTTTTCCATCGTTTTCATTGGTCCTTGCCGGGCCCCGGTGCAGAGCACCAATCCAGGAGGCGACAGTAGTGCGCAGTCCTCTTGGGTGCCCTGCTCGCGTTGGTTTAGGGCACCACGTGCGCACTAGAAGTGGCCCCCTGGACGTCCACAACTTACATGGCGCAGTTCTCTTGGGTGCCCTGCTCGAACTAAGGGCACCACTTTGCGCTTCGGCCACCTGAGTGCGACTCTTGGCGTCGCGCCCCTTCACTCTCGTAGCGCGCAGCACATGTTGTAGTGTCGTCAGGGTTTTGATTGAAGGCAGGCCGCACCCGAAGTCGCCTTCCGCGGCTCGCTGCACCTCTCCCGGATTATAAGCGCCGACGCACGCAGCCTCGCGAGCCCCAGCCGGCAACCGGGGCGACACTGGTGCGGGACCACACCCGGCCGGCGACGGACAGCGCCGCCTTAAGCCGACGCGGGCGAAATGTTTGGTGGGCCCGCGTGTCGCGGCTGCAGGACTGGTGGCTGGTAGCACGTAACGGCGAAGATGCGCGCTCACGGTCGGAGGGTCGGAGGTGGGGCTGTACAAAAGCCAGGAGCGGAGGTGACTGCAACAGGTGCTGTAGAAGGCAGGCCCGCCTCGCCTCGAGAACTGGACCCCTGACGACGACGCGAGGGACAGCCGCTAGTTCAGCTGGCCAGGTGCACGCAGATGGAGCCACGCAGATGGAGAGAGTGAAGGGGTGAAGGATGGCGCGTTGGACGACCGACGATGGGCGCGTTGGACGACAGACCTTTAAAATAAGGATATACAAAGTAAATAAAAATGTAAAAAACCGTAGTTGGCCTCTAGGTTCCCTCTGGGCCACATGCCAGAGGAGACCTAGAGGCATAAAGGGTGATGCCCTGGTAGGCATCTTGGCAATTTAAAACGCGTAACTAAAGTCGAAAAATAATTTAGGAGAGAATCGGCCGAAAATGTAATTTAGAAAAGACAGTTGGACAGCGCTAGACGGCTTGCGTCTGAGCGGAAGTTCCTCTGAGAGGAGGGCGAAAAATACATGTCTGGAGACTATCCGGGAGGTGCCTCTCTTTGAGACAGACCCTCCGCACAGAGGAGAGTTCAGAAGTTAGAGGTTAAAATGGCGAGATAGTTAGGTGGAACCGAACTTGAAAAGGCTAGACAACTGAATGTCTAGCCAACTAAATGTTAAAATGCTAAAAGCCAAACTAGTACCTACTCGTACCTAAGTTGAAATGTATGACATCTATCCTCACTAAGCTAATCTACATGAAAGTATGAGATGTTATTCCCAATGACCGTCTTGAGAAGCATGTTTTGGGCGAGCCTGTGGGTGGCACGGGTATGATAAACTAATGTGAAATTACCAAACAAGCACGGGTATGATAAACTAATGTGAAATTACCAAACAAGCCCTACCAAACAAGCCCAGAACGTGCTTCTAAAAAGAGAGAGGAAACGAAAGGACAGGGAATGAAAACGATAGAAAATTAATTTGTAACACTGTGCCCTTAGTTCGAGCAGGGCACCCAAGAGAACTGCGCCATGTAAGTTGTGGACGTCCAGGGGGCCACTTCTAGTGCGCACGTGGTGCCCTAAACCAACGCGAGCAGGGCACCCAAGAGGACTGCGCACTACTGTCGCCTCCTGGATTGGTGCTCTGCACCGGGGCCCGGCATGTTGGCGACAGACCTGCTTTTTATATTTATGGTTTTATTTTTATATTTTATATTTGGAATTTCTTCTTTTTTTTATACTTTTTGACATTCATATTTTTACTAGTATTGATTTTGCCTTTCTACGAGAAAGTTATCTTTTAATAAAAGTGTGCCTGAAAGTGTGTCCGTGTGTTTACCTGGTGAGTCCCTTCCCTTCCCTGTGCTGCCGCCCGTCGTACGTACGTAGGTAGGTGACCCGTTTTTCCATCGTTTTCACCGGTTTTCTGTGAGGACGTGGTATTACTCCGGTCACGCCGGCCCATTGATGCCGAAGCGTGGCTCTTCCACTGTTAAAAACCAGCCGGGCGCCACGAGATAATTTTTCGACACTCGTATTGTGTCGGCGCAAGTTGCTTCTCGCTCACATGACTGCGCGATGAGCGGGATAAACGGATGCGCTCTCGCTAACGAGAATCGACAAAATTTTGTCGCGGCACGCATGTTAAGCCTGCCTACTGTAGCGCTACCATAAGAGTTGACATCGAAAACTGAAAGAACGTAAACTATTGCTCTGTCTCTTTCAAATGCATCACAATGAAAGAGACAAAGCCATAGTTTTCGATAGCGAGGATAGTAGGGGAAGTACGTACAAAATGACATGGTGTTTTGTTTTTTAATCATATTTATTTATTTAATGGCACTATTATCAGTTTCAATCGTTTACAGTCATTTGAGGTTCATTGACTATCAGTGACTGTGTTAATTCAATCAAATAGGAACTATAATAAAATAATTATTAAGATAAACATTAACATCTAACAAAAACCATTTTGTCCGTATAGTATGGACAAAATGGCATACAAGCTATGGACATAATGACATACACATTTTTAGGAACAAAGTTCACAAGTAAATCGCTTTGTCTTCTTTGGGACATCAGCACATGACGCATGAGCCCAAAGGGAACAAGTCATACATCTTAACCAACCTTCGCCGGGCTTAGACCGGGAAAAAAGGTCATTACAATAAATGCAAGCGCAGTCACTGTCATCGTCTGTTGCATCGCATATGAAGTCTTCGCTTCCTGAGCAGTTGTATGTCAGGGCCGTTGTACGCTGCCTCTGTGGTCTCAACAATACCTTATCTGATTGTTGAGGGTTTTTGGAAGCAGGAATATACCACACATACCTATGTCGTTTTGTCCATTTCATGTGTATGTCATTTTGTCCAAAAATTACCAAAATTAATAAAAAATCACAATTCAATCAAATTACTAATGATTGCAAAAAAAATTATCGGCATCACTGGGTACAGGCATAATTTATCGATTTTAATACACGTAATTACAAATAACAACCAATAACTCGCCAGAAAACAGGAGAAAACCATCTGTGAAATAAACTTTTGAAGGCGAGAAACACATTCGTACCGGTTGCTGCGGCGATACTGTGTCAATGACGCTCAACTTTTGACAGGATATTAAATATGGCTGCCGTCATGTGGTAGAGGCACGGAAACGTCGCTAAAACCCCCCATTTTTGAAATAAGGCCACTATGTCATTTTGTCCATATATGTCATTTTGTACGTATTTCCCCTATTTCAAACTCATGATAAGGGCACTGTTGTTGTTGTTGTACTTACAGAAATGATGTGGCCCTTTAGTCCGTGGGCTGCGTCTGCGCACTCGATGACGGCGGACAGCTGCGGGTAGCCCACGCCGGTCTTGATGCGCGTGGTGCACACCGAGCCCGGGCCTATGCCCACCTGGAGAGCAAAGTTATGCTTTGAAATATCAGGATTGAGAGTCTCGCTATTCGCATGATGAGTTTTTGACTAGGTAGACTAGACTATCAGGCAGACCAGATCTAGACCAAATTTCATTAAAATCCGCTCAGTAGGAATGACGTGAAAGAGTAACAGACAGACAGAGTTATTCGCATTTATAATATTACGAGTAGTAAGTACCTAATAGGATATTATGTTTTTGAACTTTCGCGTTGCATTATACAAGTACTAAACATAAACGGGGATATAGGTATATAGATGTAAAAGTTAAGTTCTTTTTTCTCTATGGATTTTTTTTATTAGTGATAGGTGGCAGTCGAGCAGACGGATCACCTGGTAAGCGAAGCGTACACCTGTAACAAAAGTAGTCACAAGTGCGCTAGCATCCTTTATTCTCTTTTCCCCCCTTGGGCCTCCGGAACCCTCACTCACTCGACGAAACAGCGCAGGCACTACTTCACGCCAATCTTCTGTGACGCCGTGGTATCACTCCGATCTTTCATGCCGAAGCTTGGTTCTTCCGCAGGTTAGATAGTATAGCTTGATTAATTTCCATTACAAACCTTAATAATATCAGCACCAGACAGAATCAGTTCTTCCACCATTTCTCCGGTCACAACATTGCCAGCCTGAAAAATACGTTTCAACATTACAATACGAAAAGATCCTACATCTATACTATTTATAAAGAGATAACTTCTATAGACAACGACAAGGCTTATAGGTAAACCGAAAACACGAAACACTTGCGCGATGTAATTGGACACAGCGCCATCTATTGGTTCATTTCTGAATTACGGTCCCGAAGCAAAGTGAGGGCGGGCCACTAGTATTAAATGATAAGGTAATACTAGGCCTGTCCCACTCCGCGTGTAGGTATCGAACTTGCAAGTACATGCGGCGGCCCCTCCGGAGGGGCTAATTAGTAGAAACTCACGAGCGAGCGGTGACGCATGCGCGACAGTTGCTTGCGTTAGAAAGAGAAGGCACTTCTCGGTACAAATAATTGTAGGTGTTGAACGCCGGGCGGTCGGAATTTCAACTTTATGTTATTAGCCTAAGTCTTTATCCATACTTCCATACTAATATTATAAATGCGAAAGTAACTCTGTCTGTCTGTCTGTCTGTCTGTCTGTCTGTCTGTCTGTCTGTCTGTCTGTCTGTCTGTTACTCTTTCACGCCAAAACTACTGAACGGATTTAAATGAAATTTGGTATACAGATGATCTAGACCCTGAGAAAGAACATAGGCTACTTTTTATTGCTAAAAGGGGGTTGTAAGGGGTTAAAAGGGGGGTAAAAAGTTACTTTTCCACGCGGACGAAGTCGCGGGCGGCCGCTAGTTTTCTATAAACGCTTTTTAGGAGTGGGCTTTCTGTACTTGTACTATTAAGTATTCTGTGGTAATACTTAGAAACTATTCGTATTATTCAAATAGCTAATGACACCCTGACTACGAGTAATGGTTAGTTCAACCTTCAACAACTGTCTAATCGATACATAACTACGCTATCAGATATCAATTTTTTTTTATTGAGGACAATCATGTCCTACAGGTTTTCTTCAAAACCTTCTCCAGGCACCAGTCTCTCACAACGATACAGGTCATAAATAACATAGTTATATGGTCCGGACCCGCTGAACACACCCCCCCCCCCCCCCCCCCCCCCCCTAAATACGTCCATGAACCCAGGATTGTAAGAAGGAAGAAACACATGAACTGGAAGGGCATTTCATGATTTGATGGTTCGGGGCAAGAACGAGGAGCTAAACCTCTTGGTGCGCACCGGAATTGTCTGGATGGTATGGTTTAAAGTATTATAATACTCACAATAATGGTATGCTTCGGGAAGGCGGCCCGCACCTTGCGCAGGTACTCGACGAAGTGCTGCGAGTACCCGTTGGCGACGTCCAGGCACACGAACTTGAGGTCCGTCACCGTGTTCAGGATCTCGGAGAGCCGCTCGAAGTCCGCCTCCGCCGTCCCCGAGCTTGCCGCTGCGGGAATTATAATTAAGTTTTTTTTTTATATTGAAAACAATCAGGATATCTGGATGGTACTTATATCCGCTGGATGGTAAGCGGCCGTGAGATCCATATGAGGTTGACAGGCACAAAATAATTTAATTGTGGGAGAGCCATGCTTCGGCATGAATGGGCCGGTTTGGAGTGATACCACTGCCTCACAGAGGACCGGCGTGAAGCAGCTCCTGTGTTGTGTTTCGCCGAGTGAGTGAGGGTACCGGAGGCCCATCGTGGGGGAAGGGGATAAAGGGTTGACAGCGCACTTGTTGCATGTGTTCATGGGCGGCGGCAGTTGCTTACCATCAGGTGATCCGCCTGCTCGTCTGCTACCTATCACATAAATGAAAAAACAACAAACAAAGTATGTGCTTATTCAATTTCACCCTGAAGGCCTGCTTGTTGTGATGTCGTTTCACACAGATGCTGAGATGGCATTTGTTCTAAATTAAAACTGCATAATTTTTCAATATTCCGTTTAGAATAGAATAGAATAGAAATAATTTATTCAGTACTTGATATACAAATTACAATTAGGTTTACATACTTAATTTACATACCTATTTAATGCAATAAATACCAATGAATTTTACTCTCGATTTCACTATTTATAAAATAATACTTAATACAAGAAATTGTTTCTTTTCCAGGATACTTAAGCTATAAGGGTAATTCTCATTTTCTGGAAAGAGTTACTTCCATGGAGGGCAATTTTTTCTGTACCTACTTAATTGATGATGCATTTGAATAGATTTGGTAGGTATCAGCGGTCTTGGGAAAAGTACTCGCCGAGCTCGCAATATTTTGAAATTCGTAATTATAAGGGTTGAAAGAAAGTTGCCCTCCAAGGAAGTGACTTTTTCTTTTTAAAAAATGAGAATTACCCATAAAGTCAAACCGCGACTGGACTCACCCATTTGCTCTAAGCACTCCGGGTGTTCCGCCGCGAACTTCTTCCATTCTTCTATCGTGTAGTACTTGTGGATACACGTGAATAACCCGTGCTGCAAGCAAAAAGCAAAGTATCAGCCTAACACAGCCCCGCTGATGGGCAAAGTCTTGTGGAATAGTTTAGCTGCGGCAGTATTTCCTGACGGCTATGACTTAGGGACCTTCAAGAAACGAGCGTACTCCATCTTAAAAGGCTGGCAACGCATCAGCGACCTCTCTGATCTCGCAGATGTTCATAGGCAGCGGTGATTACTTACCAGCAGGTGACCCGCTTGCTCGTTTGCCGCCTCTAGTATAAAAAAAAAGGCCTCCATCATAGAAATCAAGTCATCGCTACTGTGATGGGAAAAGACTAAATCACCACGCCACGCTTGCCTAATACGGATTGGTGATTACAAACCCGAGCTATGTTCGAAAAATTCAAAACACAAATTTTTGACTTGGGTTTCGAACCCAAGGCCCCGAGATCACGGCTCGGTATTTAAATCACTTGACCACCGGGGCGTATCAATTACAGTTCAAAGTATAAAGGTTTAATTTATTTGTTCTAAGACTCATCTCAGGTAGAAATCAACTTTCCGAATCAGCGGTAGCTTACATAATATTTGACATTCATAAATGTTCTATAAGGACTTAAGTAAATTGAATAAATAATATTTCTATTTCTATTAAAGAAATGATGGAAAACCAAAAATTCAACTTCATAATAATACTGATGTTTCGTATGGTACGAACAATTTGAATCTGCTGAAATCGACTCCAAAGGACAGCCCAGACAACCATATACATTCTCTGTCATTGCGATGCCCTCGGGCACCCAAGAAGCCGCACCCTGGGCAGCTATCACATCAGCCCGGAGGACGTTAATGCTATCGTTCCCAAGGCTATCACACGGTTTGTCGAACGTGGGCCTGGGAGACGATCTCTAGAGGGAGCGGAGGATACAATCGATCTATTCGGTCGGAGAGTCCACTCGGAAACGTTCGCTCCCGAACCTACAAATCTATACTCTGATTCATAATCATGTAAAGTAAACTGACAGATGATGAGATGTCAATGTGTCATCCCCGTACATTATCACTCAATTTGACACATGCTAAATGTCAAAATGCATAGAAACTTGTCATTTTCATCTGTCTGTCAGTTTACTTTACATGATTATGAATCAGAGTATACAAACATGTAAGTAATAGGAACATAGACAAGAAAACATCAGTACAGTGGCCAGAACATCAAGTTACTACAATCTGTCAAATTTCCTCAGTTGATATTGAACCAAACACGTTTGACATAAAAGTGAGGTTCGATTGAAGAAATTTGACAGATTGTAGTAACTTGATCTGCAGGCCACCGTACATACTTTGAACACAAAATAAATATCTTTATTTTGTGCTTTGAATTTGGATCTGTACCACAGATGATAATTATAATTTATTTGTCTATGTTTTATTTCATAATGAGTTCCACTAAGCAAGTAATCACTATAAACAGACTTACGTATGCTTTTGGTGAGTTACTTTGAAACAAGTTACATTGTATACTTAGTAACATTTATTGTAACAGTCATAACACTTTAGATAGTATTTTACATGACTCAGTTTCTGCTTACATATTGAAGATAGTGGTATGAAAACAAAATATGCTATGTAGGTATGTATGTCACTGTAAAATAGTGCGAACCGAAATATATAATAATAAATAAATGCGCCAGCCAATTACACCAATCAACCTGGTCTCAAACTTGTTTTTCCCAGGGGAAACCATCAAGGCCTTCACCTTGCCACATGTAGGGGACAAGGTGGTGTGTGGGACTCTAACCCTAACCAAAACCCCTGGGGTGTCCATCTCAACACAATCGCGGTCGGATACCCCACAGCGGGACTGGACCGTACCGCAAATCGCGCTCGCCACTTTGAACCAAATTGTTTGGCGCAATGCAGCCCTTCCCAAATGCACGACCTACCAGGACACCCAGTAGGATTTTTTCCCTCGCGGAGTCGTGATGCTGAGCAAGCCACTCCCCAGTAGTGGCATGCTCACGTACTCCGAAGCCCGTTTAGTCGCCTCTTACGCCAGGCCAGGAATACCTTGGCAGTATTCTTAACGCCCCTAGCCACAGGGCACACCTGGTCTCAAACTAGGTCAACCCCTGTACTATGTATGAGTACCAGATGACAATAATTAACAGGGGGCGTCAAACCAGAACACCCCGACCAAAGAAAATGTAGTTTCCTAAATTGACCGGGAATCGAATGATTGAGATGATAATCGTCCCTAAATCGTGAGCTTCTTTCTTCTTTCTGAGTTAGGGCCGATTTAAATTTTAAGGTCCGATTTGCCTATACACCTATTTTTAATTGTGGGAGGGCCATGCTTCGGCATGAATGGGCCGGCTCGACTGGAGTGATACCACTGCCTCACAGAAAACCGGCGTGAAGCAGCTCCTGTGCTGTGTTGCGCCGAGTGAGTGAGGATACCGAGGGTACAGGGTAAGATATTGACACAGAAGGCTGACTGCCCACTAAGAGCATCTAAGAACTCTGCCCTCTAAGAACTCTTCTAAATTCAAAATCAGGTCAAAGTATAACTTCTGTGTCAATATCTTTATTTTGTACCGATATGGCCACTTATTCAGGGCCGTGTGTAGCCCGTTAAGGGCAGAGCCTGAGCTTACCTTGGACAGTTCCCTGGCCATCTCGAAGGTGCCGACGGTGTCCATGTTGCTGGCCATGACCGGCACGCCGCGGTACGTCTGCCCGGAGTTGCGAAATGTGATCTCACGGTACAGGTCCACCTGGGAAACAAAGCATAACCTTATATCTTCTACTCATACTAGTTATATCTGTATAATAATTATTTTTAAGCGACGTTTGTTTTTAGTAACATAATTATGTGCTTAAAAATAAACGTCGCGTTAATTCCCGTCTATATTAATAGTAGCTGTTTTTAATATATTTCGCTACCCTGTAAAAAAGTAAAGTATGGCAAAGGCAATGGATTCAAAATGCTAAAAAATAACTGCAATTTATTATTTTCCGAAAGTAGATCAATTTTCCTTAACCGTGGGAGAGCGACGCTTCGGCATGAATGGACCGGCTCGACTGGAGTAGGTACAGTCAACTTCAAAAATATGTTTACACTTTAGGAACTTAAGAAAGTAGAGGTCGTTCTACTTTCATAAATTATGTATTGTGAAAAGGCCCTAAAGTGTATGCATAGTTTTGGAGTTGACTGTACTATAATACCATAGCCTCAAAGAAAACCGGCTTGAAGCAGTGCATGCGCTGTGTTTCACTGCGTGAGTGAGGGTACCGGAGGTCCAATTAGGAGGAAAGGGGGTTAAAGGTTAGCATCGCACTTGTAACTTTACTGGTGTTGCAGGTTTATGGCCGTTGGCTATCGTTTACCATCAGGTCATCTGCCTGCTCGTCAGCCACCTATACATAATAAAAAATGCCTAGAAAATTGACCAACTTCCGATTCGGACTATCTTACGGTGACATACAATAAACAGTACCTACAATCAGGCGGCCATTATATAAATATTTATGTTGCGATGCCTAACAGGTAACATGATGTGTACTTTAACCAATTTTATTCCACCTTGTATCACATTCATGAAACGCAATAAATGCTTAGACTTTGGCCTTAATACTTGTAGCCATTTCTTCCAAGCAACCTGCAAAATAAACTCTTTTCATGTGATTTTTCAGTGACCTTATTACAGAGGCTGAGAATTTCAGTATCTGCTGACATTGTCGCCGAATGCCGGGTTTCAGTTGGCAAGTTGCCTATCGTCCGACTGTTCGGCTGAAACTGAAACAAATACCTACTAACACATTTGTGGCATTGCGGAGTTATGTAGTTGACTAGACAACATATACACAACAGTTTTCAAAAAGCTTCATCAGCAACCCACGCTCGTCCACTGCTGGACATAGGTCTCCCCTAATGCACGCCACCGCTCCCGATTTTCGGCCACTCTCATCCAGCTCACCCCAGCCAGCCTTCGAATGTCGTCATCCCATCTTGTAACAGGGCGTCCAACACTACGTTTGCCGAGTCGCCGTCTCCATTCAAGGACTTTATGGCTCCAACGGTAGTCAGTTCTGCGGCTAATGTGACCAGCCCATTGCCACTTCAGTTTGCTAATTCGGTGGGCTATGTCAGTAACTCTGATTCTCTGTCGGATTACATAATTTCTGATGCGGTCCTTCAAAGATACTCCGAGCATAGCCCTCAAAAAGCTTAGATTACTCTTAATAGCTCTTCACCCAAGTTATGTACCTGTGGTACCAGGTATAACAAGTGGGTGAAGAGCGGGGAATTCCCATCACAAGTATAGTCCGCGTCATCTAACAATGATGACCGTTAGTTTGCGCACTTGTAAAAAAGAAGACTTTCTACTAAAATTGGTTTCTGCGCACTCAAGGTCATCGCTATAGTTTCATGCCGCAGACTATACTTATCTCTGCGCATTTTACCAGAAGCCCAGTCAACATTTTGTTACGGATTTTTCTGAATAAAGCTTATTTTATTTAATTATTCATCATCATCATCATCAGCCCGGAAGGCAAAAAAGAAAGGAGGCCTATACTCAGCATTGGGTCACTGCTGAGTATAGGTTCTTGTACCCGGTCCTGAGCTACTCGGATCCAAGTAGGACTTCCTATCTTAGTAGAAATAGAAATATTATTTATTCAATTTAAGTCCTTATAGAACATTATGAATGTAATGACAAATATTATGTAAGCTACCGCTGATTCGGTAAGTTGATTTCTACCAAGAAGAATCAGCAAGAAACTCAGTAGTTACTCTTTTCAAATTATAATCATTACAATTTTCATTCTGCTAATAATAAAAAAAAACATTATTAAGATTTATATCATCGACCCTTCGTGACGCTGGACTACTAGGATTTTGTTAGTCCACCTGCCATCACCTCGCTTAACAAGGTGTCCTGGGGGACAGTTCTCGTGCAAACGACATTGAAATCGATTTTAGAGATTTCAATTTATAATTCGACATCAATGTCGAGTGTTCGAGAATTGTTCCCCTGCCCAATTCCACTTGAGTTTCATCACTTTTAATCCGACATTATCTGCCCTCACATCCTACTACTATTATAAAGGCGAAAGTTTGTATGGATGTTTGTTACTCTTTCACGTAAAAACTACTGAATGGATTTGAATGAAACTTTACCACAATATAGCTTATACATCAGAATAACACATAGGCTACAATTTTTGAGGTTTCTACGAACCTGAAGTCCACGCGAACGAAGTCGCGGGCAAAGCTAGTTTGCAATAACCTAAGAGGAAGCTAAGTTGTAAGTACCTGTTTACTCAAACATCTACATTTTCTATGTAGATAGATACACTTAGCAAGCAAATAAATAAATATTTTTGTTTCATTTTAATTATCCCGGAAATCTCTTCACATTAGAAAGGGACACATTATTTCCAGATTACAACTGCCGATAGTAATGCAGTAATGAATGATTGCACAAACACATTAAAGATAAGATACGCGTATACTATCTTCTATGTACACATACTTCTTATATCTATGTATAACATACATTACGTCTATCGCATAGCATAGTTTAGTATTACTGTTAGTATAGGGTTGTCTATAACTAATGTTTGTGATTGTTTAGGATTTCGTAATTTATATTGTTAATATAATAGCTTTGGACAAACAAATCTTCTATCAATACTATTTATAAAGAGATAACTTCAATAGACAACGACAAGGCTTATAGGTAAACCGAAAACACGAAACGCTTATGCGATGTTTTTGGACACAGCGCCATCTATTGGTTCATTTCTGAATTACGGTCCCGAAGCGAAGTGAGGGCGGGCCATTACTTAATAAACAAAGTCATTCGGACTGGCCGGGTGGCGTCTTTGGTGACCCTGCCTCAAACGCCAAAGGTCGTGGGTTCGATCCCCACCCTGGATAAACATTCGTGTGATGAATGCTTGTGGCCTGTGAGTGTCAGTTCCGGGACCTAGTTTTGGGTGTAATATTTGTGTAATGTATTTGTGATGATACCTCTGTTGTATGATATCTGTTACACTTGCATAAAATACTTATGTACTTACTACGGAGTCAGGTTAAAGTATGAGATGTTGTGCAAATGATTATATCTACTTATACTTAATTATTATCATTCTCATAGCCAAGTGTAGGCCCTCAAGAAGTGAGTATGTCGATTAAAAAAGCACGAGGTATAGATGTAACCTTCAAGTTTAGTAAGTTACTTAATTGTTGAATAAACTCCACGAATATCTAATCTGTTTTCATGTTGTACCAGCCCTGCACCGTCGCGTGCGCACGTGCACAATCGATCCATCTCCACGTGCGTGACGTCACCGCGACAGCTGACCGTAGTCCGACATGCTGGAGATTTGCGATCTTCCTTCCTTCAATACTCAATATCTTTATTGCATCTATAGGTTACATAAGTTAGTACATAATAAATGTAGGTATCACTGAATACCCGGGAGGGCACTGAAATATGGGAGAGGACGTTCATTTCTAAATTATGATCAACTTTAATTAAGGGCTATATCGATAAACTAGCACCGTCACACGGTAGGCTGAAAATTTACTCTAGAGGACTTTGGGATCTCGAAAAATGACTTCGCATTTTTAAGAAACCAATTAAATATTTTGATTCTACCATTAAATACAAGACATTTTTATAGATTGGTGTTTTTTGATTAATTGGTTAGTTTAAGAGCAATATTTTTTTGAAAAATAATTTGTATGGAGAAAAACATAAATTGTACAATATCTCCAATTCCTCAAGTTTCCTCAAAATAATATTATCAGGGATATATAACACAATTTTTTTGCCTATTTTAGCATCTGCACCTATGCTTCGATATTCACCGATCTCGTCACTAAATAACAAAAACTTATTTTCCCGGTAACAAAAATCTCTATTCCACACCACCGTCGAGGTTGAGAACCAAGTGCGTTTTTTTTTATCAGTGGTAGCCCCGGTAGGCCTAATCCACTCATCCTTTTGAACAAAACGCCTTAAGTTCTTTATCGTTTTCACTATTTAAATCAAAATTATTGAACGACAGTTTAGATTTTATGATATTGTAAAAGGCACTGTTGTCCTTAAAACTACTGCCACTTTCTTTCAACTTCACAATCACATCAATATTAGTTACTAAATCGGAAAACATTATAAATTAAATTATGAAAATATAACTCACAAAATATACGCGTATGCTTAGAAATCGAAACAAGGAATGTATTTACGAGATTTGAGTGAAAAAATTAAACATCGAAAAATATAAACATTTGGAGGGTGGTTGGTAATTCTCAGTGTTTTGTGTTGGTAAAAGTTAACTAAGTAGGTATTTGTAACGCAACGTTTGGATGCAGATGTAAAAACATAACTATAGTTCGTGCCAGATAAACTTGCAATAAAAGTCATTCACCCCACTTGTACCAAGAAGTCGTCAAAATTCGCGATACAGATCGCTTCCCATACTAAACTGTCGATAAAATTACATTTGCCGTGTTTCATAATACCAAACGTCAAAGTTCTAGTGTGAAGTTCGCACGTCAAGGACTATGAAATTGTATGAAACACGGCAAATGTAATTTTATCGACAGTTTAGTATGGAAAGCGAACTGTATCACGAATTTTTGACGACTTCTTGGTACAAGTGGCAAGTGGGCTGAATGACCTTTATTGCAAGTTTATCTGGCACGAACTATAGGTACTTATTGTCATTCTAGTAAATACTTTAGTATTATTTAAAAAAAAAACATACTCACTTATTTTTGGAGGATCACAATATCTAAGTACCGAAATTGTGTTATAGGAATGAGATTTTAGGACAAAAATTAAGAGCACGATCACCAATATGTGGATCAGCTTGCTCGGTTAAACATGCAGGCAATTAAATTAATGTTCTTGGAAATCCTCATTGCGAATATCATAAATGAAATAATATACTAGTAAATACATATTCTATATGGTGAAAATTCTTTAAATGGGTCAATAATGTTTATGTTTATTTCATTACTTTATTATAAAGGGTAAAAAAGGCACAAAAATATATTGAAATAATAAGTATAATACTTTTAATTAGGTAGGTAATGACTAGGTTAGACGCTATATTTTTGTAGCATTCATTTTTCATAAATTACTTTTAATTTTAAACATCCCTGAAGTAGTGTGGAAAAGTGTTTCAATTTATTATTTTAAATTAGAGTTATTTTTATAAGGAAATAATAACTACATTATTTTTAACTTTGAACATGTATATCTCAAAAAGTACTGCATAAATTGAAAAACATAATATAACATAAAAGTATAGTATTGATACGTAGAATCTTAATATGCACTTAAAAATCCCAAAGTCCACGTTTAGCATTTTCAGCCCATTGTGCGTCAGCCCGTCAACCAATTTACTATGTGATATTTTATAAATAATTAAATCTCTACAAACTCAAAGACAAGTATATTTAATTTTTTCAAGACGCAATACAATATTTTTAACACGCGACAAGTATCAATAATTTTTGTGATTTGTAGGAAAAAAATATTAACATAAGTGTGCGCCAAAAATTGTTTAAAACTTTCCTTTATATTTTCACAAGTAGCTGGATTTAATATACCTATCTCATAATCCTCACAATTAATATAAATCAATTAGGGGCGCGGTGTCGCCTTAATTTTCTCTAGGCAAAATACCTACAACATTTAAGTAAGTACAAATCATTGTATCTTACAAGTTAAACACATTAAGATTCTTTATCAGTAGGTAAGTATGTTATCTCGTTACGAAGAGATAAAAATCGGAAATACTTTTACGATTTGCATCAAATGATTTCATGCTAGCTAGAATCTGAAAAGACGGTTATATTTGTGGTTGACGTTTTTTTTAATGTTTATTGTTGTCTTTTTTTATATTTTTTTTAATGTTTATTCAATGTGCATTTACGTCTTTTTAGGGTTCCGTAGCCAAATGGCGAAAAACGGAACCACTGTAAATTCCTCTTGCCACATCTATCTGTTAAAATAAGTAGTTAAAAGTAAATGAATAACGACTGTTAAGATATTTGTGGCGCGTTGAGCGCTCATAAGTAAATGCCGTCATGACAGTCATCAACTTTTTTAACTTTTTAAAAACGTTAAAACACAACACGTGTCAAAATGTCACTCAACAACCATGACGTTAAAGTTGGACCTCAATATAACCACGTATGAGGCGTGTCGCACACACACTCAAGAGTCGAGGCGGAAGCGTTCAAGAGGCGCACCGCCTCTGACTTTTCTATACAATCAAATATGTCAACGCATACTGCCAGAGTCGCGGCGCAGTCGAGGCGCAGTCGAGGCGGCGGAGGTGCAGGGTCGAGTCGGCGACGCGGCGCGGGCGCACGGCACGCCGCCGCCCCGACCCCGCCGCCATTTTTTCATCCATTCCATCCATTTCCATATTGAATGGGTGTGAACGATGCGCTGCACCTCCGCGGCTGTGCCTCGACTCCGCCTCGACTCTGGCAGTGTGCTACCAGCCTAACTGTACGCCATCTAACGGACTTTACACACGCGATAGCTCCCATTGCTAAGTAAAGAAAAGGTTTACCTTGTCTTTACAAAAGGTCGCTAAGTAAAGACAAGGCCCGAGGTCGAAAACGTTAATCCCATAATCAGAACAACACAAACAATAACTATTTTAACTCTCGTTAGCATGCCGTGCCGTCGAGCCACAGGGAAATCCAATACAGTAAAGTAGTTCATAATAATCATTGTGTCTCATAGGGGCCTCTACGTGTTGGATCTGTATTTCCACGCACGCATTCCAAAAGGACGGGCCTCCGTGCCGTGATTATCCGCAGGAGATAATATAAATAATAATAATATCAACCATTGGAGCCATACAATCCTTGAGTGGAGACCGCGACTCGGTAAACGTAGTGTTGGACGCCCTGCGACAAGATGGGATGACGACATTCGAAGGCTGGCTGGAGGGACTTGGATGAGAGTGGCCGAAAATCGGGAGCGGTGGCGTGCTTTGAGGGAGACCTATGTCCAGCAGTGGACGAGCGTGGGTTGCTGATGATCATAATAGGTAATATTATTTATTGTCCTATGTTACGCTTATGCATTCTAGATCTTAATAATGTAATATGCTACGCGTATATGGTACAGTAAAGAAGGTAAGGCACATTAGCGATGCCAATAGATTTAAATTGTTAGCTGCTGAACCTTTTTACGGTAGGAGAGCCACGCTTCGGAATGAATTCGGATTCGGAGCACGACCGGAGTGATACCATTCGTACATGTTTTGTCGAGTGAATGAGGGCACCAGAGGCTCAATTGGGGGAAAGGGGGTTTAAGGTTGGCAGCGCACTTGTGACTCTACTGGTGTTGCAGGTGTCTATGGGCGGCGGCCATTGCTTACTATCAGGTGATCCGTCTGCTCGTGTAGGTAATGTAATTTATTATTTAATTTATTTTATTAATTAACCCTTACTGTATCTTTACTAAAGATCGTGGACTCGGACCGACGCATCGAAGTGCGTGCATTATGTAATAACCTCTCTGTTATCTTCTACACTGTGTACGCCGAAAGAAAACAAAAAATGTTTTATTCAAAGACATCGTAATTCGGTGCCATCACGAACCCATGGATTGGGACAATAAACCGTGATTTACTGACACAATAATGGGTACTCCCCACTAATAAATGGTATATTTTGATGCTGCAGTATTTTCTCTGTATCTTAGGGACCTCAAGAACGAGCGTACTCCTTCTTAAAAGTCGGCAACGCATCAGCGACCTGTCGATCTCGATTGTTCATGGCAGTGTTACTTACCAGCAGGTGCCCTCTTCTCGTTTGCCGCTCTATTATAAAAAACTAACAAAACCTTATCTCTACTACAATCAAAGGTGAAAACCATTTTAATACAATTATTTAGTATGTACCAAGGTATGTACGTACCATGCCATTGATTTTAATGAAAAGAAATACTGCATTCATACAAAAAAAACTGGTACTCAGGTAGGGAATCGAACCAGGTTGTTTTAAAAAAAATAACTAACACTATTCTGCCCCCTTTGTCATAAAAAGAAAAATATATGCAAAGGTATAAGATTCTGATTACATTTTTTAAGAATATTTATAGAAATGTAGTATCCAGAAGGTACGGGGCGGTCAACTAACAAAAATCTAATACAGGGTGTATCTGTGAACATTTACATCCCTTTTACCACGTGTTCTACCAACCATTCTGAACAACATTTGTTCTATGACTTTTGAAAATTCGCATAAAAATTTTTCATCTTTCCATACAAAGTCGGTCACGTGACTTGTCATTTTGTATGGGGAGTCGAAAATTTTTTCGAAGAATTTACGAAAATTTTTGAACAAATGTTGTTCAGAATGGTTGATAGAACGAGTGGTTAAAGGGATGTAAATGTTCACAGATACATCCTGTTATACCGAACAAACTTGAGCCATCCGATTATAATTTTTTAAACGAGCAAGACGTGACAACCCTAGCAGTAGGTAAAGTTGCCATTATTTTAAGTTTGGCAACTTTACCTAACCTCACTTAACATTGCCTTCGTCCATAAATCTAAAATTTGCAGTTATATTTCATTAAAAATTGAATAAAACCATTTTAGGATACAGTACTTACCTTTCACTTCAAAAATTCTTTAGGTACACTTAGAATCTTTCGTTCAAATACAAATTTTAGGTAATATGTTGAAAAACATAAATTGCCACATGTGAATTTAAAGCGTCGTATTTTTTAAATTATTAAAGATGCCAGTATGAAACACTTTTTGGGTTGCCAGCATTTTATAAGAAATCTACCAAAACACCCAAAAATTTACAACGTGCCATAGATTTTAAATAATTTTGTGAAATAACGACAGAGGTAGCTGTAGGTAAAGTTGCTCGCTAATGGTAAAGTTGCCACAGATGACGGTATTCAAAGACACGGTAATTCGGTGCCATCACGAACCCATGGATTGATGGGACAATAAAACCGATGATTGATGGACTGACAACAATAAATGGGGTCTGCCCCCATCTACCCTAATAAATAGGGTATAGTTTAGCTGCGGCAGTATTTCCTGGCGGCTATGACTTAGGGACCTTCAAGAAACGAGCGTACTCCTTCTTAAAAGGCCGGCAACGCATCAGCGACCTGTCTGATCTCGCAGTTGTTCATGGGCAGCGGTGATTACTTACCAGCAGGTGACCCGCTTACTCGTTTGCCGCCTCTAGTATAAAAAAACCGTAACAATAAAACTAAACTTCTACTTTGTCCACTTTTAAACATTTTTTTTAGGTGCTCGTAGCTGACATTGTCGAAAAAAGTAGAAAATTTTTTCGTTGAAATTCGGAAAGTTGTTAAAGCTGTTTTATCCGTGGGAGAGCCACCCTTCGGCATGAATACCACGGCCTCACAGAAGACCGGCGTGAAGCAGCGTCTGCGCTGTGTTTCGTCGAGTGAGTGAGGGTACCGCAGGCCCAACCACAGATTACATAACTGGGGGGAAAGAGGGTTAAAGGTTGGCAACGCACTTGTGACTCTAGGTGTTGCAGGTGTCTATGGGCGGCGGCAATCGCTTACCGCCAGGTGATCCGTCTGTTTGTCTGCCACTTATAATAAAACAAAACTACAGCAACAACAACAAATGTTGTTCAGAGTATTAAAAAAAATATGTGGTTTAAGGGATGTAAATGATTACAGATCTGTAATGGTGTTTCTTATTCCTATTTAGCTTTATAAAATAACATGCGAATTTCGAACATAATATTATAGTGATGTAGGTAGAATAATACGGTATTCGTACCTACTACATTATTTATTCCTATACATAATAGCATATTGATATTTCCTTTACCTATTTGAAAAAAAATGCCTAAAATATTTACTTACAACCTTGTACCTACAACTATAATAACTTTCTACAAGGTCTACGCTTTTCAGATTTCTAGCGAAGGTCGTACAGAGAGAGTGCCTAAGTCACATTTTTAGCATTTGATTTTTATTGTATTTTGCTTCGTGAAAAATAAATGTCAGGGTTACGAAAGTCAGACTTAGATACGGGAACCAAACCAACTGAATAATGGTTACACGTTGCAGGTTTCTTCACGATGTTTTTCGTCACCGCCGAGCGAATGGTAGAAATACGCACACAGTTTAAAAAAGTCCAAAGGTGCATGCTCGGATTTTAAACTAAGATCTATGCTCTATCATCCTTCGAAAAACTACTCGTAGGAAGATAGTGTAGGTAACGTTGTGGTTTTTTTTTCTAAAAACTCCTTAGAAAGCCCCAACGTTACAATAGGTAGTTTAAGATACATTTTTAAAAAACTTAAAAGCCTTTAACATAGTTGTATGGCGAAAGCAAACAATTTAACCAACTATAATACGTACTATCGTCAGATAGCAATATGCAATTTAGAATAGAATAGAATAAAAAAATATTGTAGTGTTTGTTTTAACTACATTTTTTAATTTAAAACAATACTGCTAATGAGTGCTTAGGGACTTCATTTTACCGTAATATTCAGTAATTATGGATAGTAATTATGCGTAATGAAATAAGTGTGAATATATTTTTCTTAAGTGACTATTAAAGTTAATTGACGCCTCTAAGTGCGGCAGTAAAGACACACATAATAATTTGAATGCTGAACACAATCGGTTCCCAACAATATTAATTATTAGGTATTTATTTCAGTTTCTTACAAAATAATGTCCTTAACTTTTATTTTCTTACCGCACTTACAAGACAAGTAGGTTTGTACTGATACTGTTATATTAGCTATAAGAGTGCAAAATGTAGGTAACATGTGCAATTTTATAAATAATACCTAATAATAAAAATGTGTTTATTGTAAGTTACGTAGTTTTAAAAAAAACATTCTTAAAACCTCAATGCAATAGTTAACTTTCAATATACACCAAGAATCTCGTCTCTATAGCTTCCGCAAACTTGCACTTCCTTCCTCAACGTCTACTTACATCGTTCCTGCTTCTCAGGGTGCTTCTCTTGGGTCTCAGGAGCACGTCCTTGAAGTCCAACTTCACCTCATTGATGATATTCGGCATTTTCACAAACCACTACAGTTCTAGCGACAATATGAGCGAGACGCGCTCACGGCGGCTGCGCGATATTGACTGAGCGTGACTGGTGAGCGGGGTTGCTAGGATGCGTTTAAAATACCTTTGTCAATGGTCGGGTGATTTATGATGTCTATGGTTGGGCTGAAAAAGTGATTGATTTGTTTACTAGGTACCTTACATCTATAAGGGTAAGAATAATAGCGGTTACATTCTTTCACAGTAATGAATGCCAGCGTTCTTTTCACGTGATGTAACTTAAACATCAAAAATAGATTAGGTTTTTGGAAAATAAATTGGATTCAGCAATATCTGTCTGTGCACCTATACTCTGATTCATAATCATGTAAAGTAAACTGACAGATGTCAATGTGTCATCCCCATACATAATCACTCAATTTGACACATGCAAAATGTCATAATGCATAAAACTTGTCATTTTCATCTGTCAGTTTACTTTACATGATTATGAATCAGAGTATAATAAATTTTTTTCGACTCCCAATACAAAATGAAATAGTCACGTGACCGATTTATTAAAAGTTGGTTTGTTTTTATGTAAATTTCCAAAAGTCATAGACCAAATTAATGTTGTCCAAAATTATTCGTAAAAGACGAGGTTAAACGGATGATAGGTAAGGTTCATAGATACACCCTGTATACATAATGCGTAGATTTTTGTAAATTAATGAACTAGTACAAAATATATTTTTTTCTCGGAGCAGCATATTATCTATACTATTTATAAGGAGATAACTTCTATAGACAACGACAAGGCTTATAGGTAATCCGAAAACACGAAACGCTTGCGCGATGTAATTGGACACAGCGCCATCTATTGGTTCATTTCTGAATTACGATCCCGAAACGAAGTGAGAGCGGGCCACTAGTTACTAATATTTTTCTAATATTTAACTTACCAAAAAAGTACCTCGACCCAATCCTTTATGGCCTCATTTTAAAGTTTCCACTCGCTCTACAATTTTACTTGAAAATCCCAGCACAAAAAGTCAACCGACAAAATTTTCCCCAAAAGTCGGGTAACTCCCTAACCTGGCAACACCGGCGTTTCAGGCGTGACAGTGACGTCACAAGGGCGCCCAGAAATACCCGCTTTCAGCCGCTAGGTGAAGGTTGAGATATAACCGCAGCTCGAGTAATCGCAATGTCAGTATCACTAATATCAGTAGGTATAAATATCTATCTAACAATGGGGAAGTAAAGTAGTATCAGATATTATAATCATCATATCGATCATTGCGATTTTCTCCCGATTCGGAACGTGTAACGGGAATCGATCCCATCATACTTTGGGCCAACTTTTGAATTTTCTAAATCGATCCCATCATACTTTGGGACAATTTTTGACGACCCGGTTGGTTCAGTGGTAGTGAATGCTGCGTCTGAGCCAAGGGTTGCGGGTTCGATCCCCGCACAGTACAAACATTTGTGTGCATGAACATGTCTGTTTGTATTGGTCTGGGTGTTTTCTATGTATTATAAGTATGTATTTACAGAAGAAAAGTATTATATGTATCTATATTATTTGTAATCCCACTGTTGGTTCTGATATCTGTAACACAGGTGCTTGAGCTACCTATCTCAGAGTCAGATCAATGTATGTGATGTAGTGAAATTATTATTATTATTAACTATCACGTTGAAAGACCGACTTCGACTGACTGGCCAAATGGCTCATTTGGTAGTACCTGTCTCATACGCCAATGGTCGTGGGTTCGATCCCCACCCTGGACAGACAGTCGTGTAATTGACACTTGTATAATTGTTTAGTGTGTGGGTGTAATATACAGGGTGTATCTGTGAACATTTACATCCCTTTAACCACGTGTTCTATCAACCATTCTGAACAACATTTTGTTCAACAACTTTTCTAAATTCTTCGACTCCCCATACAAAATGACCAAGTCACGTGACCGACTTTGTATGAAAGATGATTTTTTTTTTGCGAATTTTCAAAAGTTCATCGAGCAAATGTTGTTCAGAATGGTTGGTAGAACACGTGGTTAAAGGGATGTAAATGTTCACAGATACATCCTGTATATTACATTTTAAATAGAAGAAGCCTAAGCTATTGTATACGAGTAAGATTCTAATGTTAATTTCAAAGGTCTACACACACACACCTAAGTGATACCACCTGGGTGATCATGGTGGATTAATCCTGATCGAAGGTAAAAGTATATGGCCCTAACCCCTAACTAGGCCGATGGTGAAATGTCACATTACGTAGTTACCTCTAGCGTGACGTGTCACGCACGCGCGGTGACGCCGGCAACAGCTGACTGTTTCGTCAATATTATCTCTATCTTATCTACGACGGTATCTTCTCTATGCTTGTGCTGTGCATGTGCAGTTGATGATTTAGAGTCCCCGCAGACTACAGATTTACTATCGGCCGATAGTTTAGTAGGGTTGGCCGGTTCGTATGCAACAAACTTTTTTATCGGCCGATACTGAATCGCTGTAATGTGCGCATCTGCATGCATCTTCATACTGAAAGAAGCCGACCAAACAATCGGCCGATTAAAAGTTTGTAGTCTGGGGGAGTCTTGTAATAAACATTTGAGGGCTGGACCGGTTTGATACCACGGCCTCACAGAAGACCGGCGTGAAGCATCGCGTGGGCAATGTTTCGTCAGCAGCTGCCCCCTATGCGGTGGTGATCACTTACCATCCAAATGACCTAATTGCTAGTTTGCTTTCCTGTTTCATAAAAAAAGGAATAAATTGAAATTCTATTAAAACATTATTATTTATGTACCTATATTAGTAGGTACATGTAGGTATACGTACAGCTACACATCAAAGTACCTACAAAAAACTGTCAAATTTCCTTAATCGACTCTCATCTTACTGTCATACACATTAGGTGTATGACAGTAAGATGACCTCTGTGGTTCCTACTGGTGGCAGATATAAGCCCTGGTTTGGTTCAACCTCCAAATCGGCTTCTCGCAGGAAGCAGGAGGCTTACCAAGCCTGGGCCGATGCGGTGGCGTCGCGGGATGTCAACACCAGCGCCCTAAAAAGGAATACAACTTTGCCTCCAGGTCCTTCAAGAGAAGCATTGCAAGGGCGAAGTCAGAGCACATCGGTAGGATTGGTGAGAGGTTAGAGCACTTCCCTCGGGAACCCGTGCGTTCTGGTCTCTCGCCAAAGCTATCGAGGGGAATTTTTGTAGGCCATCTTTTCCGCCTTTAAACATGGGAGATGACTCGTTAGCCTATGGCGCAAAAGAGAAAGCCGATCTCCTGGGAAAACTCTTTGCGTCCAACTCGACTTTGGACGACCAAGGACAAGAGCCACCAAGGATTCCGCACTGCAAAAAGCAGTATGCCAGATATCCTGTTTTACCAGCGCTCTGTACGCTCAGCACTTCTGTTCCCTGGATATTAACAAGTCGAGTGGGCCCGATGGAATTCCTCCCATTGTGTTGAAGATGTGCGCTCCTGAGTTGGCACCTGTTCTGACGCGCCTCTATCGACTCGCATACTCTTCTGGCGTAGTCCCATCTTCATGGAAGACAGCTTTGGTGCACACCGATCCCGAAAAAAGGCGATCGCTCTAATCCAGCTAACTACAGGCCAATTGCCATAACCTCCCTTCTCTCAAAAATAATGGAGTCCATTATTAACAGCCAGCTCATTCGGTACCTTGAAGGTCAGCAGCTGCTTAGTGACCGGCAATATGGCTTCCGTAAAGGCCGATCAGCTGGAGACCTTCTCGTGTACCTGACTCATCGGTGGGCTCAGGCCATTGAGAGTAAGGGGGAAGCCCTGGCAGTTAGTCTGGATATAGCCAAGGCCTTCGATCGGGTTTGGCACAAAGCGCTTCTTTCGAAACTCCCCTCCTATGGGCTTCCCGCGAAATTGTGCGAATGGGTCACTAGCTTTTTGGCAGACCGAAGCATGAAGGTCGTAGTTGATGGTGAGTGCTCTGACCTCATGTCTGTTAATGCTGGTGTCCCGCAAGGCTGCGTACTATCACCCACTCTGTTCCTCCTGCATATAAATGATATGCTGCAAATCAGCGAGATTCATTCTTATGCGGATGACAGTACGGGTGATGCGTCTTATACCGGCCGCGCTAATATTTCGCGGGAAATCGTCATCGCGAGTCGAGAAAAACTTGTGTCTGCAACTGAGACATCACTTGGTAATGTCTCTAACTGGGGAAGACTTAACTTGGTCCAATTTAACCCCAGTAAAACTCAAGTTTGCGCGTTCACCGCAAAAAAGCTACCGTGGGACGTATCTCCTTATTTTGAGAGTATCCCCTTAATTGCCTCAGCTAATATCTCGATACTTGGCGTTGACATATCGAGCGAAGTCCAGTTCCGCGGTCATCTAGAGGGCATGGCTAAATTAGCTTCGAAAAAACTTGTCATCCTCAATCGATCGAGACGGTATTTCACTCCGGCCCATCGTCTATTGCTGTATAAGGCGCAAGTTCGGCCGCATATGGAATACTGTTCTCATCTTTGGGCAGGGGCGCCCATGTACCAGCTTCTCCCTCTAGACCGGATTCAACGGAGAGCGACTCGAATCGTTGACTGCCAAGATATTTGCAGTAGGCTCGATCCCTTGGCGCTGCGTAGAGATGTAGCTTCGCTATGTGTATTCTACCGAATATACCATGGGGAATGCTCTGAGGAATTGTTCGGATTGATTCCTGCCGCTTCATTTCGCCACCGTTCCACTCGACAACAGTTTCACCCACATCATTTAGATGCTTGGCAATCTTCAACTGTGCGTTTCTCGAGAAACTTTCTGCCTCGAACTACAAAACTATGGAATGAACTGTCACCAGCGGTATTTCCGAACCGATACGACCCACAAACCTTCAAAAAGCGAGCGTATTCCTTCTTAAAAGGTCGGCAGCGCATTTGCGACTCCTCTGGTGTTGCGGGTGTCCATGGGCGGCGGTAATCACTTACCATCAGGTGAACCGTCTGTTCGTCTGCCCCTATCTCATAAAAAAAAAAAAAAAAAAGGTTGAATATCATTTGAGGAAATTTGACAGGTTATGGTAACATGTGTGGCTGACTGTACTTTGTGCCAGCAAATAAATTATTTTTCTCTCTTTCTTTTCTTTATTTTCAAAAGTTCATATCGACAAAAAAATTAACAAATATCATTTAAAACTCTGTTAACCATCTTTGGGGCTGTCATTGTCTTCGTCCAAGGGGGACTGCATCTTGGAGTTCTGATCCTCTTCTTCCTGGAGGGATCCCATTGTAGGGTTCTGGTCGAACTCGAGCGACGTGCGGTGGGGGGATGCGGGGCTTGTGGAACCTGGGGGAACACCATGGATTTTTTAAATTTACTTAAGTACCTAAATAATGCACTTAAAAATTTATCGACGGGTTCAGGTGGGACTCGAACCCACAACATTCCACAGTCCGGGTGGCTGTACTATCCATTATACAAACCGAACCCCTTACAAAGCTGACGAATTGGCCGGGATTTTGCCCGCGGCTTCGCTCGCGTTAAATTCGGGGTAGCACGGAGGGGAAAAAAATAGACTCTCCATCGCTTCAACTATCTCCACTTAAAAATCACGTCAATTCGTCGATCCGTTTTGCCGTGAAACAAAGACAGACATACAGACAGACAGACACACTTTCTCATTTACAATATTAGTATGGATATACAGGGTGTATCTGTGAACATTTACATCCCTTTAACCACGTGTTCTACCAACCATTCTGAACAACATTTTTTCTATGACTTTTGAAAATTTGCATAGAAAATTTCATCTTTCCATACAATGTCGGTCACGTGATTTGGTCATTTTGTATGGAGAGTCGAAATGTTTTCGAAGAATTTGGAAAAGTTGTTGAGCAAATGTTGTTTGGAATGGTTGATAGAACACGTGGTTAAAGGGATGTACCTAAATGTTCACAGATACACCCTGTATTGTATATCCATACTAATATTGTAAATGAGAAAGTGTGTCTGTCTATCTGTCTGTATGTCTGTCTTTCTTTCACGGCAAAACGGATCGACGAATTGACGTGATTTTTAAGTGGAGATAGTTGAAGCGATGGAGAGTCACATAGGCCCTCCGTGCTACCTCGAATTTAACGCGAGCGAAGCCGCGGGCAAAAACTATAATACGTGGTTAAAGGGATGTAAATGTTCACAGATACACCCTGTATTAGTTAGGATTACCTTCCCCGTAGTCGTCGTGGTCGGCCCAGTTTTCGCTGTGGGCCGTGAACACCGCCTCCTTATAGTTGCCGTACCCATCGCACTCCACGTCGGAACCGGTGCGGCACTTCTCTCGGGCACAATCTGACAAAAACACTAGTGTTGGCTATCGATAGACAAACGATAATAAAAAAAGATCTTTTAAAACATATTCAGTAACCCATACCTGTTGTACAGCATTAATATCACACACACAATCACGCGCACACACACAATCAAGCGCGCACACACACAATCACACACACACCACTCACACACACAATCACACACACACAATCACGCGCACACACACAATCAAGCGCGCACACACACAATCACACACACACACACACACACACACACACACACACAAACACACACACACACCACACAATCACATACACACACACACACACTTCATTATAGAGGTCCAATCTTAACTAACCAGACTCCTCCAAACATGAATCAGAGTCCAAGCATATATAATACCCCGGCACAAAATAATTACAAACAGAAGGTAGACTCAGCCTGATTTTGAATTTAGAAAAGTTCGTTGACATTATGCTAGAGTTGTTGCCCAGCATGAGGACGTATGCGCGCGGCCTCCTCCACAGACCTCGACAGTTCGACAATCTTATGTCATAGGCTAGGAATTATGTGGTCGAAAAGGCGTATTTCCCCGTTAGTGCGCATGCGTGAATGACATGTTTTTAGCTCTTAGTGGGCAGCCTACTTTTTGTGTGTAATTATTTTGTGACCCCGGGCTCCGACCGCTTGAAGATGATAATATGTTAAATTCAAACAGATGCCAGTGGGAAATCAAACTCAGGGAACACTTAATATAGCTGGCGGCACGAAAGTATAGCGATGACGGTTATTTTGCGCACTTGTAAAAAAGAAGACTTTCTATGAAAATTGGTTTCTGCGCACTCAAGGTCATAACTACACTTTCTTGCGGCAGACTACCCAATGCTCAATAATACGTAGTTACATAATTATGTAGACGATTCATAAAATTATTTTGATAAAATTTTGGACCCTGTTTCACATGACCTAGAAGACGTTACTCACCACAGTTCATATTGGAGACCTCGACCCTGGGCACCTTGATCCCTTGGATAGCAGACCCGTCCTCCAGAGCGCAGTAGCAGATGAACCTGCGACACTACACCATACCTTACAGTTTATAATTACAAGATTTAAGGCAAGAGTGAACAGGCATCTTCTAGGCAAACGCGTGACCTCATTGTCACTTTCCATCAGGTGCGATTGTGATCAAGCGTTGGCCTATTAGTCTAATGAAATGTGTAACCATGATTCAGTCGGTCTGGTCCTCTTGTCGTAATAAAGGTCAGACGGCAGTCGCTTCAATGTAATTAGCAGACTCACCAAATCCTTTTTTGTTGGCGCAGATGAAATGCCGCTGGGCCGAAGTGCAAAGAGCCGACATCGCCACTTTTCGGCGGTGGCTTATGCAAACCCCGTGTTAAAAAAAAAAGCCAGATCCTACATTCTCTGTGCGATCGAATTCGAAAGGACCGCAAGGTATTTCGGTAGGGAACCAAATGCATTGACAAGTGCATCAGGTGATCCGTCTGTTCGTCTGTCCCCTATAAAAAAAGACAGTCCACTCTATACATGCCAGCGGGACAGCTTCTAGGAGATTGAAAAACGGGACTCTCCCGTTCAAAACGGGACCGTCCTGCCATTAAAATAAGAAAAATCGCATATCTTGGTCACATCTTAAGGAACCCACAAATCCCATCTCGAAGATGCAGATGATGGGAAAGGTTGCTGGGAAACAAAAAATTGGACAAATGTAAGCCTAAAGCCACCAAAAAAAAAAACCCCGTGAAAAAAAGGAAAGAGCCCCGTGCAAGTACCAATGGCGTCTCCCACGATTCGGTCTGTATGCCAAGGAGGCGGGAAGGGCCATGGGAAGATGGTGGGTTATGCCGCCCCCAGTCAAGCTGGAAACTCCTTTGTACAGTCAGCCACACATAATGTTACCACAACCTGTCAAATTACCTCAATCGATATTCAACCTATCTAAACTGGAAGTCAAGACCAAAAAATCTACGACAGATTCGTCACTGTCAAATCTGTTAAGTCACTTATGTCAATTTAAGTGACGTTTTTAGGTTTCGCCAACCTTTCTGGCATTATTTTTCTTAATATGCAGACTAAACTGTCAAGTTTCCATACATTGTTTAAATGTTGAAGGTAGATACAAAATGTTATCAACACCTGAAGTGTTACAAGCGCAATACCATCTTTGAAAACTAAAATTACGGATGGTTATCTTTTTAGGGCCTAAAGCCAGCTATGCGTATGTATTTACGGGAAAAAAGTAAATAAAATTATTTTTTTAAATTATAGAATCAAAATTACCAATAAATAAATTACATCAGCGAGTGTTTTTAGAAAAAGGGGTATACTATGGTAAGTACCTACGATCATTTTATTGCAGTAGCAACATTGTAATAGATTTTTTGGTCTTGTATTCCAGTTTTGGGTATAATGTGCATGACAATAAAATGAGAGTCGATTGAAGAAATTTGACAGTTTTGTATTACTTTGATGTGTGGCTGTGCGTACCTGGACAGGCGCATACAGCCAGAGCGGAGTGCACTGCGGTGCATCGTAGTGCAGGTGCCCGTCGACTCCGTACTTCTTCTTAAAATACTTCAGCTCTCGCTTGCATGGTTCTGAAGAAAACAGCCTTATATACTATTCCTAAAATTATCTTATCCTAAACTGAATTAGGTAATTTAATTCTAATTTAACTACCGTTGGTCTAATGCAGTGGTTCTTAACCGGTGGTCCGCGGACCACTGGTGGTCCCTGGAGGCATTCCAAGTGGTCCGCGAAGACATCGTAATAAACAAGAGACGTGACGTGATGAGTCGAGTCAACACAACGCAAACGGCGCCGCGACGCATGTCCGAAGTGTGTGGTCCCTGACACGACAGAATTTTGGTAAAATGGTTCAAAGGTTAAGAACCACTGGTCTAATGGATTAAGTATCGGTCTCAGATGTCGGGGTGCTGGGTTCGATCCCAGGTCGAGCAAAAAGAAGGTTTCGAATATTTCGAACATAACTCAGGCGTGATGATAAAGCCTAATCCCATCATAGTCACTCCCACGCATTGCAATATGGCGTGGCTTACAAGGTTATGACGTCACATATTGAAGTCTAACCATTAGGCTCGGTTTTTTGGTCCCTCTTCTTGCGGCTGCTAGCCGAGCTTTCGACCGTGTGTATGTCCTGGCACTTGCCCTGCCGGCACACGAGCCCGTCGTCGCAGCCTGGCTCTAGGAACTCTTCTTCCACCTAAAAATGGATAGAAAAAAGTGAAGGAAGCTTATTTGAAGATTTACCGCCTCTGTGTTATCCACACTTACAGAGGGACCGAACAATCGTATAAAATAGTATTTTTTTAATCTACTACCCTGGGCTATATAGCTAATCCATACTTCCATACTAATATTATAAATGCGAAAGTAACTCTGTCTGTCTGTCTGTCCGTCTGTCTGCTACTCTTTCACGCCAAAACTACTCAACGGATTTAAATGAAATTTGGTATACAGATAATCTAGACCCTGATAAAGGACATAGGCTACTTTTTATTGCGAAAAGGGGGTTGTAAGGGGTTGAAAGGGGGGGTAAAAAGTGACTTTCCACGCGGACGGAGTCGCGGGCGGCCGCTAGTTTAATATAGGAACAGGTCAGATCTTTATTGTGTTTAAAGAAAAACATTACAGTTGAAAGGTGTGCAACAATAAAATACCTCTATTTCTTTAGTTCCGTTGACAACGTGTTCAGTTTTCTTGAATTCGGCGCATTTTTGATTCAACTCTATAAAAACAAGGAAAGATTTTCTTGATAAACATCATCATTTAAGCGAATAAACGTCCACAACTGGACATAGGCCTCCCCCCAATTGATTGATTGATTGATTCTCCACACAGATCGGTCCTGTGACACGTGCTTCTAATGAATCTCCGCCACCTTCGCCATCCTACTACTATTATAAAGGCGAAAGTTTGTAAGTATGGATGTATGGATGTTTGTTACTCTTTCACGTAAAAACTACTAAATGGATTTGAATGAAAATTTACCACAATATAGCTTATACATCAGAATAACACATAGGCTACAATTTTTGAAGTTTCTACGAACCTGAAGTCCACGCGAACGAAGTCGCGGGCAAAAGCTAGTATATCTATATTTTGTGCGCTGTGACGTCCGACATAAATGGCCCTTCACTCAGCTTATGTCATGGTTCTGACCTGACTTTTGGTTTTCAGTGGGACCTGCTGCACGAGTACCACTGACGCCAGTCAACCATAGCCTTGTGTTAGTGTGTCTTGTGTACCTAATGTGTGTGTAATGTGGATATGAAATACTTAAATGGATAATGAGAAGCGGACGTCTATTCGCTGAAATGTCCCTGCCTATTGCCTTAGGTCACGAACTCCTTGACTTATAGATCCACTACTAACGCTGATACAAGCTGCACCGTCCACAGCAGTTGCACTGCTCCTTGTCCGGCAGGAATGCCCCTGGCGGACACTCCTGCTCCGGCACCAGGCCTGACGTGCACTCGAACCCCCGGCAGGACACGGGGCAGTCCTGCCCCCCCGTGGCCGGCTCGAAGCGGAAGCTGCGACGGCTGGAAGAACAACTGACGACGATGATTAGGTCTACTTGACCATGATAACTTAACTTATCGATGTACGGACACACAAATCTGTCAATTTTGTTCAATCGATTCTCAGCTAAATGTCAAACATGTTTGGTTCAAAGTCAATTGAGGAAATTTTACTTCATATAAGTAATGTTAATGTTATGGTGTTGATAAAATTTTGTGGATATTAGTAGGTCATCAAAGTACACTATAACTTACTTACATGTTCAATGTCTCATTAGGTATTGATAGCACTGAAACTGGAACACCTGAAATAGAGGCCATTGTTTAATCCAAACAACGAACATAAATAACTGCATATTCTACTAATATGATTTTATCTAATTTCCTTAATATTATGCTTCATTAATAGGAATTTGATGAAAAGCACTGTCAACTTCCATCTCAATTAATGTTTTTATTAATTTAATATTAAGAATTCTGATAGATTTGAAATACTTACATCTTCTTAGATTTTTGTCACATCGTAAAGCCCGTAGTTCTTGCTCTGGGTGTCCCCAATAGGGATTGCAACCAGCTCGAAAATCTGCGTGAGATGAGACGAAATTCTTATAGATAAATATACATGAAGTATCGTCTGTAGCAGACATAGCGGCGAGTAAAAGTTCCCTATCTCTACCAGGCCTGTCCCACTCCGCGTGTAGGTATCGAACTTGCAAGTACATGCGGCGTCCCCTCCGGAGGGGAAAATTAGTAGAAAATCACAAACGAGCGGCGACGCACGCGCGATAGTTGCTTGCGATAGAAAGAGAACGCACTTCTAGGTTCAATGCCTACCATTGCCTACCATTATGGTAGGCATTGAACGCTGGGCGGTCGGAATTTCAACGTTATGTTATGGTAGCCTGAGTCTTTATTTCCATAAACGGTTTTTAGGACCACTCCTAAAAACCGTTTCTGTACTTTCTGTACATGTACTATTAAGTATTCTGTGTCTCTACAGACTATTGAAGTAATAATAACTACTCCACGGAATTTATCACACAATTCTACTTCAAACAAGGTTTAATGAACGAACACAAAATTAATAAGCACATTTGTCATTTTGGCGTCATTAATTTGAGGGTCATTCTAATCTATGAGTAAAAAAGTGTAACGCGTTAGAACAACATATAAAATTCTTATTAAGTTGGCCATGTTTAATCTAATTCAAAAGCTTACACCTTATATTACACTTACGCAAAAATAAAAATTTAATTTAAAAGAACAATTTCTTTCAAAAAGCGAAAATGTCACAGATTCGTCATGTCCTGTGTATGTAACCTGCTATACATTCAAATATCTTTCTTTTGAAAAAAATATTTATAATCATTTCTTAAAACCGATTACTAGATTATAAGTTTCAGAGAAAATATGTGCTATTCGCACCATGTTTCAAAGAAAAAACAATAGCAATATTTTTTTGATAAAACGTAAGTTTAGGTGTGTAACGAGTTTGCGCATCATTTCAGTGTATGTGGGAGTTTTTGTAAAAAAAAGTGGTAACATTTTCTCGAGGGGTTACTATTTTTCTTTTGCAGCATCAATGGACCTTTCCAATGTCAGCTGTGTTGTTGTTATGTTGTATTTTTTTCACTGAGGCACAAAAAATACATTTATGTGTTGAATTCTGATGTGTGAAAAGTTCGAGCGTCATTTCTGGTCGGACTATAATTCGGTAAGTACGATAATTAAAATTATTTTGCAATTTTGTGCGCAAGTCTTATTAATAGCAAAAAACAAAGATTGGATTATGTCAAAATTTAACCTCGAAATTTGGCGGTTATCACTGTCAAACTCTTGCTTTTGTCATTTCTGTGTACCCTCATTTCTGTGTATGGTATTACACAGAAATGACGATCATACACAGAAATGATTAGGTTAGCTACTTAGGTGCCAGTTAGGTACCTAGTAATGCTATTAATATAGATTTTAGAGGTAAACCGTTTTTAGGGTTCCCTACCTAAAAATAAAATACTAAAATGGGACTTTATTCAAGAGACTTCGCTGTCCGTCCGTCCGTCCGCCCCTCTTTCTGTCACCAGGCTGTATCTCATGAACCGTAATAGCTTAGACAGTTGAAATTTTCAAGGATTATATAAGTATTTCTGTTGCCACTATAACAACAAATTGTAAAAATAAAAATCAATATTTGATGGTAGCTCCTATACAACAGACGTGATTTTTTTAACGTTATTTATTCCATATTAACAACGGAAATAGATAAGATGCTTAAAATGTTTACAAAATATTCAGTTTTATATAAGAATTATAAATAAATAATTAAAATTTAATAAAATAAATATTGAAGGGGGACTCCTGTAAAACAAACGTGATTTTATGGCCGTTTTTACGGAACCCTTCGTGCGCGAGTCTGACCGCACTTGTCCAGTTTTATAAAGTAATTGCATTCTTTAATTAAAAACACTAGTATTATAAAAAAAAATCTCCATTCGAGTCTTCATTGAAAAGCATTTTGTTGAATTTGTAGATGATCTGTAACATGAATGTAGATTGAAGACTGGCGTTTATTTATGACATAATCAATGTGCTGTACCAATAATCTCCATCAATATTCGATTATTGGACTCCCACCCACCCACTCGTACTCTTAAACATCAAACCGCCTTCCTTAAAGTAAAAAAAATCCTCAATTTTTTCAATGAATACTCAGATGAAGAATTTTTATAAATACATATTTAAAATATTTTATAATTAATATTAGAAGTGCCATGTTAGTAATAACTCATTATAATTAAAAGACTGACTGAAATGGATAATCCTAAACTACTGAATTAATATTTAAAATAATAGTACACCGAAATGATAATCATTTCTGTGTATTAATTTGTTTGATTTTTTTTTGGTCTAAGCTTTAAATAATTTTCTAATAATATTGTTTTTATATGATAAGAAATACGTTGTTTTTTTAAGTTTGTATTAGAAACTCATGTGAAAACTGTTTTTCCCATTTTTTTTGTCAATGTGATCATTTCTGTGGATATTTTGATCATTTCTGTGTACGGTCTTTTTTAGTTTTTTATTTTTTTTTAATAAATTATTGATTATTAAACTGTGTTTCAATATTATTTGTATGCACCTAACTAAAAGTGATATAATTGTATAAAAAAATATTCATTTTTCGCTGATTTTTGTTTTTTCATGCTAGATTAGAATGACCCTTGATATTCAGCTGAAAGTTATATCAAGCGCCCGTCTATTTAATTATGATGCGAGTCAATTTTACCACGTGTGTTTAAATGTGTTACTTAAGAGTAAGGATTTATATTTTAACTCGAAAAGTCATACTTTAGGTACCTATAGTAGTTACGGGCAAAAACTCATCAGCGTCAAAGTTATATTCATCTTCCATACAGGATTGATCCAATTCTGAAAGTAAAAATTATATTAATGTACATTACAGCCACACATCAAAGTATACAAAACTGTCAAATTTCCTCATTCCATTCTCACCTTTATGTCACACGTGTTTGGTTCAATATCAATTGAGGATATTTGATAGATTGTGGTAACCTGATGTGTGGCTGTCTGTACTACATAAGCACAGACAAACAAACGTTAAAAGTTACTAAATACTATACAAATTGTAATATTGTCAAAGTCTTCACTATGAAGCCAAATCCAGAATTTGCTAAGTCTGAATGATTGAATGAATATGATTTTTATTGCACACAAAACAGAGGGTACCTATACAACTTAAAACTACTCTTAACATGAGTTACTGGAGTTATTTACAATTAAGCAAGATCTCCTTGTGATGTTTTATGTCTATTTAGTAATTGGTACAACCATGATCCAAGATTGGCTAAGTCTGGCAATTTTCACGATGTTTTCCCTCACTGAGTTATGGTAGTATTTTCGGGCTCTTGTAACCTTGGAAGCTATTTTAGCTTAAAAGTTTAATCAATATGCCAGTCAAGTGGATACTGATGAGATAATTGGTGCGATGTAGAATAGTGTTGGCCATCCATACTCCACTGTCGATAGTATTCGAGTGTCAATAATATCGATACGGAGCAATAGTATTGATAACGCTAATACGATAAACATAATAAATCTCAATTCTGAAAACAGATGGGAACCAAGTCCAAAACCTTTTGGTCTGGGCGACCTTTGCACATCTTCTACTATTAGGATTTCTACAAATACTTCTTATGAACGGGACTAAACGCCACGAATTTTATGTACATTCTAGCACTTACTGCTTGACGTTTCGACTGCGTTACAACAGCCGTGGTCACAAGCGAAGTGTTCGCGAGTAAAGTAAAGTAAGTGCAACGCGAAAATTTAAAAACATACTAGGATTTCTGACAGAATCAGGCAAAAAACAATCGACACTATCGGTATTATCGATACTGTCGATGAACTTTTTTCTTTAATGTTACCTATGTACCTATGTTAAGAGTCGAATAAATTATTTCATTTGATTTTATTTCATTTATCGATACCCTGAATGTTTTTGAGCTCAACAATCGATAGTGAAACTACCGATAATTCAACAACATTACTGTGATACATCACAGTAATGTAATGTACTACAGTACATTGCTGTGGTGGGTGTGATCAAATGTAATAGCAAGTGACGAGAGATCGATAGCTCACTGAGCTATGGAGCGGCGCTCGTTTCTCATGTCATTATATAGACGATGACAAATAGGTACTGAAATTGACGGCTATTGAATGAGATAATTAAGTGGCCCGCCCTTCACTTCGCTTCCGTACAAAAACTTATTCCAAAAAGAACCAATAGACGGCGCTGGGTTTCGATTAGATTGCGCTAGTCTTTGACGGTTTGATGCCTTGTTGACAGAAGCATCTGCCTCTTTATAAAAAGGACATAAGTAGTCAGATACCATATTCTGGACACCAAAGCAACACGTACCAAGTGGGATCAGGTCCCGAAGCGACTTTATCCAAAGTATGCATTCCAGAGGCAAGTTGTTTGACCAAGCACATGCAATTTTCGGCTGAGTCAATTTAGGAAACGAAATTTTGAGAGTTTTTCCAGGTGACTATGAGCGGCGGCAATATCACATAGCAGAGCTTGCTCGTTGTAAAAATACGCACCTCTATAGTAAACGCACTCATCACAGCACCTGCATTGAGAGTAGTCGGCTGGCAGGAACATGGTTCGCCACTTGCCGTACTTGTCGTCGCAGTACGTGCCGTACTCCGAAGCGCGGACGCGCCTCTCTCTGCAATGCATTAAAATGTAAAGCATGTGCTAAAAGGTCAGAAACATAACGACGATTTGACGACCCGTTTAGCGCAATGGTTTGAGCGCCGGTTGAGACGTAAGGGTCGCGGGTTCGATTCCCGCACTAACACAAATGTTTGTTGATGAAACAGATATTTGTGTTGGGTCTGGGTGTTTGTAGTTCCTTCGTTGTTTCTGGTTTCCATAGTACAAGGAAAAACCTTAGTTTGGGACCAGGACAATGTATGTGATGTTGTCTCAATTTCTATTTCTATAATGTAGGTAAACCAATTCTTCTTCACCCCAATGTTTACCCAGGTCTAAACTGATTCGCCTTTATATCTCCCGGGACCGATCTATTAAAAAAACTTTTTGAAAACCTGACAAACCTGCAAGAGTCCGTAAACAGTTCACATTCAGTCTGATTATTGAAATGAGGACACTGAGGACATATTTGATAGTCTGTAAAAATAAAATTAATTTAAGTACCCAAACTGGTTTCAAAATTACTCTAATCATCATCAGCAATCCACACTCGTCCACTGCCGGGCATAGGTCTCCCCTAATGCACGCCACTGCTCCCGGTTTTCGGCCACTCTCATTCAGCCCACACCAGCCAGCCTTCGAATATCATCATCCCATCTTGTCGCAGGGCGTACATAAATTACACCAACTGATATCTCAGATTCATGAACTGTCTTTTTATGGTAGAGTCGCCGCCGTTGAGATACCCAGACATTTATTTCGGTGTTTTGTACACTGAATAAATATTAAAAAAAATATATATTAAAAAAAATATATCCCTATGACAGACCCTTAGATCTGCCTAAAGGAACCGGGTGATCAAGTTGTCACGGCAGTTGCCATATTAACTTATTAGACGATCATTTTGTCCTAAAACAGACATCTCTTCACGAGGAGTTGTTTGAATTATTAGTCCGCTGCCAAATTTCACCACCGTACTACATGTCATGAACTTGGATTTCATTCTTACCACCTAGATGGATGGCGGTTCACAACCGTGCGCTTTACTCTTCACTTTCTGGGGCTCTGCCACGCACCTCCTCATTGTGGAATCAACTTCCCGCAGCGGTATTTCCGTACCGGTACGACATTCAAATCTTCAAGAAACGAGCCTATACCTTCCTAAAAAGCCGGCAACGCATCCGCACTCTGATTTAGCTGATGTCCAAGGGCGGCGGTTGTTTACTAACCATCAGGTGACCCGCTTGCTCGTCACATTTAGGCCAACAAAATTTCCCTACTAGATGGCGTCGATGTCGTAACCGGTATCCGACCTATTTGTATAAAGATCTCGTAGGTAATTAGAAAAGTGGCGGTCACCTCAACAAGTGACATGGTCAATGTATGTATCATCATCATGTGTTGTGGTGTCTAAATTAATAAATATATTTTCTTTCATTCTTTCCTCCCTTTCTTCCTTTCTTCCTTCTTTCTTGCTTTGATTTTTTTTTTATATAGCTTACTTGGCGTAATACTTACATACATTTAATACACTTACCAATCCTTCCCTTACAGATCGGCCTCACCGTCCTCCTTGAAGGTATCTGGACCAGGGCAGACGTTGGGCCGCTTTTCTCACAACTTTTTCGTAATCTATATGGAACGTTTTATTGATATTTTTAATGCGATAATTAAGTACTAACAAATATTATATAGCCTAATCAAACTTAGCGTGGCGAATAGGCTTGGCGTGGTCAAAAGGTTAAAAGGTAAACGTGGAGAAAGTTCGTTGGATACAATAGTCCACTCCTGGACATAGGCCTCCCCCATTGATCTACACACAAATCGGTGTGTGTCACCCGCATCCAAAGAATTCTCCCAACCCTCACTAAATCGTCGGTCCAACTCGTGGGGGGCCTGTCGCAGCTGCGACTTCCTGTTGTGTACGCAACCTCCATTCAAGGACCAGTCCGCCCCAACGGCTATCTGTTCTCCTCTCAATGTGCCCTGCCCATTGAGCCACGCTAGAACAGTGTTTCCCAAACTTTGTTATGCCATGGCCCGGTTATCTGCACACTGACCCTTCGTGATCCACTAAGTACTTTCAAACTCAAGCTGGTTCTATTTTCAATATTTTGGCATTTAGTCACTATTCAGTTAGTGCGAAGTATGCAGCTGTTTCTTACTTTTTACTAAAGAATCCATGTGAGGTGCTAGGTACCTACTCATGTTTTACAATAAGGCGTAAAGTCGCGACCCCGGTTATTCGTTTTTGATGGCCCGGCACCGGGTCGCGACCCGGCATTGAGATACGCTGGTCTAGAATATGCAAGACCGTGAATTAAAATATTTGTTAGTGTTAAGATGTTATAATTCTCTTCCAGAAGAAAAAACTCCGTCGTGTCTTGTCTCCTCCAGCCTGATTGAAGGTGAATACTGCGATCAGTGTAGCAAGATAGGTATGTCGGGCCGCAAATAGGGCGTGTATAATGTGGAGTCACATCAACCTCCTAGCGGTGCAACTATCATCTTTGAACAGCGGTCGTCACACTTTAAGTACTGTTCAAGAGCCACACATAACAATGTGAGCATCGGGGCCCGGGCCGCAGCAGTGTAGTGAATGCGTTTCAAGAGCTTTGCATACATAACCGTAGTAGTCCATAATCTATACTAATCTCATAAGCTGAAGAGTTTGTTTGTTTTTGTTTTTTTTGTTTGTTTGTTTGAACGCGCTAATCTCCGAAACTACTGGTGCGATTTGAAATAATTCTTTTTTGTTGGATAGTCCATTTATCGAGGAAGGCTATAGGCTATCAACATAATAATATTAAGGGGGTTGTAAGGGGTTAAAAGGGGGGTAAAAAGTTACTTTTCCACGCGGACGAAGTCGCGGGCGGCCGCTAGTATTCATATAAATGCGAAAGTAACTCTGTCTGTCTGTCTGTTACTCTTTCACGCCAAAATACTCAACGGATTTAAATGAAATTTGGTATACAGATAATCTAGACCCTGAGAAAGAACATAGGTTACTCTTTATGCGAAAAGGGGGTTGTAGGGGGTTGAAAGGGGGGTAAAAAGTTACTTTTCCACGCGGACGAAGTCGCGGGCGGCCGCTAGTACTTACATAAAAATACACTTACCAATCCTTCCCTTACAGATCGGCCTCACCGTCCTCCTTGAAGGTATCTGGACCAGAGCAGACGTTGGGCCGCTTTTCTCACACTTTTCGTAATCTATATGAACGTTTAATGATATTTTAATGCGATAATTAAGTACTAACAAATATTATATAGCCTAATCAAACTTAGCGTGGCGACTAGGCTTGGCGTGGTCGAAAGGTAAACGTGGAGAAAGTTAGTTGTACCTATACAATAGTCCACTTCTGGACATAGGTCTCCCCCATTGATCTACACACGGATCGGTGTGTGTCACCCGCATCCAAAGAATTCTCGTATCCCTCACTAGATCGTCGGTCAAACTCGTGGGTGGTCTGCCGCAGCTTCGACTTCCTATTGTGTACGCAGCCTCTATTCAAGGACCTTTCCGCCCCAACGGCTATCTGTTCTCCTCTCAATGTGCCCTGCCCATTGAGCCACGCATTATTTTGGGCTATGTCTAGAACAGTGTTTCCCAAACTTTGTTATGCCATGGCCCGGTAATTTACACAAACCTTCGTGATCCACTAAGTACTTTCAAACTCAAGCTGGTTCTATTTTCAATATTTTGGCATTTAGTCACTATTCAGTTAGTGCGAAGTATGCAGCTGTTTCTTACTTTTTACTGAAGAATCCATGTGAGGTGTTAGGTACCTACTCATGTTTTTAAATAAGGCGTAAAGTCGCGACCCGGTTATTTCGTTTTGATGGCCCGGCACCGGGTCGCGACCCGGCATTTGGGAAACGCTGGTCTAGATCATGCAAGACGTGAATTAAAATATTTGTTAGTGTTAAGATGTTATAATTCACTTCCAGAAGAAAAAACTCCGTCGTGTCTTGTCTCCTCCAGCGGATTCAAGGTGGATATGCGATCAGTGTGGCAAGATATGTCGGGCAGCAATAGGGCTCTATAGTGTGAAGTCACATCAACCTCCTAGCTGTGCAACTATCATCTTTGAACAGCGGTCGTCACACTTTAAGTACTGTTCAAGAGCCACACATAACAATGTGAGCATCGGGGCCCGGGCCGCAGCAGTGTATGTGAATGCGTTTCAAGAGCTTTTGCATACATACCGTAGTAGTCCATAATCTATACTAATCTCATAAGCTGAAGAGTTTGTTTGTTTTTGTTTTTTTTGTTTGTTTGTTTGAACGCGCTAATCTCCGAAACTACTGGTGCGATTTGAAATAATTCTTTTTTGTTGGATAGTCCATTTATCGAGGAAGGCTATAGGCTATCAACATAATAATATTAAGGGGGTTGTAAGGGGTTAAAAGGGGGGTAAAAAGTTACTTTTCCACGCGGACGAAGTCGCGGGCGGCCGCTAGTATTCATATAAATGCGAAAATGTATGTCCATTATTAATTATTATCTACTTCTTTAGTCAAAAACCACTAAACTGATTTACATGAAATTTGATAAGTAGGTACGAATATTGTAGTTGACGATTAATTAAAGAAATCTACTTTATCGCGGGCCGCACAAGTTAAGTCTGCGGGCCGCAGTTTGACGACCACGGATCTTAGAAGATGCTGTGGCCAACGATGATTAATATCTCTGTCGCTCCGTATGAAGCTTACCTATATCCATTTCTTTTGATCTCACGAGGGATAGGATCTCCGTCTCTCTCCAATATTCGCTGGTGTCCTTGTCTTTATCAATTAGCATTATAAATGGGAGGTACTGGAAGAAAATAAATGATGATCATGTACAGACAGCCACACATCAGGTTACCACAACTTGTCTTTCTCAATTGATATTCAGCCTAATGAGTTTGACAGTAAGATGAGAGTCGATTGAAGAAATTAGACAGTATGATACTGTGATGAGTGGCTGTACTGGCTGTACGTTGGTACCTGTAGGAGAGTACCGGAGGCCCAATTGAGGGAAAGGGGGTTCAAAGTTGGCAGCGCACTTGTAACTACTGATATTGCAGGTGTCTATGGACGGCGACAATCGCTTACCATGAGGTGATACGTCTGCTCGTTTGCTACCTATCACCAGGGGAAACCATCATGGCCTTCACCTTGCCACATGTGGGGGACAAGGTGGTGTGTGGGACTCTAACCCTAACCAAAACCCCTGGGGTGTCCATCTCAGCGCAATCGCGGTCGGATACCCCACAGCCGGGACTGGACCGTACCGCAAATCGCGCTCGCCACTTTGAGCCAAATTGTTTGGCGCAATGCAGCCCTTCCCAAATGCGCGACCTACCAGGACACCCAGTAGGATTTTTTCCCTCGCGGAGTCGTGATACTGAGCAAGCCACTTGGACAGTCCCCACCTGCATCCGCCACTATTCACTGCTATGAGTTGTACGAGTATGATACACAGAGTAACTTATATGTATAATGGGTTTGATACCTCCATATCAGCATTAGAAGATTTATTAGTCGAATTCCTATTCCTAAGATCCAAGGACAGCACCGGGACGAAGCTCTTGCCTGCGTTGTTGGCGAGACCTGGTTCTGGGTGTTGTAAGATGATCAGACACAACAATAACGCTAATTTATTGGGCATTTTTACGATTTTTTTCCTGCTTAAGTAAATGACGTACAAAATTCTTTGACAAGTGCAAAGTGTCAGGTCATGTTTTCTAGCTAAGTTTCTAGCAGATTATTAAGTCTTTGGCAGATTGTCGAGAAGGTGAAAACCGAGAATTGGCCTCCTAGGGGGAAATTCTCGAACACTCGACATTGAATTCGAATTTAGGGATTTCATACATTCGTCCAAACAAATATCATATAATTAGGTAGTGTTTTGTCTTTTCGGTTTGTATGGTGAGTCCGACTCGCACTTGGCCAATTTTTTATTGTCTCTATACTCTGGTTTTTAATCATGTGTAGTAAACTGACAGATGAAAATGACAAGTTTCTATGCATTTTGACATTTTGCATCTGTAAAACTGAGTGATAATGTATGGGGATGACACATGGACATGTGTCATTATGAACCAAAGTATATACAAATCTCTAGGTGATTTGTTTTTGACATAGCTTTAGATATTCCTTATTCACAAAAAATATAGTAAATAAGAAATAGGTAAAGCTATGTCTAAAACACATTAGCTTAAAATTATTGTAATTTCTCTAAAAAAATGTTCTCGTTACAAAAATAAAATAAAATATATTGTTTTGTATTTCACAAATGTTTATTTCTTTCTCTTCAAACACTGAATAATATTTCTTTGCGTCTTCAAGATAGCATTACTATTGTATTGCTTGTTATCGTAACGCTTGATAAGTTGCGCCCAAGCTTCCTCATAGTTCCGATCAGTAATAGCAAAATTCCGAAGCAAGTTACTTGGGTCTCCTTGTAGACTTGTATTCAAGTACTTAGTGTAACTTCTATACTCCAGTCAAGCTCTTATTATTATGTATAAGAGCTGTAAACATATTATTATGGAATGTTTGCCACTCTTCATACTTTCCGGAAAATGTCGGAAGTTGAATTCTCGGAAGATTTAAGTCATTTGAATCTGATGATGACAATGGTGACAAGTTGTTCTAACTGATCCTTCGTCGGTGAAATACTCGTGATCAGTTTGACAAGAATCTTCTTGGATGAACGAGCTGACCTGATTATCCTATGACCCTCTTTGAATTCCAACCATAATTCCTCTAAATTCTCAAGATGTGTCTCAATATACGATCGAGTGATGCTGGCCTTAACACTTTTCTTAAAATTTTTATCAGCCTTTTGAATTTTTAAGTAAATATCGGATTGATTCTCGACTAACTCCATTGTTGAAAAAATGACATTAAATTCTTACTTACTGTTTCCGAGCAACATTTACGGTCTACATTTACTTCATTGAATTTATGACTTGCGTAGTTAAAACGCATTTTGTTAACTTTATCAGTTATTTCCCGGGTTTAATTCCAATAATAAATAAAATTCATGAGAAAATGACTTGAAGAAAAATTTATATTTCAATAACGTCAAATTGACAAGACATTCAGAGAAAAAAAAACTAACATAATTAAGCAAACTCCTTTTACAGAAAAAGTTTCAATATAAAAATATATAAATTAACAGATAGTGCGCCATCTTGCGTCACTTCACTTAACTAAGTTGTAAGCTGTGAAAGCAAGGTTATATCCTACCATCTATAGGAACTTCTGAACAACTTACTGATATAGCCCTACTTAATTAAATATCATCTACTATTCAAAAATAATACTACTGTCTTGCTCTTTTTTATTTAGCCCGATTATATTTCTAGTTTGAAAGTTCTATGATTGTTTCCCCTGCAGAGAACTCGGTTGTCAGGTATAAACAGGTATGTCGATGGCAGTTTACCTTCACTTGAAATGATAATAAAAAAATTGGCGGCACATTCTATACGTTTTATACTTTAAGTAAGAATGAAAATTTTATTAATATTAAATTTAGTTAAATATTATTTTAAAAAATTAATTAAAAATAGTCTGTCCAGGATTTTTTTTAGCAAACCTATTTTTAATATATTTTCTAGTATATAAAATTTGTCATAAAGGATATTTCATTCGATTATCAGCCCGGTGAAGGTCGATGTTCTACGGATCTTAGACTAATATACAAAACTCTAGGTGGCCAATTCTCGGTTTTCGCATTCTATGTCGATTCGACATCATGGAACGCATAGACCAATAGGAGAACAAGTTAAGACCAATACGACCTTAACCCGAATAGATTATGGCAAGAGTGCTGCAAACTAGGACAGGCTATAACAATTTGGAATCATTCCAGGAACATACTTTCTTCGGCCAAGTCTTTCAATGGGTAAATGCCTACTGGGAATAAAATAAATTAAGTGTTATGTGCCATTATATTCTCTTTGTTATTACTACTATGTACTAAGGTATGTACAGATAAAAATAAACTTACTCATACTGGACCACATTTATACTTAAAGGTATCTTTTTATTAACTACAAAAAATGATTAAAATCTATTATCTATTATTATTTATCATGGCCTAATTTGAGACCAGGTTGATTGGTGTGACTGTCTGGCATATTTATTATTTATTCCATGGACATCGCCAAACCCATATAGGTACTGGTACAGACAGCAATAATAATTAAACAAGTTTGGTGCAATATCAACTGACGAATTTCGTCAGATTGTGGTAACCTGATGTGTGGCTGTCTGTACTTATCGAAAAAACTAAACACTAGCGCGATGCATTCGACACATAGCGCCATCTATTGGTCCCAAATGTAACTAATGTTCTGAAACGAAGTGAGGGCGGGACACTAGTTAAATAAAATAATAAAACAACTAATCTCAAGTACAACCATTTTATTTGAGTTCTGTAAAATACATACAAAAGTGTCAAAACAAATGACCTTTATGGTCGATACGCCAGAACAAACATGCTCCCATACAAAATCATAAGAACTTTACATACATACAGTATTGGGCCCGTGGCATAGCCATAATCTATACTAAAAGGTTAATCTCATAGTCAACGTCAAGGCTTATAGATGAACCGAAAATGCTTATAGATGAAGAAAAAAATTTTGCGTAATGCAATCGACTCCTAGCGCCATTTATTGGTACTGGCGTGAGTTCAATCTCGAAACGAAATGAGCGCAGGCCTCTAGTTTGGTATAAAATAAGAAAGGAAAAATGCAAACTACACACCGTGCTTTTATAACAGTCTTAAGCCCGATCCGACTGAAAGTCGCTAATTGCTACTTCGTTGCTTAAGGCACATTCTGGTTTTAAGGCCATCCTCATACACGAACTGCAAAACTTTGAAAAACATTTCCTAAAACCGATAACGTACATCAATCCATAAATTCTGGATTAAAACGAACTTACAATTCAAGTAAGTTCGTTTTATATTGACTGGCCGGATGGCACGTTTGGTAGTGACCGTGCCTCATGCGCCAAAGATTGTGGGTTCGATCCCCACCCTGGACAAACATTCGTGTGATGAAAACTTTCAAGTCCGACGTTTTGTACTATTTTAATTTGGATTATCACCTCTATGTGAGGGAAGAAGCTTCAGATGTGTGCATGTTCAATATACTGTTTAGTATTTTCAACCTTTGGTAAATTACCTTACGGTGCCTTATAATACACGAAACAGATATTTGTCTTGGGTCTGGGTGTTTGTGGTTCCTTCGTTGTTTCTGGTTTCCATAGAACAAGGGAAAACCTTAGTTTGGGACTAGGACAATGTATGTGATGTTGTCTCAATTTATTTATTTATTTATAATAATAACTCTATAGAAGGAGAGTCTTCATACTTAAACTTTGTCAAAAATAAAGCACTAATGACGTTTACTCATCGACATAGTATTTTACGAAGCTTCAAAATGGGCGCACGCACTTGGTTTCTATAAAGTTATTACTTCTAAGTAAATATCATCGTAATAATGAATTTAAATAATTAAATTTAATTCAGTTTCTTGGTCTAAAAATTTAAGATACAGTCGACTTCTTTTCCGGTGCATCAGCGGTAAGCGATATTCGTACGCACTTGCAGTGCAGCGACCCAATGCTCAGGGGACCAATTCTCGTGCATTCGATATTAAAGTCGTATAAGAATTTTGTATGGATGAATGTGTGACATTTCTCTAAATTCGACTTCAATGTCGAGTGCACGGGAATTGCCCTTCAGGAGGCCAATTCTCGGTTTTGGCCTTCTATGTTGAGTCGACTTCATGGAATGCACAACCAATAGGAGAACACAGATTACAGTCGGCATTCCTTATCTTGTCTCCTATTGGTCTATGTGTTCCATTAAGTCGACTCGACATAGACGGCGAAAACCGAGAATTGGCCTTAGATCTCTTCACGGATTGTCGAGTGGCGAGTACAAGCGATTATCACCTAGTACGCCATAAAATTTGTCGACTGTACCTTTATAGCTAAAGTAGTCCCAACCTGCACACGATTCAAATAAAAAAAAACATAATATCCACAAAAACCTACATACTACTTGATTGTTACTTTCCCTGCCTCATTAACACCAATCTTTTGAGATTATTACAGTAGAGCTATATTATAATTAATTAGAAAAAAACATTTCACTAATTTTACATTAGGTAATCGTAGGTAGAAGTAAGAATGACTACTTAGTTCCGTTGAAATCTGAGCAATTATTTTAGTAACTACAAGTTCTTAGTTAGCGAGCTAATTCAGTCCTTACCCGATTACCTTAAGGCCCCTTTTACATTGCTTTTTGCAGCGATACAAACGCGCTACAATAGCGCGACTGTATCGCGATTGTATCGCTGGTTTTTTGTAACGGGCAGATGTTAGTTGCGCGACTGTATCGATGCTGCATTGTAAGTTTTAGTTAGTATCTATGGCAGTGGATTTTAGCCTTATGTTAAAACACATTTGGTATATAATTATTTCTTAATGAGTCACACTTTGTGCAGGATTCAGACCGTCATTGAATTAAGTTCTTAATTACAATATATTTCATTAAATTTGTCGTGTGTATAAGCATTATGGTCTAAAATTTATTACCAAAATCGTGTACTTAAAGTATTTCACGCTAAAATTTTATTTATTCTAAAATTACATTACCTACACTCATTTAAGATTATTGGCGAGGTATAGACGCATATATTTCGAATTTAAAATGACTAGAACTAACACAGTTGGGTTTAAAAGCAATATTAATAATAGTACTCACTTAGTACAACATAGAGGATTGTATAAAGCTTTATCTAATACCGTAATAACAAATATGTACGACAATTTGTCCGCTTTTTCAAATTACAAACATTTATTACTAAAAATGGTATCATACCACAAATTACAAATATATTGTGGGATCCACAAGTGTGTGTGTAGAGTGTACAGTGTACAGTCACGTTGACTAATACAATCTCACTTAAATATGAACGTTATAGCCTTGGCATAAGAGTCGAGGTGTTAACATTTTATTGCAGGCAACTGTACGTATAACGTAGAGTTGACAGTCGTTTTTTATAGCTTTTTATTCCATCTAATAGACCTGTTCAGTAGCGTAGCGTAGTGGATGCGCGGCTGGCCCGGGAGAAATGGGGGGTGAAGAAGAAAAAAAATATTGGAGGGGTGGCAAAATCTTGATTTCATCCTAGAGACGACTTGGAGCAAGACAAGGGAGCGGCAAAGACACCGTTACGACACTGGTTGTAGCGTAGCGTAATGGTTGTGGCAAAATCTAGGCTTTAGACGGGGTGTCGAGAAGATAAGAAGGTGGCCAAATAGTCTTACGCCCTGGGCGACACCTAAGCTTTGCCACTGATTCTGTGTTCTATCTTTCGTAAATATGATCTGCTAGCCACGATCAAAAGGTACTAAGTTGACATAAGTATTGGAAAACAAAACACCAAAGGAAGGAAAGAAGATTAGAATATAAGTAAATGCGAAGAGTTTCTTTTATGTCAGACGTAAGGTCTTATACCTATTATTTTTAATTCAATAAACTTTAGGTTAACATTGGTCACAAGTAAAGTTTAATCTTCAAAATAAACTAACTACAAAATGTAGAGTAGCGCCTTCTATCTTCATTATACTTTCTTTCTCCCTGAACTATGACTTATAAATCGAGCTCCTATTTCATAAAAGCTACAGAGGTAAAGAGACCATCTAAATTGGTGATTGATACTATGAAGCCTTAGTAGTAGTTGATCTGTATGCATTTTATATTCGACGACCCGTTGGCGCAATGGTTTGAGAAGAAGGGCTCTTGAAGGACACCAGGTCGCACCAGGTAAGCTATCTTGATTCTAACAAACAACCTGTTATGAATTGAACTGCCTTACCATTCCAAGTCCTTCTTCCACTATGGATTCCCAAATACTGCGTTGCAACAATCTGGATAAGGTTTTTGGAGTATTTGTAAAGTCACTTACGAAAGAAAGTTCCTCGACTAATACAAGCTATACCTAAAAGTCATAGTTAGAAAGTGTAATCAAGACGAGACGCGTAAAAAAACCTAGTCCGCTACAATACATAGGACATTCCATTTCACCGAATGCTAGTCCTAAGATCCATCAGGGCACTAGCCGTGATAACCCCATGCCTTTGGCTTCTGCCCACGAATCCGGCATAATCAGCATCGCCTCCTATAGTGATCGTTGAGAATGATGTGGAGTTCCTCCTGTGCTGGACGGACGCCTTCTTACCGCTCATGAAGCCGGTGTCTGAAGGGCTCTGGCGCGTGACCGGCTGGAAGTAGTCGCCGTGGCAATTAGAGTTCTCCAGCCACTGGTTCTCGTAAGTTCTTGTGGCTCGCATAGGCTTGTGTATCGTTTGGTCTGACCTGTGAAGTTTGGAGGTTCACATTGAATAAGACGTGAAAGGATGACGTCACCACTGCCAATTGGGTCAAAGGGTATGGTAACTCTCACGACTTTTGCGACCATTAAACCTTAGATTTCTGAGTAGTTGTTGTTATTAGTAAGAAGTACGTACATATTTCATTTGACAAAGTTAGTAACTATGAATGCTGCTGTTGCGTAAGTACCTAGCTGCATTTGAACGGAATAAAATTTAGACTTCTTTACTGCACAATAAACAAATCAATATGCCGCTATGGGTTACACGATTTGGCATGAATGAGCCGGTCTGACCTGAGTAATACCACGGCCTCACAGAAAACCAGCGCGAAGCAGCGCTTGCGCTGTATTTCGTCGAGTGAGTGAGGGTATCAGTCAGAGGCTCAATCCGGGGAGATGAAAAGGTTAAAGATTGACAGCACACTTGTGTCTCTACTAAGTTGGTGGTATCCTGGACGGATGCAATCCCTTACCATCTGGTTATCCATCTGCTGTTCCACCACTAATAACATAAAAAAAAATGTGATCAACTCACCTGTACTCCTTAACACTGTACTCTTTGACAGGTCTGTCCACGGGTCTCGTGAGCCTGGCCCTCGACTTCTGGTCAGCAGACGAGCTCAGGTGCTTCGACTTGGAAGCTCTAGCAATGTCTGGGTCATTGAAAGACTTGCTCGACTTCGCCGTGGTAGCTGGCAGTGTGTGGTTTTTGGCACTGGGAAGAGAACTAAGCCTACATATTGAAACAGTCAAAATGCATAGAATTAAGATCTCTAAAAACTATACCTACTGAGTACTGGTTTTCTTTTTCTAATCGTATGCAATCGTTTCAGCTCTAGTGGCATCAGGCATGTTTCAAACTATTATGGTCCAGTCCAGACTACCCCATACCTATTATCCTAGATAATGATCCAAACATCCTGCATATTGTTTTATCCAAATCAAGCAGTAAGTGCTAGAATGTACTTATTAAATCTCGTCGCGCTTAGTCCCGTTTATATGAAGTATTTGTATAATGCAACGCGAAAGTTTAAAAACATAGTAGGTATACGTAGGTAGTAAAACAAAATTAAATGTTGTTCGAAATCTGTCGGTCGCAGTATCACTGCGACCAGTTTGATCTATTGTGATCTTCAGAATGGTTGATAGAAGACGAGATAGGGATATAAATGTCTACAGATCGGAAAACGTATACCACAGAAAATAAATTAAAATAACAATGAAAGTGAGAGAAAATCTTTGACTCCTTACCTAGGCTGGGCCCTGACACCCTTCATATGCCCGTTGGTATGAGACCCCTTTGCCATGATGCTGTACAGTTTGTTCCGGTAATCATCCACTGACATCTGCTTGTCATCTCTGAGAGGGAGTAGGACATCTGATGGCAGGGTTGGCTCGTCTCGTTCTCGGTGGAATCTTTAATTAAACGATATGTTTTCAATGAGATAACTAAACTGGAACTGACAACAAGGCATAACTACAAATATCTAATTAGCCTGGGTTATGTTCCGTGGTATTTTTTATTAGTTATTATTTTTATACGTAGTAGCTTTAGTTTGGCAAAATAGACAGGTCTAAACTCAGATTTTTAGACCTTATAGCGTGTCAGAGGGGCAAAGGCAAGTCTAAATTTGACGCGTAATATTCAGGCATTTAACGTTCCCATTTAATGTTCTTGATAAGATTGTTTACTATACAATATGAATTAAGACATACTGGTACTTACTTCCCTACATATTCATGGTCCAATGCCCGCTCGGCACTTAGCCTTTTCGCTGGGTTGAAGAACAGCAGCCGCTGGACCAGATCAGCGGCATCCCTTGGGGCACACGACAACATTGACGTCAGCGACGCCCCTGCCCCGTTTCCTGCGGCCGCCTGTTCACGGATCAGTGAAGAACCATAGCCGCTACATACGGCTGCTATATCTGTAACATCAGATCGAATCGGATATGAAGAACGGATCGGATCAATTCGGAAATTAAGAAAATGTATACTTACTTAAATTAATGACAGAGCTTTAAATAATAATTTCTTATTGGCTACCTTAAACTTTATTGCCAAGGAAATATTATACAAAATTTTCACATTATTTACAATATGAATTTTGAAATAATTATATAAAGGACATTTGCAAAATTTTCTATCTTGAATTTTGTCCTCAAGATATTATCAAATGGGAGTTTTAGTAAACTAACATACTTATTACACTAATCTTATGTTAGTTAAGTGAGTATGAATACGATTCATAACTTTTGGTTTCCAATGCGCGCTACATAAATCATAACTCAAAACTACACAACTAATCATAGAAATAAATAAAATGAACTTATATCTACTTCGATGACTTAATTATTTTTTCTTATACATTACGTAATCATTTCAATTCTATCTTAAATAATTTAATAATGATCTGATTAGAATAAATTTACCTTCTGAAGAAGGCTTGGGCAGTGCCGCCATGATGCGTTCAACCTGATTAACGGTGGAGGTGCCCGGGAACAGAGGCTTGCCAGTCAGCATCTCCCCTAAAATACAGCCCAGTGACCACATATCTATGCCTTTTGTATAGCTGGAAACAATAAATATTACACAACATCACAAAATTTGACAATAATTATCGAACATGAATGGTGGCGCACTGTCGCTTATATTGTAGCGATATGGTAGCTTCGTTAGTTCGTCGAACGTCCGCAATCTCGACTTTTTTAACGCAAAATATATGCACCTAATCCCAAAGTAGGTGGGCATATTAATATGCCATGTCTGCTGCTTGACTTTTTTTATTTCAATAAGTGCAAATATGTGTGCACTTCAACCAAAATCCTCAGAGTGTCTGGAGAACTTAGTTAATAAATAAAGTTTTACACTCACTTCTTACTAGCAATGAGTATCTCCGGAGCGCGGTACCAGCGTGTGGCGACATAGTCTGTTAGACATGGGTCTGCGCCGTCCTCACCTCCAGAGTACATGCTGGAGACTGACCGGGCCAGGCCAAAGTCTGCCATTTTCACCCTGAGGAACAATAGAGTTCTGGTAATAATCAAATAATTTGGTCGCTTGCTGGCGTTGTGCAGTTCTTTCTCAATATATGTACATCCGACATAGCCCACATTGGACCACATTTTCAGACCTTATCCCAATGTGTTACGGTCAAAAGTGGTTTACCAAACATGGGCGTATGTGCAAGGACTTGAGGATATGATACTGCCTCGGTAGCGCAGTGGGCAGTGGGTCGGACTTCAAAGTGACGGCTGCGCTTGGGATCCCCGGGTCGGGCTAAATTTGTACTAAATCTGCAAGATGGCGGTCTTTTACCCCCGTAACTTGGGAAGCACGTTAGGGTATTGGCCTGATCCTTCTTCGGTCGTGTCACACTGGTGTCCCATCGAAATATAGAGATAGTATGAATGTCCTACCTCGGTGGCTTGTCTAATTATACTGTTTATGGGTAAGGAGGATATTAGTAGTCTTGTAGTTAGTAGCCTACCTACGTAGCTGCCTGGCAATAGAAAGAGACCACACCTGCAAGTGCTAAAAATTGTACCCGAGTTTTCTTTTCAGACATTGGTGTCAGCTCGAAATTTGGAAGATGGCGGTCTAGTGCTCCCGTATCGGTGTAGGAGGACATTATTAGTAGTCTTCTTATGTAACAGCCTGGCAAAATAAAAAGACCATACCTGCAAGCGCTATCAATGAGCACATTGGACGGCTTCTGGTCCCTGTGTATCATGTTCCCTTGGCCTTTGGATGGCCTTCACCATCTGGTACATAATGAAGCGCTTGTGCACGTCCTTGAGGACGTTGCCGCGCTTTTGCGCTGCGCTTGGGGTCCCTGGTTCGATCCCCGGGCCGAGCTAAACTTTGTCACCTGAGTTTTTCTATTCAGAATTTGGTGTCTGCAAGAAGGTATTGGCCCTGCGCCTGATCCTTCTTCGGTCGTGTCACACAGGTGTCCCATCGAATTAAAGGGTAAGCGAATAGAGTGTGCACTTGTGTCTGCGCACACACTTGTATGATCGTTGAGATTGGCCACCATAACCGTATTATCAGCTAGGAGGACATTATTAGTAGCTGCCTGGCAAAAGAAAGGGACCATACCTGCAAGCGCTATCAATGAGCACATTGGACGGCTTCTGGTCCCTGTGTATCACGTTCCCCGAGTGGATGTACTTGGTGGCCTTCAGCATCTGGTACATGATGTAGCGCTTAGTGCACGTCCTTGAGGATGTTGCCTCGCTTTATGACGTTGTGCAGGTCCGTCTCCATGTACTCGAAGCCGAGGTATATGTCGCGATTGTTGACAGCCCTGGAAGTGGAATAGAATGGAATGGAATAGAATAAAACTTATGCTTATGCTACCAAAATGGTTGCCAGTCAGCATTATGTCACTGCTTAGCAATGACGCTAGTTCTGTGGCACGAGACGTGTGCCTAAACCTAACTATGTAGTAGGTATACTCTTTCAGTAAAACATTCATTAAAACGCTCATTATTTTACCAATGAGCAATTTTAACTACAGTTTTCACAACCATTAACTCATTATCAAGTCTGCACTCAGAGTCAGTTCGATTCATTTAATGGTTACACTGTTTAAATGTTGACACTTATTTTAATACACAATCTAAAGACTATCTACTTACTAGAGACGACCCATTTGGCGCAATGGTTTGAACGCCGGTTGAGACGATAGGGTCGCGGGTTCGATTCCCGCACAAACACAAATGTTTGTTGATGAAACAGATATTTGTATTATCCATACTAATATTATAAATGCGAAAGTAACTCTGTCTGTCTGTCTGCTACTCTTTCACGCCAAAACTACTCAACGGATTTAAATGAAATTTGGTATACAGATAAGTAATCTAGACCCTGAGAAAGAACATAGGCTACTTTTTATTGCGAAAAGGGAGTTGTAAGGGGTTGAAAGGGGGGTAAAAAGTTACTTTTCCACGCGGACGAAGTCACGGGCGGCCGCTCGTAAGTTATAAATTAAGATTGTTGAGCCTGGACTCTATACTGCTGATGTTGCCAATAAAATCCTAACTAATATTATAAATGCGAAAGTAACTCTGTCTGTCTGTCTGTCTGTTACTCTTTCACGCCAAAACTACTCAACGGATTTAAATGAAATTTGGTATACAGATAATCTAGACCCTGAGAAAGAACATAGGCTACTTTTTATTGCGAAAAGGGGGTTGTAAGGGGTTGAAAGGGGGGTAAAAGTTACTTTTCCACGCGGACGAAGTCGCGGGAGGCCGCTAGTAAGTCATAAATTAAGATTGTTGAGCCTGGACTCTATACTGCTGATGTTGCCAATAAAATGGCTGATAAAGGCAAATCAGAAATATATTTGCACACGATCAAAAGCATAACAAATAATACTTAATGCTTGACGTTTCGGCTGCGTTACAGTAGCCGTAAACACAATTCCCGTCTATAATACTAATAATAGGCAGTATTTAATCGACGGGTCCCAACAACGATTTTGTTCTTGGTACCCGTCGAGATATTCGCAGACATTGCCAATTTAATATCAAAGCAGTCCATAACCATGGAATAAAGAACCGAACGACCAATAAACCGCTTCTAATATTCTTGGAACCCATAAAATCGTGCCTTTCACCCTTTGAAAAGCATTTCGCATGATATGACTCGACATAGGGTACATCGTGTATTCAATATGATAATTTGAATACTGTATCTACATCTATGTATTCGTACCATTGTACATTGTATTCTATTGTGACTTCTGTTATTTGTTTGGCTTCGTGTTTGCCGTTTTGCAAGTAAAAGTTGAGTCTTCAAGGGCGAAAGGGCAAGTACCTTCGTGTTATTTCGCTCAACTATATGGAATTACTCTGACTCTTTTATACACAGTATGGATTTCGCCAACAATCATGCTTAATGAAAGCGACGATGAGGTCTGGATGATACGCGTTTGCCCCCAACTAACATTAGGCGCTTATTTAAGAGTTATAACAGGATATAATTAGGGTGTATCTATGAACATTTATATCCCTTTAACCACGTGTTCTATCGACAATTCTGAACAACATTAAGTAATTTGTTTCATGAATTTGATACAGCATTCTCTACCAGTCAACCATTGGGCGACTCAGAAAATTTTAACGTGGCGTAAAATGATAATAATATAATGATTGTCATACATTAATACCTATATGTCGGATACATGCACAGAGAAACTTTCAGAGTTTAATGACGAAAGTCCGGCCGTCGTTGGCTCTTGGTCTACAAGAAATTAGTTGAAATGAGGGCATGCACCGCCCGAAGGCCGTCAAAGTAAACTACTTTTTAAGAGCTTAGTTACCAAACAGTGTTCACAAACAAAGGCTCTCCGACCCCTATAGTATTCCACAAAAAGTTTAATCTATAGTCAGTTACGGTAGCCAACTTAACCGTTTTCTCAGGATATGTCCTGTTTTTAGAGTAAGAGCACAAAATAATTACACACAGAAGTTAGACTTTGACCTGATTTTGAATTTAGAAGAGTTCGTTGACATATGGGTTGTTGCCCGGCATGAGTAAATAAGCGCGCGGCCTCTACCATAGACCTCGACAGTTTGACAATCTTATGTCATAAGTTAGGATTAATGTGGTCGAAAAGGCGTTTTTGCCCGTTAGTGCGCATGCGTGAGTACATGACATATTTTTAGCTCTTAGTGGGCAGTCAGCCTTCTGTGTCAATATGTATTTTGTGGTAAGAGTAAGAAATCATTTATTGGCCACAACATTTACACAGACAAAAAGACAAAACAAGGGAAACAAAGTTGCGGCCAACAAGGTTCAGCCTCAGCATGATGCTGCAGCCGCCGCAAGCAGCTGCTGCAGCGCTGTTTTCAGGCTGGACCTTGGGTGACGCCTAGAATTGGAAGCATACTTAAGTAGTTCAAAATAAAAAGACCATACCTGCAAGCGCTATCAATGAGCACATTGGACGGCTTCTGGTCCCTGTGTATCACGTTCCCCGAGTGGATGTACTTGGTGGCCTTCAGCATCTGGTACATGATGTAGCGCTTGTGCACGTCCTTGAGGATGTTGCCTCGCTTTATGACGTTGTGCAGGTCCGTCTCCATGTACTCGAAGCCGAGGTATATGTCGCGATTGTTGACAGCCCTGGAAGTGAAATAGAATGGAATGGAATAGAATAAAACTTATGCTTATGCTACCAAAATGGTTGCCAGTCAGCATTATGTCACTGCTTAGCAATGACGCTAGTTCTGTGGCACGAGACGTGTGCCTAAACCTAACTATGTAGTAGGTATACTCTTTCAGTAAAACATTCATTAAAACGCTCATTATTTTACCAATGAGCAATTTTAACTACAGTTTTCACAACCATTAACTCATAACATTCACTGTTTAAATGTTGACACTTATTTTAATACTGTATCTACATCTATGTATTCGTACCATTGTACATTGTATTCTATTGTGACTTCTGTTATTTGTTTGGCTTCGTGTTTGCCGTTTTGCAAGTAAAAGTTGAGTCTTCAAGGGCAAAAGGGCAAATACCTTCGTGTTATTTCGCTCAACTATATGAAATTACTCTGACTCTTTTATACACAGTATGGATTTCGCCAACAATCATGCTTAATGAAAGCGACGATGAGGTCTGGATGATACGCGTTTGCCCCCAACTAACATTAGGCGCTTATTTAAGAGTTATAACAGGATATAATTAGGGTGTATCTGTGAACATTTATATCCCTATAACCACGTGTTCTATCGACAATTCTGAACAACATTAAGTACCTACTTAATTTGTTTCATGACTTTGATACAGCATTCTCTACCAGTCAACCATTGGGCGACCCAGAAAATGTTAACGTGGCGTAAAATGATAATAATATAATGATTGTCATACATTAATACCTATATGTCGGATACATGCACAGAGAAACTTTCAGAGTTTAATGACGAAAGTCCGGCCGTCGTTGGCTCTTGGTCTACAAGAAATTAGTTGAAATGAGGGCATGCACCGCCCGAAGGCCGTCAAAGTAAACTACTTTTTAAGAGCTTAGTTACCAAACAGTGTTCACAAACAAAGGCTCTCCGACCCCTATAGTATTCCACAAAAAGTTTAATCTATAGTCAGTTACGGTAGCCAACTTAACCGTTTTGTCAGGATATGTCCTGTTTTTAGAGTAATAGCACAAAATAATTACATACAGAAGTTAGACTTTGACTTGTTTGAATTTGAATTTAGAAGAGTTCGTTGACATATGCTAGTTGCCCGGCATGAGCACATAAGCGCGCGGCCTCTACCATAGACCTCGACAGTTTGACAATCTTATGTCATAAGTTAGGATTTATGAAGTCGAAAAGGCGTTTTTGCCCGTTAGTGCGCATGCGTGAGTACATATCTGTGAATTTCTACCTAGCTTGGTGGTGAGGGAAACCAGTTTTTTTATGTATTCCGCATGTAGGTGGAAATCTGGGGGCCAAAGTACAAAAAAAAAATTATGTGATAATAGACACACGAGCAGAATCACCTAATTGTCAACGATTGCCGCCACCCATAGACATTTGCAATACCAATAGCTGCAAGCTTGCAAACCTTTAACCCCTTTTCCCCCCAATTGGGCCTCCGGTACCCTCACTCGGCGAAACACAGCGCAGGCGCTGCTTCACGCCAGTCTTCTCTGAAGCCTGTATGTGTGTCACTACGGACAAGTCGGCCCGTTCATGCTGAAGCGGGGCTCTCCCAAGGTCCATGGTCACCTTACACTGTTTGTCGTGAAACTGTCGTGTCGCCAAGCGTGACGCGTGTCGTTAACTACTGTCATTGACCCGTCGACGTCGACTGTCTAATGGGGAGGCGGAGAAATGGCGAACTTTCCGTTTCCGGTGGTAGATTGACTGTCGAGAATTACGGCACGGTATTGTAAGTAGGCCATGTACAGCCACACATCAAAGTAAGTATACAAAACTGTCGTAATTCTCCAATCGACTCTCATCTTACTGCCGTACACATTAGGTTGAATATCAATTGAGGAAATTTGACAGTTTGTGGTAACCTCATGTGTGGCTGAATGTAAAATTTTTTCGACAAATTTGGAAAAGTCATAGAACGAAAATTGTTCAAAATGGTTGATAGAACACGTAGATAAAGAGATGTAAATGTTTACAGATACACCCTGTATACATATTAGTTAGGTATCAATTCTATGAGAGTGGCCGAAAATCGGGAGCGGTGGCGTGCATTGGGGGAGACCTATGTCCAGCAGTGGACGAGCGTGGGTTGCTAATGAGGTATATCATGTAAAAAGGTTAGATATAATCGGTATTTTTTAAATTGTTATGTCAATTCCGGAGGAATGTGGATTTCAGAACTGCCACGGAACTTAGAGCTCAAAAACTCGTCCAGTTAATGCCCCTAAAAGCTAGGAATGCGGGTTGGCGATTACAGAACGTCTATGAGATAGGCACCATCAAAGAGGCCACTCGTTTGATGTATGGTTAATGCTTTAGGAACGGAAACCAGACTAAACGCCACGGGCGGTTATTTGTATGGAAGTGAGCCAGCAATCGCGTAACGAAGTTCCGCTGTAAGGATATCTGATGACCTGATGCGACCCCATATTTCAGAGCTAAGACTCTAGTTCCTACATCTATGTCGGTCAACGCTACTCACATGAGGTATTACCAAGCATATACTTACTGACTGACCCATAGGGTCAGTCAGTATGCTTGGTGATACACCACAAAGTACGGGTAATTTGAGAAACGAAAGGTCACAGTTGATAAATCCATATTATCCATAGGTAAGTACTAATATTATAAATGGGAAAGTGTGTCTGTCTGTCTGTTTGTCTTTTTCTTTCAAGGCAAAACGGAGAGATTTTTTAAGGGGCTATACCACAGAATACTAGCGTCGCCAACCTATTACACTGATTGTGGCGAAAATATGATATTTTGAAGAAAATAAAACATTACAGACTTAGATCAAAGTAAATTGGATTTTTCAAGATACAATACATTATATCTAACACGCGACAAGTAACAATAATGTTAATTATTGCTAAAAACGGCCACTTTTAGCAATAACTCGATAAGTGGAGATCGTTGAAGGGATGGAGAATAACTTATGCTACTTTTTGCCTCTTTCTAGCCCACCAGTTTAGGGAAGTGGGGGGCGCGAGCGAAGTCGCGGGCAAAAGCTAGTAATTAATAAACTGATAGCCGATTCGAATATAATGGGGGGGAGGAAAGATCATCCCGACTATGCTGGCTTGGAGAGAATGGGAGAAAATCTAGCGGCCAAAAGAGGATATCAACTGGAACGACCAGATGCGGGACGACTGTGGGGCGTCCGAGATATGGCTGAGGGACGAAGTCACCAAGGGCCTTTAAAACAGACCTGTGCCAATTCTACCGACCGGATAAAATGGCGAATTTGAACGAACGAGATTTCATGATTTGGCCATGGGGCTAGAAAGGGAGACGTCGCCGTGTCCAGAAAGCTTCAAAGTCACTTAGTCATAATACTGGTATTTAAATTGCTTCCATGTAATACAATACTTACTTATTTACTATTAACCATTTGGGTCATAGGCCTCCTTCAAGGTTCTCCATACAGATCGTAAAGCCCGCATCTAAAGAATTCCAGCGACCTTTACCAGGTCGTTGGTCCAGAAAAGAAGAGGCACGGACGTAAAAAATACTTTTTTTTACGTCCACTGAAGGCCTACATGACAAAAAAATAATCTTTTTAAATCTATACCTTACTAACCAAGACATAATATTAGCGATAAGACCGCCTAGATTATATTTACATGACCATCGTATTAAGTTCCGTAATTAGGTATTGTGATGTAGTAATTATTAACATCTATAAAAATAAACTGTGGGAGAGCCACGCTTCGGCATGAATGGGCCGACCGGAGTGATACCACTGCCTCACAGAAAACCGGCGTGAAGCCCCCTGTGCTGTGTTTCGCCGAGTAAGTGAGGGTACCGGAGGCCCACCCGGAGGGGAAGGGAATAAAAGGTTGGCAGCGCATTTGTAACTCCACTGGTGTTGCAAGTGTCCATCAGCGGCGGCAATTGCTTACCATCAGGTGATCCGCCTGCTCGTCTGCTATCTATCACATAAAAAAAAACTGTAAATTGCTCACCTGTGTATACTATGAAGCTTCACGATGTTGGGATGGTTCCGGAAAGACTGCAAGAAAATGATCTCCCTAAAAGTCCTTTGAGCATCAGTCTGGTTCCTGAACGCATCAAAAATCTTTTTAATCGCCACGACCTCCTTCGTTTTCTTGTCTATTGCCTTCCACACGATCCCGTACGCGCCTTTCCCCAGCCTCTTCTTGATATCAAACCTCTTTAGAATATGTTCGTCTATTTCGGACATATTTTTTTCTGGACTCTTTTTTTGAACCTGCTTTTGAAGGCCATCTTTTTTCCGATCATCTTTCTTAAGATTTTGCTGAGTCTGATTCATTTGTACTAGTTATAGACCACTCTTGTTACACAGCTGGTTTCAGCACTAAAATTGAACATTCTATACTTTATCATTAAATTCGAACGCCCTACTGAAACATACTACAGACGAAGCGAGGTCACATAAAATGGTAATTGTAACTTGTGTAGTAAACTAATTTGAATACGAAGCAGCGTGATGCTTGTCATTTTAAAATATTGATTATACAGCCACAGAAAATAGATCAATAACTTTCGATGACTTCCTTGAAAAAAACTGTCGCGAACTTCCGAAACTCTTCTCAAACAGTAAATTATTAAGTACTCACGTAGAACACAGCAAGAATTGCACACAAAATCCATTTTACTGATGATATAAACGCAAGGTTGTGTTTTTAAAACTGCGTTTGCGGAAAATATCGGCACGTTTGAAGAGTTCGAGCCGAAATTCATTTGTTTACGGCGCTCATTCGAACACGCTGTCAGTCACCATGGCAACCGCGCTGTCAACGTTAGTAAGGAGACCATAACAAAAACTTTGTAGTAATCGATTTAATTAATGCACATCGAAATCGATTGACGGCGTGTGTGTAAACCATGAACTATTTCATTAAGAAAAAAAAATATAAGTAAATACTAGCATTCATTCATTAAAATAATTGGGGCATGGAGTAGGAAGGTAGTTAACGAGTATGATAAACACTATTTAGCAATAAACTATTTGATTTGAGGTTTTTGCAGTAGGTTTGCCTAAGTTGATATTTAAATAAGTCTTGTATCTTATAGGTTAATTTATTTAAAGTAGTCGTTAGGCTTTCAGGTCTATTCGATTTGATCAATTAGGAATATTAAAATAGATAGGTAGTTTGATAGGACTTAAGTGTAATTCCTTCCCTTGAACTATTTCCTGCATTTTTGTTATTAAGGTCAAAATAAAGCTCTAGGTAGTTTTTTTTTCTTAAATGAAGTATTTATTATTTTTTAACATTTACTCAACACTTACAATACTCCGTTTTATAATAAATCTGTAGTGTTATTTATTTGTCACATTAAAACTTACAAAATCTAGAACCTTTCAAGATTAGATTACTAAGAAATGTGAAGTTAGCAATTAACACTAATCACTACTAACATGCTTGTTTTAATCACTTGCTAGGCTTATAATAATAATAAGTAACATTTTCGCAATACGTATTCCTCACTTAAAATAAAATATAAACAAATAAAATAAAACTTCAAAAATTAACAATAAAACTAGTTTTTTTTTTGTAAAAATAAAATAAAAAAAATATCACTACTTAGCCAAGGAATGATCGCTAATAAAATATCACATTTATAACTCAAAATAAATAGCTGTCGTCAATAAATGCAAAAAAAAAAATATATTCCTAGCTCTTTATTACAGTCCCCGAGCCTGCTAAACCCGAAAATTTCTCAGTAACTACTTAGGAAATTATTATTGTTTTACCTATATGTTTGACATACATACTTACAACTTTTGTAAATTAGGAATCGACGCTCTTTTCTCTAATCTTTTTCAAATAAGTATTATTTGCAAGCATTTTCATGAAATACATTACGGACCTACTTACACTTTTCTAAATTTCACATCATATTTTATCATGAACTAGCTTCCATTTAACATTAATTTATTAAGTTTTAGAGGAATATCTAAGTACATACTTGAACCATCCTTTCATTAGATTTTTTCATATGACTTTATAATTTATTTTGAAAGCCCATTCGTTCACAAGGATTAGACTGAACGGATATACAAAAAGACAAGCTTTTGTCTATTTTGGAGGGCAAAGCTATTAATGGTCTCAGATTGCATGTTTAGAATACCTACTTATTTAAGTATAATTAAAACCACACTTTAAAGCGAATTGGTTAAACCTCCTTATGCACCAACAACCAACACCAACTTATGGTGTCCCTCCCTCCCCTTACCTAGCCAGCCTTCATCACCATCAAATCAAAGGTGAAAATTGGCTAGGTGCATATTAAATAGACACTACATGGCAAAAGTTATTCAAAATTTATAAAGACATTCATATTCAAAGTATTTAGATTCGATCATCGAAATATAAAAACATCATGAACACTTTAATAGGACAACATTTAAAGTTTATGTATAATAGAGCATCCACGTTACAATGAGCTTAGTTTATTTTATCGATTTATTTTGTGTGCGTTTTAATTTTATAAACTTTCTAGAGCCGAACTGGCTTCTAATTAATTTAGCAATTTCTTCACTTATGTAATATTACTAGATTTATCATTTAACCAAATCCGTTCAAAACGGGATTACCTATGTGGGAGATGAAAAATAATTATTTCAGCTCAACTAAGCTTACATAAAACTAATTTTGTGCACGACTTTTAGTTATCATCGGAATGTTAATATAACCAATAGCTTTAAAAACTAAGTATGTTTAATAACAAATTTCTTCGTTCGGCTTTGTTGAATAAAAATATTTCAAAATGTAAGTACCTAATTTAATACTGAGAATCATACCTCGTCCTTAATATTAATCTTTTTTGAAAGCAACCAAATAAATTAGGCGGCAAATGGAAGCCAAACTGAAACGCCAGAGATTTTTATTACTCTATGTCAACTTTGTGACAGGGACAACAAATGTCTCAACTCAAAGTTAAGAATCCTTTCATAATTTAAATAAAGTAGCGGGCTAAAAGCAGCACTAAAACGCCTGCCAATGGGGGATATCGCTTCTGATAAATCCGCAGATGGTGTACTGTAGAACTTTGGTCCATCTACGCAATGATATTTTTTATGAGAGATGTCAAAACGTCTCTAAACAACCAATGACGTTGCAGTTGGACCTCAGTCTAAGAGTACATGTTGTCTGGCGGATTTTTAACACGCTATAGCCCCCATTAAAACCTTAGTGTTAATAGCTTAGAGCAGTGGAGGATGAATTTTCTTCTTTTCCTCCTCTTCAAGGCGCCCGAGGTCGATTGAGGAGGGGGAAGGCAAGCCGCACGGCCACTCCAGCATGTCGGCTTCGTGGGTCATGATGTGTTCAGCTTCCACTGTAATGTTGGAAATTAGGTTATTTTAATAAAGATTGATAGGTACTTATACTCTGATTCATAATCATGTAAAGTAAACTGACAGATGTCAATATGTCATCCCCATACATTATCACTCAATTCGACACATGCAAAATGTCAAAATGCATAGAAACTTGTCATTTTCATCTGTCAGTTTACTTTACATGATTATGAATCAGAGTATATTTATGAATTCCCGAAAAAAATGCGTTAAATTAAAAAATATATATACAATACAGTGCAAACGAGACAAAACCTCCATCATAGAAATCAAGCCAATGATACTATGATGATGCCTATATATTTTTGAATATTGTTATTATTAAAATCAATTTGATATAATAAACTTACTTCTGATCCTATGTCTTTTTATCCCATAAGCAAGGTCCCAGTAGTAGAGGGTGGCAAATGTTAAAGGAACCAGCGGGGACCGAGGAAGTATGCTCTTTTTGTCCTCCTGAAACTAATGAAAAAAGGTACTAATTAAAACATTTTGTTGTATTAGTTATAAAAAAAAAGTCCTAGAATACTTTGGCTCTTTCAAATAGATATAGATAGATATATATTTATTTATTACTAGAGAAAAAACACTTAAAAACAAGTAAACAAAAATACGGGGAAATATGATACAACCAAAACAACAGACAATACATAAATTAATGTGGTCTTATCACTGGTACCAATATCTTCCAGACCACCTTTGGGGGTAGAACCGTAGGTAAGTAGGTATACCTATGTGTTGTTTTCCTGAGGAATCTAAATCGACAATAGCTACTAAACTATTACATTTTATAAATTATTTGATGGGTAAATAAATACATTTTATACACCTACTTACCCAGTAAACAGAGCTGTAGCTGATGCAACAGAAAATGTAGTCAGCCAGAGACAAATGTCCCTATTCTTGGCAATTTGCATCGCCGCCTGCCGCTCTTGCATTTGATATTGCAGCTGTATCTGTCTTTCCATCTAAAATTATATTAGTGATTAATTTTGTTAACTAAATTCATATGTCATCAAATTATGTAGGCACTTACTTTTATCTTATTTATTTGCTGTATGAACTCTTGATTTTTCTTGAAATTCTCCTCCATGTTGATCGTGAAGTAGTTACCCATGGTGTTCGATTTATTTTATTTAATACCAATAAAACAAAAGACTTAACAATTTCGCTGGGCGCTGTCTTGACTGTCTTGTTTTTCGGATATTTATTAACAAAACAGCTGATCGTTGACATTAGTAACCTGCGTTTAGTTATTGCTTCCTTCCAATTTCAAGCTTAAGTTTAACTTTGCAATCTCTTTATACTTTGGTTCAATTTCAAATAGATATTAGATAGGTAGATATAATTTTATTTATTACTAGAGAAAAACTTAAACAAGTAAAACAAAAATACAGGGAAATATGATACAACAACAACAGACAATAACATAAATAATGTGGTCTTATCACTGGTACCAATATCTTCCAGACCACCTTTGGGTAGAAGTAAGTAGGTATACCTATGTGTTGTTTTCTGAGAAATCTAAATCTACAATAGCTACTAAAATTACTTTTTATAATTATTTTGATGGTAAATAAATACATTTTATACACCTACTTACCCAGTAAACAGAGCTGTAGCTGATGCAACAGAAAATGTAGTCAGCCAGAGACAAATGTCCCTATTCTTGGCAATTTGCATCGCCGCCTGCCGCTCTTGCATTTGATATTGCAGCTGTATCTGTCTTTCCATCTAAAATTATATTAGTGATTAATTTTGTTAACTAAATTCATATGTCATCAAAATTATGTAGGCACTTACTTTTATCTTATTTATTTGCTGTATGAACTCTTGATTTTTCTTGAAATTCTCCTCCATGTTGATCGTGAAGTAGTTACCCATGGTGTTCGATTTATTTTATTTAATACCAATAAAACAAAAGACTTAACAATTTCGCTGGGCGCTGTCTTGACTGTCTTGTTTTTCGGATATTTATTAACAAAACAGCTGATCGTTGACATTAGTAACCTGCGTTTAGTTATTGCTTCCTTCCAATTTCAAGCTTAAGTTTAACTTTGCAATCTCTTTATAACGTTTGTTTCTAATTTTCTAGCAATAAAATAAAAAATATTTATGACACACTATTTTTTGTTGGAAGTTTTGTTTAAAAAAGGTAATTAAGAGATTTTTGCATGCTAAATCGATTAACACGGGGATTCATCTATTGGACATCACTAGTTAATGTCGCATTATGTCATCTGTCAAAAATAATATTCCGCCTAAATTTTCGGTTTTGTTGTGCTGTGAATGTTCTATTGATTCTGTTTAATAATTTATTGTGTAATTTGTTGATTTGGTGTACAATATGGGTATTCTAGGCTTATCCAAGTTAATTGCGGACATAGCGCCCTTTGCAGTCAAAGAAATGGAGATTAAAAATTACTTCGGTGAGTGTTCAAAATGATAACCTGAAAAATTGCGCTTGATTATTTCCATTTAAATTATTCTTGGTAAATGTTACGATTTTCATAGTTTCTGTTAGTTTCCCTATTCTTTTAGTTTCTAGTTTTCCTATTGTTATTTTAGTTAATTTCCATTGATTAATGTAAATGTATCCACCGACTTAAAATGTAGGTATTATATACCTACGTCCGCAATGGACAAACTGTTGATTCCAATATAAATGTAACAACTATGTAACCCAGATGTGTCATTAAATTATATCTTATCTTATCCTGATAACCTCATCAATATGCTTCTGTTATTGTCAAAGTCAAATATTTTGTTTCCAGCATAATGCCTTATTTTCATGGTTTGTTCACTTACAGGAAGAAAAATCGCCATAGACGCATCTATGAGTCTGTATCAGTTCCTAATTGCAGTCAGAAGTGAAGGTAAATACAGTATTTTAATCTATGAAGGCTAAATCATAATCACCCAACTCAATTTGAGTTAAAACCACATATTTGTTTATTTATTTAATAAAAGCCTTAGTAAATTATCTTATCATCATAGTTGAATGAATGATTACTTTTTATTGCACACATAACAGGTAGGTTTAATTATGGGAGAGCCATGCTTCGGCATGAATGGGCTGGCTCGACCGGAGTGATACCACTGCCTCACAGAAAACCGGCGTGAAGCAGCTCCTGTGCTGTGTTTCGCCGAGTGAGTGAGGGTACAAAGGCCCATCGGGGGGAAGGGGATAAAAGGTTAGCAGCGCACTTGTGACTCCACTGGTGTTGCATGTGTCCATGGGCGGCAGCAATTGCTTACCATCAGGTGATCCGCCTGCTCGTCTGCTACCTATCACATAAAAAAAAGGTATAAAACTTAAAGCTAGTTATTACAGGAGTACTGTATAACAAAGGTGGCCATTATGTACATAAAATTGCTTACTATGAATTCAGATCATGAATTTTAATTAATTTTCAGGTGCCACAACTGAACATCTGTAGACGGAGAAACCACGTCTCATCTGATGGGGACTTCTATCGCCCCATAAGGAACTGGTAGAGAACGGCATTAAACCAGTGTATGTGTTTGACGGCAAACCTCCAGATCTGAAGTCTCACCAGTTGAGCAAGAGGGCTGAAAGGAGAGAGGAAGCTGAGAAGGACCTCAGAAGGGCTACAGAGGCAGTTGGTGAAGGGGTGAATTGGCTGCAAGATTAGTGACCTGTAGCACAGAATACTTAATAGTACAAGTACAGAATGCCCACCTTCCTAAAAACCGTTTACAGAAAAATAAAGGCTCAGGCTACCATAACATAAAGTTGAAATTCCGGCCGCCCAGCGTTCAACACCTACAATTATTCATACCTAGAATTGCGTTCTCTTTCTATCGCACGCAACTGTCGCGCATGCGTCGCCGCTCGCTCGTGATTTTCTACTGACTGGCCCCTCCGGAGGGGACGCCGCATGTACTTGCAAGTTTAATACTACACGCGGAGTGGGACAGGCCTGCCTGTAGGACTAACATGCGCACCGCGACAAAATCTTATCGACTCTCGTTCGCGAGAGCGCATCCTTCTATCCTGGTCATTGCTCGGTCAGGTGAGCGAGAAGCAACTTGCGCCGACACGAGTGTCGACAAATTATCTCGTGGCGCGCATGTTAGCCCGGATGGTCAGTTCTTGCTGTGGGGTATCCAAATTTTTTTTGTGCTCCTTGAGGAATCGAAATATAAAAGAGACCATACCCTAAATGATGAGGTAAGATTATATGAGTACAACCCCAATATATTTGAAGCTAAAGTGAATTGGCTACTTCTGACTAAGCTTGTTCCTTCATAGGTTTCTCAACTCTAGGGTGAACCCTATGAAATATGAAGTCAAGAGCAAGCCCATTTATAATAAAGAAAGAAAGAAAAATAATTTATTTCCTGATACAAAGTACATGCAATTTGAAAGGCAAAATGGGATCTAGTGTCAGTGAAAAAGGCGTTCACTCAGCATGTGTCGTGTCGTCTACTGACGCCGCGACGCTGGTCTTACGTGAACACCTCGAGAGATCACTGTGTTCGTCGTGCAACACTGCATTACGCACAACCAGTACAAAATACAATATTAAAAATTAACTAGAATTATAAAAAAGCACTTACATTTTCCCTCTTTAGAAGTCTCTCTTGTACAAGGTATTCAGTTATATAAATATTAGAAACCTCAATTTTTTTTTCTGGGGTTAGATGAAAAAAAACATTATTAGAGTTAAATGAGTTTTACCATTTTTTTTTCCATTTTGCTACGAAACCCCGAAAGGAGTCGACTTATCACCATTAGGATCCATCTGCTTATCCTACTACTATTATAAAGGCGAAAGTTTGTAAGGATGTTTGTTACTCTTTCACGTAAAAACTACTAAATGGATTTGAATGAAACTTTACCACAATATAGCTTATACATCAGAATAACACATAGGCTACAATTTATAAAAATATATTGTGTGGATTGTCCAAAATATGACGGTAAGTGTCAATAATTAACTCCACGCGTACGAAGTCGCGGGCGGCCGCTAGTACTTTATACTTTTTTCATTCCATAGTACAAGGGAAAACCTTAGTTTGGGACCAGGACAATGTATGTGGTTGTCTCAATATTTATTTTATTTATTTTATTTTATTTATTCATCAGGCGACCAGGCTCAAATGGAGAAGTTCAACCGGCGCCTGGTGAAGGTGACGAAGAAGCACGGCGAGGAGGCGCGCGAGCTGCTCAAGCTGATGGGCATCCCCGTCGTGGAGGCGCCCTGCGAGGCCGAGGCTCAGTGCGCTGAGTTGGTAAGGTCTCATCATCTTCCTGCCCTATTGACTGGTTAACTAGGGCCGGCGCAGTATGTTTTCTGCAGCAGGGTGTGGGTTTGTGGAGAGTTCTGCAGGAGCCCATGCCCGCGACGCCCGTATCGCAATCCAGCGATGCGGGCGCCGCCCGGTTAGGGCTTTATCGGAGGGCAGTGGGAGCTGCCCCGGGGGCTTAAAGCCTGTTGGTAAGAGGCCGTGCTGGCGTGCCTCGCTGTCCATGGGTGGGACGCGGCGCCAAGGTTTGTTTAGCCCGTATCCCACCCCGTAGCCCTGGATAAGCCGGGAACAGCCCCAGGTATTTTAGTTGGTATGCCTATTGACCGGCCTCAGAATAGCTGAGGCCCCGTCTGGAAGAGCCCAACACTACCCATCGGTCTCCCAGCCGAGGGTGGCGACGTCGGCTCATACACCTCGGGCCGGCGGCATTCACCTGGGTTAACCAAAAAAAAAGTATTTTCTTCTTTGTTGTAGTGCGAGGGATTCGTGCTAGGAGACCAGAGTCCCAGGGGTTTTAGTCGGTAAACCCCCCCCGTCATGCGGGGGGTGTCCGACATAACTGGAACCGGGAAATGCGTTACGCACTTGTGACTCCATTGGTGTTGCATGTGTCCATGGGCGGCAGCAATTGCTTACCATCAGGTGATCCGCTTGCTCGTCTGCTACCTATCAGGGGCCGTTCAAGTATTACGTAAGCAGGTTTTTGGGAAATTTAACCCCCTCCCCCCTTGTCAGCAAAAATTGGCGATAAAATATACTTTCTCTTCCTGAATTTATCAAAAGTAAGCAGAGCCAAGACCCCCCTCCCCCCCATCGATGCTTACGTAATAATTGAATGGTCCCTCACATAAAAAAAAAAACGGTATAAAACTTAAAACTAGTTATTACAGGAGTATTATACTACAAAGGTGGCCATTATGTACATAAAATTGCTTACTATGAATTCAGATCTTGAATTGTAATTAATTTTCAGGTGCACAACTGACATCAGTAGACGGAGAAACCACATCTCATCTGATGGGGACATTCTATCGCACCATAAGACTGGTAGAGAACGGCATTAAACCAGTGTATGTGTTTGACGGCAAACCTCCAGATCTGAAGTCTCACCAGTTGAGCAAGAGGGCTGAAAGGAGGGAGGAAGCTGAGAAGGAGCTCCAGAAAGCTACAGAGGCAGGTTGGTGTGCGGCCGCCTATTTGGCGCGTTTGGCAGGGAGAATTATTTTTTACCTAGATTATGTTAGATATAAGTTTTCCTGCTGTGAACAGGCCAAATAAAGATTTTCATTCATTCATTCATTCATCGACAAACGCCCGTTAGTCTAGTGGTTTAAGTACCGGGCCGAATGTTACGAATTTTTCGGGTTTGTGATCACCAATCCGCATTAGGCAAGCGTGGTTAACTAAGCCTAATCCCATCATAGTAGTGATAACATGATTTCTATGATGGAGGCCTTTCCTGCAGTGGGACAGTATATAGGCTGATACTTTATTCATTCATCAGGCGACCAGGCTCAAATGGAGAAGTTCAACCGCCGGCTGGTGAAGGTGACGAAGAAGCACGGCGAGGAGGCGCGCGAGCTGCTCAAGCTGATGGGCATCCCCGTCGTGGAGGCGCCCTGCGAGGCCGAGGCGCAGTGCGCTGAGTTGGTAAGGTCTCATCATCTTCCTGCCCTATTGACTGCAGCAGGGTGTGGGTTTGTGGAGAGTTCTACAGGAGCCCATGCCCGCGACGCCCTTATCGCAATCCAACGATGCGGGCGCCGCCCGGTTTGGGCTTTAACGGAGGGCAGTGGGAGCTGCCCCGGGCGTTGGTAAGAGGCCATGCTGGCGTGCCTCGCTGTCCATGGATGGAACGCGGCGCCAAGGTATGTTTAGCCCGTAATTATCCCACCCCGTAGCCCTGGATAAGCCGGGAACAGCCCCAGGTATTTTAGTTGGTATGCCTATTGACCGGCCTCAGAATAGCGGCCCCAATCATGGGAGAGCCCAACACTCCCCGTCGGTCTCCCAGCCGAGGGTGGCGACGTCGGCTCATTGCACCTCGGGCCGGCGGCATTCACCTGGGTCAACCAAAATAAAGTATGTTTGTTTCTTCTATTCGTCCGTCATTCATCATCGAATTATCCATTCCCATTTCCATCTCTTTTTCGGCCGTTCTGTGTTCTTCCACCCATTTTCATTCATACCCACCTGGAAACCTATTTTTTAATTTTCGTTTCGTTTTCAAACAAAACTACTCGTTTTGCAAGTCACGTCGTCTCCTTAGTCGCATGATTCAAGATTTTCCCTATTTTTGAAATCACTCGCTTAGGGTATTGCCAAGCTTGTCAAAGTAAATGCGTCCACTCGCTTCACGGAATCGTTCGTTTTCGAATGATTCAAAAATGAGGATGTTAAAAATCATGCGAGTCACACATTTTTTAGTGACACGACAATTCAAAAATAGGTCTCCAGGTCCTTTTTTTTTATTTCCCTGGGGAATGCCTCCGACCCGGAGTGCAATGACCCGACGTCGCCGCCTAATGGCGGCGCCTTATGCATAGGTACCCTGCTGTTGGGGAGCAGATGGGTCAAGTTATATTGGTACTAGTGGAGTTAATATTATTGACACTTACCGTCATATTTTGGACAATCCACACAATATATTTTTATAAATTGTAGCCTATGTGTTATTCTGATGTATAAGCTATATTGTGGTAAAGTTTCATTCAAATCCATTCAGTAGTTTTTACGTGAAAGAGAAACAAACATCCATACATCCATACAAACTTTCGCCTTTATAATAGTAGTAGGAAGTATGGATAAATCAGTTATTTCGGTCCCCAGGTGAAAGCCGGCAAAGTATTCGGCGTGGCCACCGAGGACATGGACGCGCTGACGTTCGGCGCGAGGGTGCTGCTGAGGACACCTCACGTTCTCGGAGGCGCGCAAGGTGCCCGTGCAGGAGATACACCTCGACAACGTGCTGAAGGGGCTCGAGCTTAGCCAGGACGAGGTGAGTCCACTACCAGACTATACAGGGTGGAAAAAAAGGGCTGGAATACCTGGTTAAAATTCGCAACCAGGTTTCGCGCAGCTTCATACATTCTGAAAAGAGCGTTTTGATTTCGATTCCACTCGTTGAAACCGGTATTATTTCTGGTTAAGCTCGTAGACCGTTTAGTTTTTGATTCCGCTCCCAAAACCTGGTTAAAACCAAAATGATTTCGCTCGCTCCGCCCATATAGTGAAAAGCAACGATTGAAAGGGCAAGAGAAGACGATATTTATGCTTGTGGCTGCAAGCGTCGCGTCCTGCCCGCAGATAAAAAGAAACAAAATATATCACTGCACTATTCACGCGCATCGTGGAATTAACCAGGTTTATCCCAGAAGCAATATCGCTCGCGAATCGGTCCCGCTCCGAACGAACCGAACACTTACGAAAAGACCTGTTTGTGATATATATTAACCTGGTTAATGGTTAATTAAAAACCGGTTTCCAGCCCTGAGAAAAAGTAGTGATGACTTGATTTCTATGATAGGCCTTTGCCCTGCAGTGGGGCAGTATAAAGGGTGGAAAACACTACCTTACTACACGAAATAAACATGGATTCCATCCATACCACCTGGATGGTTGGCGGTATTCTACCGTGCGCTTTACACGACCTTTCTGTCACGCACCTCCTCATTGTGGAATCAACTTCCGCAGGCGGCATTTCCGTACATGTACAACATCCGAATCTTCAAGAAACGAGCCTATACCTCCCTGAAAGGCCGACGACGCGTCTGCGCTCCTTCTGGTGTAACTGGTGTCCATAGGCGGCGGTGTTCACTTACCATTGGGTGACCCGCTTGCCTTCCTAATTATAAAAAAAAGCATTGGGCTCTCTAACTTGAAACTGCCTCAAATCCTTGTTAGCTCCATAGAAATGAAGTTATTGCTATAATAATCGGATAATGCTTATCTATCATGCTTGCCTAATGATGATCACAAACATGATCATTGTATAGACAGCATTTTTACATTTTTATTATACACCCCATTGGTGTAGTGATTTAAGTACCAGGCCGTAATCTCAGGGTCCTGGTTTCGATTCCCGAGTCAAGCCTATAGTGATATCTTCTAATTTGAAAAATGATTCCCGACTTAAATTTACACCATTTCCCAGTTCATAGACCTATGCATCCTCCTGGGCTGCGACTACTGCGGCTCTATCCGCGGCGTCGGGCCCAAGCGAGCCATCGACCTCATCAGACAGCACCGGAGCCTGCCCGAGATACTGAAGAACATTGATACGACCAAGTACCCTCCCCCGGAGGATTGGGATTATGAGGGGGCTAGGAGGCTGTTCTTGCAGCCGGAGGTCACTGATGGAAGCACCATTGAGGTAAGGTATCTGGAGTCTACCAGATATACTGAAAAATATATTGATACATTTAAGTACCCACCGCCTGAGGTGTGGGACTGGGTGGGAGGTAGAACGGCCTCAGGCTAGGTGGAGTGACGATCTGCGCAAGAGGGCTGGTTGGAGCTGGATGCGAGTAGCCGAAGATCAAAGTGGCGAGCATTTGGAGAGGCCTATGTCCAGCAGTGGACTGCAACAGGTTGATGATGATATAACTATGTCATGCTTCGACCTCCGATTAAAACCTTCGTTATAAAAGTGGCAACCGAAGGTGTAATAATAATCGGAAGTTCCGACTTAACGGAACCGGAGTCGAAGGTCCGTAACATCCCTGATTGAGAAGTTCATTATCTGATAACACCCTTGTCTACCTGATATACTTACTGACAACCATAACCCACCCACATACCCTCTGACACATTATCAAAACTTATCATTTAATTTGCAACAAGTTGCTCTTTTGGTGATATCTCTGTGAGGGAAGTGAGATCAAAGTTGGCACGGTATCTCTCGTGTCTTGACTATGATCAAACCGAAGTTCTCATTCCAAACTAATAGACGCTCACGCAGACGCCCATACATGCACTCATGCACACACAAACTCTCATACTACACAATAACATTAATAACATCTCACTTCACGTTATCATCACATTTCACACAAGTAGGTATAAAATAAAACTCTGTAATCCAATTGTAATTGGTTTCCCAAGATACAAGCTTTGCTTAGTTTGGGTACCCCTAGAAATTACGTGATTTAGAATATAAACATTGTAAACAAATTCCTAATTTATTTTATTTTTTTAATTTATAATCCTACTACTATTATAAAGGCGAAAGTTTGTTTGGATGTATGGATGTTTGTTACTCTTTCACGTAAAAACTACTGAATGGATTTGAATGAAACTTTACCACAATATAGCTTATACATCAGAATAACACATAGGCTACAATTTATAAAAATATATTGTGTGGATTGTCCAAAATATGACGGTAAGTGTCAATAATAGGGTATTTGACAAAAAAAAATTATGTGTTTAATCAAAAGACCTCTCAATTTAAGAAACATTATTGAAAGAATTGCTCGATTCTGATTTGAATCACCTGAGATATCACAACTTTAATAGCACATATTTTGGGCAAGCCCAAAAACGCTCTATACAAATGGCTACAGGCAAGTGACGTCACACGCTTGTATCTTGTATGCGCGTCTAGTAAATTTTGTTTGGTAGCTATATCAAATGTTTCGTTTAAGTAAATGGTTTCATAATAAAAGTGGTGAAAATGTACGGGTAGTGAATGATATAATTATTATTTTTAATTTTAACTTTAAAAATGGACTTGCCCATGAAACTTTGAATGCTCATAAAACCAGCTAGACGTTGTATTTTTAACTGAAAATGTTGGCCATTGGTTCTCATTTACCAGTATTTTGGAAAAGTATAAATATTTTTTTCTAAATCGAGATTTGTCAAATACCTATTAACTCCACGCGTACGAAGTCGCGGGCGGCCGCTAGTTTATAATAAAATCGATGGGGAAAAGTGTAATCAGAATGTGGTTTTTCAGATGAAGTGGTGCGACCCCGACGAGGATGGATTAGTGAAGTTCCTGTGCGGCGACCGGCAGTTCAACGAGGAGCGCGTGCGCAACGGCGCCAAGAAGCTCATGAAGGCGCGCTCCGGCACCACGCAGGGACGCCTCGACGGGTTCTTTAAGGTACACGACCAAAATGACCCTGCTAAACAGTACTACCCGTGCGGATAAACGCTGGGATTAGAAATGGCGGACCGACGAGTCGGTACCGTCAGCATACTAAGTACTTAAAATATAATTAAATATAAGTAAACTGAAAAATCGTAGAAAATATCGTTAGCATTGAAAATGTTTTGTTATTTTATTAATTCAAATAATATATAAGTATGTTTTATAGGTTTTATTATTTTGTAAGTAGTATTTTTTACCCTATTTATGTTAAAAATCCATGAAAATAATTCAGATTGTGATAAATTCTTTTTTCCTAAAAAGAAATTGTTAATAAACAAATAATAATTTATAATTATCGCATTATAAACGAATTTGTTCTCACAAAAAAATATATTTATTAGCGGTCCGCCCCGGCTTCGCCCGTGGTACATACATAACCTATAGACATGAGGAATAACGTACCTTTCTAACAAAATAATACAATGCAGAGTTGGCAAACAGTGCTGAAAATAAAACAAAATACAGAAACTTCGCTAACTACTGAACCAATAAATATCAAACGTGGTATTTTCCAGGGAGATGCTCTAAGCCCGTTATGGTTTTGTTTAGCTCTTAACCCATTGTCTCAACTACTAAACAAATCGTGTGCAGGACATAAAATCAACCAAGATAGTCACAATAGCCATATACTATCACATTTGATGTATATGGATGATATAAAACTATACGCATCGAACAAAGATGATCTATTTACACTAGCGGACATAACACAAACGTTTTCTCGAGACATATGCATGGAATTTGGTGTAGATAAGTGCAAAATTAATTCAATAGAAAAGGGCAGATTTCAAAACGACAGTTACACATTAGAATCAGGAGAGGTGATTACACCAATGGACGAGCACTCCACATATAAGTATCTAGGCTTCCAGCAATCCAAACACATACACCAAAAACAAACTAAAACCGAGTTAAAATCCAAATTTAAGCATAGACTAAACCAGATTTTAAAATCACATCTCAACTCAAAAATCTTGTTAAGGCCATCAATACCTACGCAATCCCGATCCTGACTTACTCGTTTGGCATTATTTCATGGTCACAGACAGACTTGACAGTACTACAACGGACAATAAACACAAATATGACTAGGCATAGAAAACACCACCCCAAATCCTGTGTCCAACGCCTTACCTTACCCCGACGGAAGGTGGCTAGGGGCATTATAGACATTACAACTTGCACAATAGACAAATCACCACCCTCAGACAAATACTTCCGTATAAATCTGCAAAACATCAAAAACTACCTAAATCTGCATACCGAAACTGATAAAAGACTGACGCCACTTAACCCTACGCGAACACAGACACACAAATCAAACGAACGACTAATGGACAACCATACGAAAACTACCCATGGGTCTCAAAATCTCCTCCACGGAAGACATAAAGCTGACTTGAGCCAACCTCATGTCGACATAGATGCGTCGAACAAATGGCTGACAAGGGGCGAACTCTTCCCCGAAACGGAGGCATTCATGATGGCCATACAAGACCAGGTAATAGCAACCAGAAACTACAGAAGACACATCACCAAAGAAATCCAATCTGATAACTGCCGTCACTGCAATAGTGCTCCTGAAACGATCCAACCATCACAGGAAGTTGCAAAATCAATAGTACAGACAGACTACAAGCATCGCCATGATCAAGTTGCCTCAATAATACACCAGTACCTTGCCCATAAATGTAAATTCATACAGGAAAAGCTCCCATACCATAAATATACACCGATCTAACCATATTGAAGATCAACAATATAAATTATATTGGGATAGAACCTTAATTAACAGATAGGACAGTTCACTATAATAGGCCAGATATCACGCTTCAAGACAAATGTAATAAAACTGTATATTTAATAGATATAGCAATCCCTAACACTCACAACCTCCAATCAACCATCTCTGCAAAAATAACCAAATATCACGACCTGGCAATCCAACTAAAAAAGCAATGGCAAGCAGACACCGTACACATAATCCCAATAGTAATATCTGCAACGGGAGTAATACCGCACAGTATAAATAAAAGTCTCGAAATACTAAATATCCCAACAACACTAACATATTTACTACAAAAAGCCACCATACTCAACACCTGTAGGATAACTAGAAAATTTTTGTCGTCCGGAACCACAACCCTGAACACTATGACGCTTGACTGAGGTCCGCGTCATAGGGAAGTTTTACCCGCCTTTTACAAGGTTGGAGAAAGATGAAAGTCTTTAATTTCATAATAATAAAATCGTTTATTTAGTGTTACAAAAATGGTACAGTTATTATAAATCAAGTAAACTACAAACTAATTACATTATTGAGTAACACGTAAAAAGGTGTCCTCTCAGCAATTGTCGAGATGCCTGGTGGTGCCTCGACGCTGGTCTTCCGAGGAAACCAGAACAGTGGTTGCCACTGTGTGCGCCCACGCCAACGTCATCAACTTAAACCATTTACATTATTGTATTCATGTAAATCTAGAGCCAAATATTTTAAAATAAAAATGTACGTACTACCATAGATTAAATTATATTTACACAGCTACTCTGCTATTTAGAATTTTGAACGTTTAATAAATATGACTTAAACTTTGTTTTAAATGTTGCAAGACTAGTTTGCAAGTATAAGAGTTAGTCTGTGTTTATTTGCCACTTTTATTAAAGTGACAGCAACATTTTTAAGCCATGACTAACTTAAGGGGCTACACGAATGAAACTAGCGCCGCCAACCTATATACACTGATTGTAGCGAAAATACGATATTTTTTAAGAAAGCCAAACATTACAGACTTAGATAAAAGTACCTAAATTGAATTTTTCAAGATGCAATACAATATATAAAACACGCGACAAGTAACAATAATGTCAATTATTGCTAAGAGTGGCCGTTTTTAGCAATAATTAACATCAGTGTTACTTGTCGCGTATTAGAAATATTGTATTGCATCTTAAAAAATCCAATTTACTTGGATCTAAGTCTGTAATGTTTTATTTTCTTCAAAAATATCATACTTTCGCCACAATCAGTGTAAATACGTTGGCGGCGCTAGTTTCATTCATATAGCACCTTAAATCTCATTTTTAATAAGGAGGCCAATATGTAAATTTGACCAATCGTCTAAGTAACGCCATTTGTCGGACTTTTATTTGCAGAAACCTTCATTAATAATTCTAATTTCTTAATACTATTAATAAGCAAGGCTTCAAACAGCTGGTCTGATTTTGTATGGTTTAAACAGTCGGTATGTTAGTGGTTCTGTTAAACTTTGTATTATTTGCGCCTTTGTGATGTTTCACACTTGCGCGATGTAATAGACACCCAGCGCCATCTATTGGTAGTTGGTACCTACAGTGTGGAATTAATGTCTCGGAACGCAGGACGACGGCACAAAATAAAGACTGACATAGAAGTCTGACTTAGCCTTGATTTTGAATTTAGAAGAGTTCGTTGACATATGCTAGCGTTGTTGCCCGGCATGAGTACATGTAGCTGGCCTCTACCACAGACCTCGACAGTTCGACAATCTTATGTCATAAGTTAGGATTAATGTGGTCGAAAAGGCCATTAGTGCGCATGCGTGAGTACATGACATAAGTAGGCAGTCAGCCTTCTGTGTCAATATTTTATTTTGTGACAACGTTCCGTCCCGATAGTGCTATATAGTCTCGATACTCGTAGATGTCTCGAAATGTAAACAGAGCTGACAAAAAACTGTATATTTATGTATTTGTGAGCTAAACTCTGATCGCCGTTCCATTCTATAGTGCGGCAAGACTGTTTCGACCACCGAAAATTAATAAAAGAAATCACAAAAGAATCTCAGACCGTCGGTAATCTTCACTGTACAGTCAACAGCAAAAATAGATGATCAAAATCAAAAACTCTACACCAGCGTTTCCCAATAGCCGGGTCACCAAAACGAAATAACCGGGTCGCGACATTGTCGTCATATTTTAAAAACATGAGTACGGAACCAGCTTGAGTTTGAAAGTAGGTACTTAGTGGGTCACGAAGGGTCAATGTGGAAATTACCGGGTCATGGCATAACAAAGTTTGGGAAACACTGCTCTACACTATTGAGCAGAGTTCGCGTCAGAACTGTATAGTGTCAAATTCATACAGTTCTGACACAAACTCCGTATAGCCTCAGTGATTCATAGAGTTCTGACGCGAACTCCGCTCAATAGTGAGTATAGTTTTTGATTTTGATCGTCTACTTTTGCTGTTGACTACCGTGTCTTTATCCACTTGATATTGGCAAAATTGACGCAGAGCAGGCAACGAGAACGAAGCCAAAAATGGTGACACTTCATAAGTGATATTTTGGACAAAACAGACTTGTTGCATTGTATAATTTTAATGTAATTTTGACAGACTCAATAAATGTTCCATTTAATATTAATGATGTCTATTATTTTTGGTTTAGTAACTTACGATTACCTAATAATACATCCCTCAGAGGAAACTAGCAAGTAAAATAACAATAACTAAGCAAAACATGTTTATTTCATACAATTACTACAAACATAACATTCGATACATTTTCCTAAACATTTCATACTAATAACTTGCATACATATTCTATAAGCAAACGCACATTTAAGATCTTAAATATTTTAAATATCAACTTGATTTCATAATAAATATCAAATATTTAACTTACACCTCTATTTTTCACTTCACAAGACAGGGGCCCCATATAACCATTCAAATTAATATCTTGTATTATGTATAGTTAAAAAACGAAAATTCACTGTTATATAGGGAGCGACACCGTTCGCCCAGCAATATGGCGTCGCTTACAGGGCTATGACGTAATTAGACGTCTGGTGTTCTCAACACCAGTTTCATAGTATACTTCAAACTAATTTTCAAGGTTCCATACAGTTTGCACAGAACCTTCGGTGCTCGAGTTCGACTCGCACTTAGCTAGTTTAATGATGGGGCCACCCACATTCGTCATTTTCGTTCCTTATTCAAATTAATAATTTTACATACTCTTGAATACATAAAGCATTGTAAATAATAACATACAAGAGAGAAGCTTCATCACTATAAATGTAACTATCAAATACATTTTCTAAAAAAATAAAAGTTGTGCCCGAACCAAATGTAATTGATGATTTGAAATTTTGTAAAATATATAATCTTGATATAAAACTTGAATGACTTTTCGTATCTTAAAATACTCTTTATAAAATACACAATATTTCCTGGCATATAATAATAAGGACAGTATTAAACTGCATATTTAAGTATTTTTATAAGAATGAGGGTTTTAGCAAATGCAAAATCCGATAGATGGCGTTACGTTGTCGTCAGGTCCAACAACGAGGATTGGTTACATTTGACGTATCATGTCAAAATTATGAAGTTATGTAACAACCAATGTCGTCAAAGTTGCAGCTGACGTCAACGTAACGCCATCTATCGGGTTTTGCATTTGCAAAACCCTATACTCTGGTTTTTAATCATGTGGAGTAAACTGACAGATGCCAATGTGTCATCCCCATACATTATCACTCAATTTGACAGATGCAAAATGTCAAAATGTATAGAAACTTGTCATTTGTATCTGTCAGTTTACTCCACACGATTATAAATCAGGGTATAATTTAAAGTACACCAAAATTCCGTGACCATACCTTCATAAGCGGCAGTGGTGCCCTCAACCACAAAATAAAGACTTTTTGACACACAAGGCTGATTTAGCCTTGATTTTGAATTTAGAAGAGTTCGTTGACATATGCTAGGGTTGTTGCCCGGCATGAGTACATAAGCGCGCGGCCTCTACCACAGACCTCGACAGTTTCGACAATCTTATGTCATAAGTTAGGATTAATGTGGTCGAAAAGGCGTTTAGTGCGCATGCGTGAGTACATGACATATTTTTAGCTCTTAGTGGGCATTCAGCCTTCTGTTTCAAAAGTCTTTATTTTGTGCCTCAACTTCATGAATTTATTGTAGCATCGCTACTACTTTAGAAGTTTTCCTTCAAGAAGTTAATAAGCCCGTTGGTCGATCCGTCATGGCTGGAGACCGCGCCGGGGCCCTGCAGCTCGGGCTCGATGGCTTTAGCCAGTTGCTTGCCGAGCTCCACGCCCCACTGGTCGAAGGAGTTGATGTCCCAGATCACGCCTTGGGTGAAGATCTTGTGCTTCGTACATCGCTGGGAAGGAGAAATAAGTATAAAATAACATCACTTCCTTCTTTCCTTCCTTCCTTCTTTCGCCGCACCTTTGCCCTTTCTGCTTGACCCAAAGGTTGACTGGTAGAGAATGCCTCTTGGCATTAAGTTCGCCTATTGTACGAAGTTTTGTGCAATAAAGTTTTAAATAAATAAATAATAAATCACTCATCATTTTAATTATACTGAGGACAATCAAGATGACCCCAGACCCCACTCCGCCTGATGGTAAGCGGCCGTGAGATCCAAAAATCAAATCATCATTTACATTTAAGTTTTTTTGTATTTTTTACGGCCTCGATGGCGTAGTAGCTAAGGTGTTCGCCTGAAGCGGATTCGATTCCCGGTCACTTAATGAAACTACATTTTCTAAGTTTTCTTGGGACTGGGTGTTCTGGGTTGACGCCCCCAGTTAAGTACCGTGGTACTCATAGTACAGAGGTTGCCCTAGTTTGAGACCTAGTTGATTGGTGTGATCGTCGGGATTAATTACTTTACTTACAAACAAAAAAAACCAAATCCAACCAAACGGATGAACCGGGTGGAAGGTTGTGGGTTCGAGTCCCACCTGAACACTCCGAAGAATTTTTTTAAATTGAAATTGCACTTAAAATGCAATATCTACTTAAGGATGAACACCATAATATGTACCGTGTTTCCTGTGAATAAATATGATTTGATTTGATTTGAAAAATAGAAAAAATCTCTATTCAAGTTAGGTCCATACAGAACACTTATGAATGTCAAAATGCTACAGACAGACAAACACGTCAATCATATAACGTCCCGTCGTTGCGTCGAGGGTTAAAAACACTCACCAATAAGTGCTCCCAGAACGAAGGGTGTGACCTTCTTGACTACAATGGAGTTGGTGGGGCGGTTGCCCTTAAACACCTTGTGAGGCAGGATCTTGGCCACCGCCTCCGGAGCCATGCCTGACTTCTCCAGCTCCGCTTTAGCCTGAAATATAGTTCTAGGTTATATAAAAAGTAACCTATACTCTGATTTTTAATCAGGTGGAGTAAACTGACAGATGTCAATGTGTCATCCCTATACATTAACACTCAATTTGACAGTTGCAAAATTCATAGAAACTTGACATTTGCATCTGTCAGTTTACTCCACATGATTAAAAATCAGAGTATAAAGAGATATACAGGCTTGTTTTTTAAACACCTGTATCCTTAAAACCACCTTGTCTACTGGCCATTCTGAACAACATTTAATTTTGTTCTATGACTTGTAAATTCGCGAAAAAAAAACAAGTTTTCACACAAAATCGGTTACGTGACTGGTCATTTTGTATGGGGCAGTCGAAAACTTTTCAACGAATTTCGAAAACTCGTAGAAGAAATGTTCAGGATGGTTAGTAGAAAGGGTGGTTTGAAGGATGCCGGTGTTTAAAAAATAACCCTGTATACTGTCCCACGACAACCTATTCTAAATAGATTTTTAGATTTTCGCGTTGCATTATAACTATAAATTACACTGGTCAACAAAGAAATGGGGTATGGGAACAAATTTTTAGGTATCTTTTTTATATTTTATTTCAATACCTTTTACTATTTCAAGTAATCAATTTGAATATTTTTGTAATCAAGACAGTAGTTATGTTTTAATTAATTTTTAAACATTTTAAATTCAAGCGTATTTGTGACGTCACAAGTGCGCTACACCATATTAATAGTGTTACCACGTGCTTTTTTCCCCAAATCGTGGCAAATAAATTATATGTAAAATGTTACTTGTGGGCAAAATCCCTTTTAATCGGGGGAATTTTACATCACTGTCTGACAACATTCCGGCAAAACAAAAAACAGAGAGGTATCTCTAATCAATTTTATATCACCTTTCAAATAAATGTCAAATGGTTGGTAAGGTTTTATTGTATTACAACTAGCGCCAACTGTTGCTTGTTCCGATAGACTAAGTGTCAATCACAGTAGATGTCGCCTAATGTAGCATTTATTTTATCTTGTTAGTGCAGTATGTCTGAAAATTCTGCTGACCTTGGGTCAGATGAAGGTCAAACGCGATTTTATTGAAAATATCATTGATCTTATGCTTTTAAATTTTAAAAGCAATAAAATATGGTATAAAAGACAAATGCCTCGAAATGGTTTTCGATTTTGGACATGTTTGGTTTTTTTTCCCATACCCCATTGTCACAAAGTCAGTGGGTCATTTTTTTTACTACATTGCAGTCCCTGATAATGAATCTGTTATTAGATTTTTCATATCACGTCTAGTTTTTGAGTTATAATGGGGTCAATAATGTCAAAAAGGGCTTTTAATGTATTTTTTGAGACTCGTTTAAAAAAAAACAAAGTTGTGTATCGCAAATATAAAGTTATGTTTTGAAAATTAAGATTTTAAATAATAAAATAATGTTAAAATTAATTTAATACACTTTTCCTGCGACGCTAAAAAAGATTTAGAAATAGTAAAAATTTTCCATACTTGAATACTAAGTGCTAAATTGTAAGAGCTTTGGCAAACAGGTGTCAAAATGAATATTACCCACCAAATATCAATTACTGGAAATTAATATTTATTGTTACATACAATTAAGAAAATGAGCTTTTCTATTGTATAAAAAATCAAATTGAAATAGTGCTTTTACATTTTTTAATTTGCCTGTAAAAAGGACTTCAAAAGCCATTTTTAGGATATTCTACCCATTATAACTCATAAACTATACGTGACATGAAACTTCTAGTAACAGATTCATAATCGGTGGACTGCAATTTAGATAAAATATTGGCCACTGATTGAAGAGATAAAAAAAAATTGAAATTTGTCGACCAGTGATTAAATAAACGTCGCGTTAATTCCCGTTTTAATAATTTATAACCTATTCTAAAGTACGCCATCTATCGGATTTTGCACACACGACATCCTAACTTCATAAAGACATACGCACCTCGTCCGAGCTCTTTCCCTTCATGAGCGCCTCGGTCTGAGCCAAGAAGTTGGCGAGCAGGATCTTGTGGTGGACGCCGCCCGCGATGGGGTTGTGCGTCTGCGCCGGCGCAATGAAGTCGCACGGGACCAACCTGCAACACACAATGTTAGATAATGTGTAAAGTCTACCTAAAATTTAATATTTAGTCATATTTTAGAAAGTGTACATTTTGCGAAGTGCATATTTTTCGAAGCGAAAATTTTGCGAACTGCACAATTTGCGAAATGCACATTATGCGTCAGACCCCATGTAAATGTAATGATAAATATTTATTCAGCGTATCACAATTATACTACAGATGAAAGTAAACACCGAAAACGCACATACTAAGCAAGTGACCTAAAATGTAATATTTAGTCATTACAAAAGTGCACATTTTGCGAAGTGAAAATAAAAGTGCACATTTTGCAATTTTTTCGAAATGCTCATTTTGAGAAATGCACATAATAATTATTACACTCAAACACACTGAAAACTACACACGCATATATGACACACACAGACACATATTTTTCGAAGAATTTAGAAAAGTTGTTGAACAATTTTGTTCATAATGGTTGATAGAACACATGGTTAAAGGGATGTAAATGTTCACAGATACACCCTGTATTGTAGCTGTAGTTTTGAAGTCTGTTTTTTTTTTATTTTTTGCCCGACTAGGCGTAGTCACACGTTAAATATACCTACCTACCTACCGTAGCACTTTGACAACGTGTGACTGCGGATTTCCAAACATGAAAATTTATCTCTACATAGTGAATATTGCATACTTCAGAAAAGTATTGTATGACCTAATTGTAAATTGACAACGAAAGCTTGTTTTATACTTTTTCAGCGTCGTTTTTTTTCTAGAACTGTCCCGGATTTGATAAGGTACTAGGCCCTACCTGGTCCCCTGGTGTATGAGCTGGTAGAAGGCGTGCTGTCCGTTGGTCCCGGGCTCGCCCCACACGATGGGTCCGGTGCTGTAGTCCACCTGCTCTCCGGACCGCGTCACGTACTTGCCGTTGCTCTCCATGTCTCCCTGCTGGAAGTATGCTGCGAATCTGGAAACAATATATTTATTACTAGTTATACCCAAAACTGGAATTCAAGACCAAAAAATCTACTACAATGTTGCTACTGCAATAAAATGATCGTACCATAGTATACCCCTTTTTTCTAAAAACACTCGCTGATGTAATTTATTTATTGGTATTTGTGATTCTATACCTATCTGAATAAGTTCCATTGATGCTGATTTTGTGCGGACCACGAGTCTGAGAACAGATATGACATTTCTTGTTCAACCCCTGTACCTATCTTGAAATGAAGCAAGCAATTGAGGCAATATTAGCACCAACCTGTGCAGGTACTGGTCGTAGGGCAGCAGCGCGTGCGTCTCGGCGGAGTAGAAGTTGTGGTACCACACGCCTAATAGCGCCAGAATCACCGGCGCCTGGGGGACACAAGCGGTAACATAACATAACAGGGTATTATACTGTCGTTGAAATATCGACATCCTAGGACCAAGTATCATATGGAATGGACACGCAAAAAAAAATTACTCGTGTAAACGGAACAACTATACCCAAAACTGGAATTCAAGACCAAAAAATCTACTACAATGTTGCTACTGCAATAAAATGATCATACCATAGTATACCCCTTTTTTCTAAAAACACTCGCTGATGTAATTTATTTATTGGTAATTGTGATTATATAATTTAAAAAAATAATTTTATTAACTTTTTTTCATTTAAATACAAATACTTTAATAAAAACTTAACCATCCGTAATTTTAGTTTTCAAAGATGGTATTGCGCTTGTAACAATTTAGGTGTAAATAACATTTGGTATCTACCTACAACATTTTAACAATGTATGGAAACTTGACAGTTTAGTCTGCATAAAAAAATAATGCCAAAAAGGTTGGCGAAACCTGAAAACGTCACTTGAAAATGACATAAGTGACATTGACAGATTTGACAGTGACGTATCTGTCGTAGATTTTTTGGTCTTGAATTCCAGTTTGGAGTATACATACAGAAATCGCTAGGAGTAAAAGAGACAGAATCATGATTTTTTGTCTTTGTCAGTTTCACTTTTGCACGTTTTGAACTGTGCCTAACAAAGCGAACTCGCTTACCCGGGTGACGATAGTTAACTGGAGGCGTCAACCCAGAACACCCAGACCCAAGAAAGAAATAAAAAAGAAGTGGTAAAATACCTTATTGATTTAGCAGATTGTGCTACGAATTTTAAAACACTTAGCAGGTTAGGTAGGTCTTGTGCTGTGTTTCGCCGTGTGAGTGAGGGTACCGGAGGCCTACCGGGGGGGGGGGGGAGGGGATTAAAGGTTGGCAGCGCACTTGAGGCTCCACTGGTGTTGCAGGTGTCCATGGGCGGCGGCAATTGCTTACCATCAGGTGATCCGCCTGATCGTCTGCTACCTATCACATAAAAAAAAGGTGGGGCAAAGTGGAAGTACTGACTACTGGCAACTTACGTTTTTCTCCAAAGGCGCCGTAGTAAAGTGGTTATCCATGAAGCTTGCCCCCTTCCAGAAGCTTCTCGAAGTTGTCGTACCCCACGTACAGCGAGATGGACAGCCCGATCGCAGACCACAGCGAGTACCTGAACATCGAGAAATACATCGCACATCCTCAGAAAAACTATCATCATAACACATTTTATTTACATCCCTTTAACCATGTCTTCTACCAGTAATCTATATAAATAAAAATGAATCGCCGTTCGTTAGTCTGGCTATAACTCGAGAACGGCTGGGCCGATTGAGCTGATTTTAGTTTTAAAATGTTTGTCGTAGTCCAGGGAAGGTCTAAAAGGTGAGAAATTAAACAAAAAGTAGGTGGAACGAAGTTCGCCGGGAGCCACTAGTTTTTAATAAAATTTGTTCTAAGACTTTTCAAAATTCGACAAAAAATTTTCGACTCTTTATACAGAATGAACAAATCATGTGACGGTTTGTATGTCAACTTGTTTTTTTTTATGCGAATATCCAAAAGTCGCAGAACAAATGTGGTTAAAGGGATGTAAATGTTCACAAATACACCCTGTATTTCTTTTATAAATAATCCCTGTTTCTGACCATTTTGGGAACATGTTCAGCAGACCAGCAGGCGGATCACCTGATGGTAAGCAATTACCGCCGCTAATGGACACTTGCAACACCAGTGGAGTTACAAGTGCGCTGCCAACCTTTAATCCCCTTCCCCCCGGGTGGGCCTCCGGTACCCTCACTCGCTCGGCGAAACACAGCACAGGTGCTGCTTCACGAAGGTCTTCTGTGAGGCCGTGGTATTACTCCGGTCGAGCCGGCCCATTTATGCCGAAGTAAAGTAAAGTATCAGCCTATAGATATACTGTCTCACTGCAGGGCAAAGGCCTCCATCATAGAAATCAAGTTATCGCTACTATGATGGGATTAGGCTTAATCACCACGCTTGCCTAATGCGGATTGGTGATCACAAACCCAAGCTATGTTTGAAAAATTCCTTTATGCCGAAGTAAATAAAAAAAATCTATTCTATTCTAATTATTAGACTGACCTGCCCCCGACCCAGTCCCAGAAGCCGAACATGTTCTTGGGGTCGATGCCGAACGCGGTCACCTTCTCGCCGTTGGTGGACAGCGCCTACGAAGTGCTTCGCCACCGCCGCGGGCTAACAAACAAATAAAAGGTAAGTACCTACCTACCTAACGTACTTACGTAGGATGATGGCGAAATTTACACTCAAGGAGGAAGAGAGAGAAGAAACATTTTTAAAAAGTTTGAATACAAAAAAGTTATAATAGCAACAAACTTTTGATATACCTATCTCTTTCTTAAACAAAATTTTGCTAGGCGCTTGTAGGAAGCACAAGCTTAGTGACGTCATTATTAGCGTATTGCTCTCCTTTTCTGATTGGGAACTTTGTAACTCTACATCTTTGGAACTAATGATGATAGTTAAAAATTAAAAAGGGAGCTGTGATTCATACCTCAAAAACTTGACAGTAAATAAATAAAAAAACTCGTAAAAACACTCATTCTTACATCTTTAGCCCTCTCCAGGAACCAGGTCTTGGCGGAGGTGGCGTTGGTGATGGTCTCCTGCGTGGTGAAGGTCTTCGACGCGATGATGAACAGCGCCGTCTCGGGGTCCAGCTTCTTCAGCACCTCCGCCATGTGGGTGCCGTCGATGTTGGACACGAAGTGCACCTGAAATACGAACGGAGCTTTAGACGTTACATTACGTCTTAGTCACTATTATACTCTAAACTGGAATTCAAGACCAAAAATCTACTGCAATGTTGCTACTGCAATAAAATGATCGTACTGTTATACGTTGAATCGTTTTAGAGTTTTTAAAAAAGAAAATATTTATTTTGGTTGAAGCGGCCGTCCAGGATGGAGGATGGAGTTAGACTGAGGATGAACTGTATGGGATGTAAGGCTATGGAAGGAAACCGATGACTGAGTAATAAAGGAGAGTAGGTAGGCGAAAAAGGTTGCATACAACAGGTGTAACAGTACAATAGTATACCCCTTTTTTCTAAAAACACTCGCTGATATAATTTATTTATTGGTAATTTTGATTCTATAATTAAATAAAATAATTTTATTTACTTTTTTTCACGTAAATATAAGACCCTTTAATAAAAACTTAACCATCCGTAATTTTAGTTTTCAAAGATAGTATTGCGCTTGTACACTTCAGGTATTAATAACATTTGGTATCTACCTACAACATTTTAACAATGTATGGAAACTTGACAGTTTAGTCTGCTTAATAAGAAAAATAATGCCAAAAAGGTTGGCGCAACCTGAAAACGTCACTTGAAAATGACATAAGTGACATTAACAGATTCGACAGTGACGTATCTGTCGTAGATTTTTTGGTCTTGAATTCCAGTTTTGGGTATAGTCAATATTAGTTTATAATTAAAACAGCTTTGGAAAACGTACCTTAAGACGGGTGGCATAAGGCTTAAGAGCCTCAGTGACCATCAGGGGTCCAAGGTCGGAGCCACCGATGCCGATGTTGATGACGTCAGTGATCTCCTTGCCCGTGTACCTGTGACGTCACAAATAAAACTGTGACATTTTTATTTTTTTACGAGTGCCAGATGGCCTAATTTGAAGTGAACGTTACGACCGAATCGGAGTTCCCTTTCGCACGCGCTGTGCGTGCTTTTTCCGTTGTGCGTGCGTGTATCTTCCATATCGATTATGCCGCCTCCAAAATCATCTTTGGACACCCACATTACGCCACTAATGAGAACGTGGGCTCTCCTCTTGCTTATCATCAGGCTGAGGTAAGCCAATATTATAAGCCACCAGATTTGCGACGGAGGGAGGGGGGGCAAGGGAGGACAGCTGCCAGCTGCCCCCCTGGATCATGTGGACGTTAATTTAACTTATCTAGTTGTCAACTACAGGCTGGTTAGGAAGCCTTTTATAAGAAAATCTTTATATTGTTTATGTCTGTCACTTTTCCTTTGCTCGTCTTGTACATACGTCATAGCGGTGGTTTGGTATTTTCATATTATATTTTTATTTAACTATTTAAATCTATCTTTTATTCATACAGTCCACTCCTATAGCTCATACTAGTACTGAAAATAACCATTTGGGGGAAAGGGTCTTACCATCAGGTGATCCGTCTGCTCATTTGCCACCTATCACAAAAGAGAATTATATGAAAACGATGATGACTCACCCCTTCCACTGCCCGCTGATGACTTCATTCGAGAACTCCTTCATATGAGCCAGCACAGCGTTGACGTCGGGCGTGACGTCTTTGCCGTTGACCAGGATCGGCCGGTTCTGGCGGTTGCGCAGCGCAATGTGGAGGACTGCGCGGTCTTCCGTGAAGTTTATCTTTTCACCTGGCGGATAATAACTGATGAGAAGAGAGGAGGAACATGTTACCAAAAGAGTGATGGGTATTAATGAGATGGATAGATTTTGTGAAGATTTTTTTTTTTTTGTTATTTTTTTTGTTAAATTTAACTATTTTTTTTCCCGTTCGTCTCATCAAGTTTAGCTTCTCTGAAACTCGGTCTACATTTCGCTGTGCTGTATGGTATTTAATATGCAGCACCGCGAAATGTTTATTGCTGTTAAATTAGTAACTTACATACATAATATGTAACCATTTTGATAATGGTTACGCTAGTTCTTAATTTACCTAGTATTAACAAAATCGATTTCGACGACTGCTTGTTATATTTATGTTTAATCACTTGCATGCCGCGGCAGCCTTTAATTAAGGCATCACTGTACCATGTGTTATCCATACTAATATTATAAATGCGAAAGTAACTCTGTCTGTCTGTCTGTTCTGTCTGTTACTCTTTCACGCCAAAACTACTGAACGGATTTAAATGAAATTTGGTACACAGATGATCTAGACCCTGAGAAAGAACATAGGCTACTTTTTATTGCGAAAAAGGGGTTGTAAGGGGTTAAAATGGGGGTAAAAAGATACTTTTCCACGCGGACGAAGTCGCGGGCGGCCGCTAGTATACCATAAATTAAGATTGTAAAGTGTATGCTTTGTTGGTTGTCCTTAAATAAATAAATAAATAAAGAATGACATGATTGAAAAGGGGGTAGATGATAAGATGACGAATGACAGGGACGAATGGAAGAAGAAAACATACTGCGCTGATCCCAGATAATCGGGAACAGGGCAGGGAGATGATGATGATAATAACGGATGTTTTATAAAGAGGTAAATTCTTTAGAAAATGGGAAGTAATAAAAAGTATTAGTCGAGTTTCTTGAAGTATGCCCTTTTTTATTATGTCGCAAGATCATGCCGTCCCAAGAGATGGACTGACTAACTTATGGCTAATGTGGTAGAAACATGTTTGTGTTTCTTTATTTGTTAGTATGGGTGTGGTCACAGTCACGCAAGATATGTGCCAGGAAAACCCATGACTGAGCCGAGTAGAGGTGTTTAGGAGAGCCATATGCCCAATGGTGGGCTAAGGAATGTGATGAAGAAGAAGTGAGGAGCTCTGGAACAAATCCGATTTTGTCCCTCCTCGGACGAAATTGGCTAAAACAAGCCAAATGTTATACCAAGGCTCAATCATATTATATCCCGCTGTAATACCTCAATGTAATAACGGTATCAGTGCAAACAACTGTGTCCTGTCATACTATCGTATCTAAACGAATTGTGTCCTAGTATTCATGGTTATTGGACATAAGCTGATTTGAAGCAGAGCTCCTCAAATATGATTGCATGTCTTACCGTTGAACATGGCATCCCTCGCTTTCTCCACGCTCCGGCTCTTGGCCAGGTCGAGCAGCAGCGCGAAGGTCGCGTCGTCCAGCCGGTTCTTGGAGTAGTCCAGCAGGATGTCGCCATCATTCGGGGTGGGGATGCGAAGGCTGGTGTAAATGAAACATTATAATGAATACTATTTATAAAAGGTAACTTCTTTAGACCATATGCTTTTTATACCGAGTGTGCCGGTGACCTCCTGCAGTCTACCGATAGTGCAGTCGTTTTCGTCGTTTAATATCTCGATGCCATCGACACGTGAAGAAGTATAGACCATGACAATGTTTATAAATAAATAAAAAAAATGGAAACACTGGGGCGATGTAATCGACGCCCAGCGCAATCTATTTGAACATTTTGAACAAATGTCCCAAGAAAAAGTGAAGGCCCACTAGTAGATAGTAAAAGTAGAAATTAATATACCAGGTGTATTGGTAATCATTTACATTCCATCAATCAACCACCATTTTTAATAAATATTCTGAACAAAATTTGGGGTTTACTTAAGATTAAATTGCAAAGATTTTTTATGTTAAAATGATGATGATGATGATTAAATACCAAGAAATATAAATGCCTAATATTTTATCTATGACCATAAAAATGGCTTGTGCATTTGCCAACTGATATTGCCAATGCACTAGCCATGGAGCGACAGAGCAAAAAGAAAAACAATATATAATTAATAACAAGCCAATAGTATGTAGCTATTGTTTTATCAGTAATGCATTATCTTTATTGTTTTCATGAAATGCATTCAACAAACTATCATACATCAATTAGTTCGACCTCTAAAGATAATCGACTTTTAACATAAGGACTCTTAACAAATGTTAATTCAAATAAGTTAATTACTTTTTCAACAATTTATAATGTTCATTGCTAAGATACTATCACTTTCACTTGCAACATTTCGTATACTTTCCTTTTACGAAGAAGTTGATTTCGTGTTCATTCTTTTGAAAGTCAATGAACCCCATACGACCTTTGAAAGGTCTCTTTAAACTTGGATGATATAACTTGGTGAAATACACTATTATTACCATTAAAAGTCGTCCAAATAGTTTTATTTACAGAATATCTCTATAATGCTGCACTTATCAACATAGTTACACAGTAAATAAGTGTTAAACATAGTAATTAAGAACATAATTTAAACATACCTGAATTTGTTGAATCTACCGGCATCTGCCTGGAATAACTGTGGAATATTTATCTTGTCGCCATTGGCGTTGTAATGATCTTGGAGTTTCTGGTACGCTGGGTCCTTTCGCAGGCTAATTTTGGGCTCCATGGTTTTAGAAAGTGAATGGATTTGAAAAATACCCCGCGGCCGAAAGTGCTCCGAGAGAACTGATAAGAAATGTCGCACTGACATTTGAAAGGCATGTGAAGGTTGTTTGCGTTTTGTTGCACCATGAGATTTTCGATTGTGTTGGTTTTAAATCGAGATCTTATTAGTGTTGTGTTACTACAGAAAGAAGCAATATAATCGAGCCAGATTGTATAAAATCTCGTGACAACGCGCAACGAACGGATGTTTGACGAACTAATGTCTCCCGTTCACATACCAATGGAGCTAACATACCACTACGACGTAAGCGCAGTGCCCCCATCATTTATTTTTGAGACTATAAACACAAAATTTTATAAGTAAAAGATTCCATACAATATAAAAACCTAATGACGTATGAAAGTTGAACGTATTACGAGCAAAGAATTGTGCGTGTGTAAGTAGTACCTATAAACCTTGACTCGTATTTTTATGAATAGTCCGGCTCGACCGGAGTGACACCACGGCCTCACAGTAGACCGGCGTGATGCAGTGCCTACGCTGTTTCGTCGAGGGAGGGTCAAATGGGGAGAAAGGATGTTAAAGGTTGGCAGCGCACTTGTACCGCTACTGGCGATGCATCTGTCTATGGGCGGCGGCAATCCCTTACTAGGGATAAGTGGCAGACGAGCAGGTAATCGGTCTGCTCGTCTGCTTCTTATCACCTAAAAATAAAGGTTATTTTAGTAGATAATTGTGAAATAAAAGGCACAGTGTAACGTAATAGCCATTTTATTAAGTGAAAATAAAATCCGTCTATACTGTGTTAACTAAAATCTATTTCTCTAAAGAAAAGCTGTATTTGTTTAAGATCAAACCCCTTTAGCCAGAATCTTTCTCACGCTTATACGGACATCATATAATTTAAGATTTAGAAAAGAAAAATTGTTACATCACTGGCGAAAAGATTTTAAGAAAAAAAATGGGTCACATATTGTTGCAGAGCAGCTAAGTATTCCAAATCATTTACTCTAAAAAAGCTTTAGCAAATAATAATTATCTAAACGACTTCTTATTTTTTTTACAAACAGCGACAATCGAGCAAGCGGGTTAAACCTCTTGTTAATTAATCATATCACAGCTTTCTATATCTGCGAGATTAAAGAGATTGCTGATGCGTTAGCCGGCCTTTAATTTAGTTCGATATCAACCGTATAATAAGTACTTTTATATGGTCTTAAACAAAAACAGCTTCACAATACTACGAACATAATCAGATAATAAACTACTAATACAAAAAAGGTTAACATAATGTCTGGTATAATATCCATCTAAGATTCTTTGCAGTCCAATAAAAACTGAGACAAAATGAGCATGTACAGCTAGCTACAAGCTGGGTTACTACAATTTGTCAAATTCTATCACGCGATTGTCACCTTAAAGTCTTTGTTAATAAGGTACAATTCAGTAAATTTCTTATTTGAGAGATTGTATTAACCTAACGAGTGGTCAGCAAAAACAGGTCTAAGCTTATTGATGTTATACACATCATGGGTGTTTGTTACCTCAATACTTATGGCGGGCAATGACGAGTGACAAGTGCGAAAGTGAGCTTGTACAATACGTACAGTGGCGGACACATCAAGCTTTACAAAACTGTTTTCATTCGATTATAAACCTTAAATTGTTACGCATTGAGTTCGAAATCGATTGAGGAAATTTGACAGTTTTGTAAAGCTTGATGTGTCCGCCACTGTACACCCACACATTAAATTATACAAAACTGCCAAATTTCTTCAATCAACTTTCATCATACTGTTAAACACTTTAGGTTGAATATCAATTGAGGAAATTTGACAGATTGTGGTAACCTGATGTGTGATTGACTTACGTACTTAAGAGAAAAGCTTTCACATGCCTGAAGGGGTAACATTTATGATCCATTTCACTGAAACTTTGTGATAAAATTATCTATATTTTAGATTCTAAAAGATCCATGTTAGAAATAAGACTGTCAAATAAAATAGAGAATACTTAAAACTATATTTAATAGTCAGAAATCATCACATTTTTTATTTTATATTTTTGACAGTTAACTCTACAATTATTTGACGTTAATGACAGCTAGTAAGTACCTTTTTATAATTTTTAGGTTATCTCTGCAATCGACTGAATGCATTATAGAATGATTTCACTCGTTCACTCACTCGCTAGCTATCATTAATTTTACTTTTACATTGTTTTACATAATTAATCAGGTAAATGTTTTATTGTGTTTACAAAAAAAAATTAGGGAATAAACAAAAATTGACAAAATCAGTAACATAATTCTTTTAAAAATTTAATTACAAAAGATACTTTTTAATATTACAAATCTTACGACTAAACAAATGAAATAATTACACAACTGAAAGAGAAAAAGACAATACGTTATTATAAATCCTTAACAAGTTTTTAGCGTACTGAAAAATACCTATAATTCAAATTAAATACACATCAAAACTTTTCAAACTAAAATCAGTCGAATTATAATAATAATTTATCCACAATTTGGCATTTAAAGTATTTTTTTTACTTAAAAAAGCTGATAAATAAAATCGATTCATTTCATCTGATGATGTTTTTCACATTTCGATTTCGATTACGAAACCTCATAATCGAAATCAAAGATTTCATGTTTAAAAAAAAAGCTTAACATCATTTGTGATAAAAGTTCTTCCTTGGAATTAATCGTTAAAGCTTAGCAACGTAATAAAATGTTATTTAAAACGAATTGGACTACATAAATACTTTATCTTTGAAATACAAGTACAAACCAATTTTTGAACGCTTTTTAGCAGCAAATATCACAATAATTAGTTAATATTACATATTGAATGATGCCCAGTTACACCTTTCGGACTTACCATTTTCTTCCTTTCAAACAAATTTGGACTGTAACATAAGGTCAAAAGGACCCTATTCAAATAGCTTTACATGATCGATACAAAGGAAACTGGACCTTGCCGCCTCCATTTCAACTTGTATCCGAATACAATCGAATTAGCACTCTATTACAAGGAGACAAGAACCGTTTCAAAATGTTGTGATTATTGCAATTTCGACCTTACCCGTCTTTTATCTTTCCAGCAATATCCTACTCTATTTCAAGGAGATAAAGACGCTTTTTCTGTGCAACGCTACTGCCATGACAAATCATTCATTCATTCACAAAATAACGCCTAAAGACCCAAACGTTTCTTAACTTTGAGATATACTCAAACATGTTGTCTCTGTCTTAAAGCCGAGTTAAGGCCAGTCTTTTTGATCCATAGTTACCTTTTGGTTACATTGACTAACTGTCGCTGTCAGAGACGTTATTTAAGCTAATGTTCAATTACTTATGTATCGGAAGTCTTTATGCTTATTGAAATAAGTGTCAATATATTTTCTTAAGTAACCAACTTAGTTAATCAACGACTCTGAGTGCGGCAGTAAGTATAGTTAAGTTTGTCAATTGGTTAGGACCAATGGTCAAAATAACATCTTATTGGTTGTAATATAACTATTTTTTAAAAGACCTTTTTTGTCGATATTTTTAACCATTACTTCAATTTAACTACGCATTAAAAAATCGGCCCTTAGAAAGCGATAGCATATTTGAGATCTCAAAGTAAAAAAAACGCTCGAGCTTCTCAACTCTGATTTTTAATCATGTGGAGTAAACTGACAGATGTCAATGTGTCATCCCCATACATTATCACTCAATTTGACAGATGCAAAATGTATAGAAACTTGACATTTGCATCTGTCAGTTTACTCCACATGATTAAAAATCAGAGTATAGGTAAAATTCATAGAAATTTCAACCTTACCGCCTCTCGTACTCCACTCAATTCCCGACTCTATTACAAGGTGATAAAGATGCGTTTCCTATGCAACGCGACGCCTACAGCGAGCCATATCAGCATGGCGGCGGCGTGGGTTGCCAGCAGCTGGGCGTGGGTTGGTGCTGGTATGAACCAGAATAGAGGGAAGTGACGTTTTAGGAGCTCGCTGCCGATGTACAGGAATAAGGCGTTTTGACCTGTCGGAGATGGAAATACAATGTTAATAACTATAGCCAAACGCGAGATAATCGCGGAAAAACATACAAATACAAACAATCAAACTGAGAACCTCCTTTTTTTTGAAGACGGTTAAAAATAAATAAAACGAATAATGAAATTAATTGATGACGCCACTGCCGCTTACATCATAGAGTATGGTAGCCCCATTGGTTATATAATACTGTGGAACTCCGTACTTAATAGTTCCTCAAGAATGCATTGCTTACTCGCCCGCAAAAATTCTGGTCCGTTGAGTTGATCACATTGCCAGTTTGTAAGTATAGTACATGCCAGATAAACTTGCAATAAAGGTCATTCACCCCACTTGTACCAAGAAGTCGTCAAAATTCGCGATACAGATCGCTTCCCATACTAAACTGTCGATAAAATTACATTTACTGTGTTTCATAATTCCAAGCGTCAAAGTTCTAGTCTATGGTCAAGGACTATGAAACACGGCAAATATAATTTTATCGACAGTAAGACAGTAAGTTAAGTATTATATATTTGTGATTCCTTTGTCGTCTGATATCTGTAACACAAGCTACTACGGAGTCAGGTCATTGTACGAGATATATGAACATATTCATTGACTCACCAGCATAGTACAGCGGCCGTCCCCCCCACTTCGTCTTCAGATCCACTATGAAGTACAAGACGGCTTGGAAGAAGAAGCCCATGGCAGCCGTCACCAGGCAGTACGAGACCGACCACAGGTTCTTGTTGATGGGGAGAGGGCCCCCGTTCTTGGAGAACAGGCATAGGGCTCCGCCCCCCACGCTGAACATTATGGACCAGAACACCCAGCGCATTATGCGGGCTCTGCGGACAAAAACAATAAAATGATTAGCTATAGTTCGTGCCAGATAAACTTGCAATAAAGGTCATTCACCCCACTTGCCACTTGTACCAAGAAGTCCTCAAAATTCGCGATACAGATCGTTTTCCATACTAAACTGTCGATAAAATTACATTTGCCGTGTTTCATAGTCCTTGACTATATACTAAAACTTTGACGTTTGGTATTTTTTGACGTTACTAAGTAATGACTAAGAAACTCCGCCATAACGAATTGTTTTTATAGCGTTCAAGATTTTTTTCAATTTGCATGTTAATTTAATTAACTGAATAGTGAACATTATTTATTTATAATATAAATAAAAATTAATAAATTGAGACAACATCACATACATTGTCCTGGTCCCAAACTAAGGTTTTCCCTTGTACTATGGAAACCAGAAACAACGAAGGAACTACAAACACCCAGACCCAACACAAATATCTGTTTTATCAACAAACATTTGTCTTGTTGCGGGAATCGAACCCGCGACCCTTGCGTCTCAACCGGCGTTCAAACCATTGCGCCAAATGGGTCGTCTACATAATAACATCTTTTGTGTACATTTTATGCATTTTTTTTTTTATATAAGATGGGTTTGCACTTGACCTCATCTCACCTGATGGAGAGTGAGAATGAGGTCTAAGATGTAGCGTGCTTTCCCAGAAGAAGCCTATTCACTCTCGACTTAAAGACACCCAAGTTGTAGCTCTCTGGAAATACAGAAGCCGGCAAGTTGTTCCATTCCTTAGCAGTTCGTACCAAGAAAGAAGAAGCGAAACGCTTAGTACGAGCTGGTGGAACTTCCACAGTGTAATACTTTGATTTTGACCCTATTTTTGTAGTGTATGGTCTCACCTGGCATGGTTGTAGGCCAGCATGATCCTGGTGGCGTGGGCCCCCGCCTGCACCACCAGCACTCCTGACAGGATTCCCAGAAGCCCCTCGGGGTCGTGCGGGAGGGTGGTCTGGTAGATCTTGCGGAACGTGCCGGCTTTGTATAGGTGGTTCTCGCCGAGGATCCGTCTGTACAAAAAAAAATCGCTATAAATAAATAATATTAAATTCACACATCTCATACATTGATTGATTGCGAGGAGAACAGACGGCCGTTGGGGTGGAAAGGTCCTTGAGTGGAGGCCGCAGCCGTGGCAGGCCTCCCGCTAGGTGGACCGACGACCTGGTGAAGGTCACGGGAGTCCCTTTGATGCGGGTGGCACAGGACCGATCTGTGTGGAGAACTTTGGGGGAGGCCTATGTCCAGCAGTGGTCGTCTAATGGCTGAAATGATGATGATGATGATACATTGATCTGACTCCGTACTAAGTAGCTTAAGCACTTGTGTTACAGATATCAGACAAGTAGACAACAGAGGATCACAAATATAGTGCCTACTTAAATACATATTAACACCCAGACACTGAACAAACACAAGTGTTCATCATACGAATGTTTGTCAGGGTGAGGCTATACAGTATCTGTGAACATTTACATCTTTTTAACTAACTATTCTGGACAGCATTTAAGCTATGACTTTTAAAAGTTTGCATAAAAAAATTACATCTCTTCATACAAAGTTGGTCATGTGACTTGGTAATTTTGTTGGTAGTTTTGTATGCGGAGTGGAAAAAAAACATTTTTGTTTTCGATTGTGTTGTGATCACCAATCCGCATAAGCCACGACTTCTATAATGAAGGCCTTTGCTCTGCAGTGGAACAGTAGGTATATAAGCTGATATGATACTTACTTAACTTATTGACAGACTCACTACGAGAAACAAGAATAATAAAAATCTTGTATACTTTTAACAAAAAAGTATGCACGCACAATATGTGTCAACAAATTCCCCACCCAAAAAGAGAAAAAGAGAGAGAGAGAGAGGGAGATAGAGATAGACAGAAAGCGATAGAGAGAGACAGAAAGAGAGAGAGTGAGAAAAAGAAACAGAGTAAAAACATGTTTTAAGTACTATACCCCTGTTGATATAGCCAGCCATGCCGCCCGTGCAGTTGGTCAGAAGAGAGAGAGAGAGAGGGACAGAAAGAGAGAGAGAGAGGGACAGAAAGAGAGAGAGATGAGAGGGACAGAAAGAGAGAGAGAGAGAGAGAGGGACAGAAAGAGAGAGGTACATAAAGAGAATAGAGGGTCAGAAAGAGAGAAAGAGATAGAGAAAAGATACAGAATGAGGACAGAAAGAAAAGTGTGGGAAGTAAAGAGAGTGAAAGAGAGACAGAAAGAGAGAGAGTTAAAAGGTGTTTTAACTACTATACCAACCTGTCGATGTAGCCAGCGATGCCGCCCGTGCAGTTGGTCAGAAAGAGAGAGAGAGAGAGAGAGAAACAGAAAGAGAGAGAGAGAGAGAGAGAGAAAAAGAAACAAAGAGAAAGAGAATAAAAACATGTTTTAACAACTATACCACCTGTCGATATAGCCAGCGATGCCGCCCGTGCAGTTGGTCAGAAAGAGAGAGAGAGAGGGACAGAAAGAGAGAGAGAGAGAGAAACAGAAAGAGAGAGAGAGAGAGAGAGGGACAGAAAGAGAGAGAGGTACATAAAGAGAAATAGAGGGTCAGAAAGAGAGAAAGAGATATAAAAAGATACAGAATGAGAGAGAGAAAAGTGAGGGTGAATAAGAGAGTGAAAGAGAGACAGTAAAAACGTGTTTTAACTATTATACCAACCTGTCAATGTAGCCAGCGATGCCGCCCGTGCAGTTGGCCAGGTCCTCGCCGGCCTCCGACAGGTGCAGGCCGCCCGGGCCCATTTACCCTTGTCAACAAATGCCCCACCCAAAAAGAGAAAGAGAGAGAGAGGAACAGAAAGAGAGAGAGAGAGAGAGAGAGAGAGAAACAGAAAGAGAGAGAGAGAAACAGAAAGAGAGAGAAAGCAAGAGAGAGAGAGAGAGAGAGAGAGAGAGAAACAGAAAGAGAGAGAGGCCGAAAGAAAAAGACAAAGACAGTAAGAAAGAGAGAGAGAGAGAGAGAGAAACAGAAAGAGAGAGAGTAAAAAGGTGTTTTAACTACTATACCAACCTGTCAATGTAGCCAGCGATGCCGCCCGTGCAGTTGGCCAGGTCCGCGCCGGCCTCCGACAGGTGCAGGCCGCCCGGGCCCAGGTACCCGCGCGGGCAGCCGGGCGCCGCCACTAGCAGTGTCACGCACACCTGCAACAATACAAGTAGTTTATTTGCTTAATAAATAAATTCGCTATTTCACAGTTGTAGAAATAGAATATTTTTGATATGGTAGCTTATAAGTAAACATTTATCATCCAATATGTTTTTTGCATTAAAACAATTTATTAATATTTTATTTTTGGAATATTAATCTCAGTTTTCTTTTATCTGTATCGACAAGTGGCGGCCATGGTTAATCTTCGTATGACGTCAGAACTCAATAAACACAGACCAAGTGTCAATAAACAAAACGTCAAGGTCAACGTCAAAAGTGAAGAAAAATCACTCAAATATTGAGTTGTGACGTCTTATCATGGAGATGTCACGTGACACAGTGTTTTAGCGCGAATTTCAAACTAAAAGATAAAAAAATCATGTTTTCTTATCAAATAAATCTTTTTTGAAAAAAATATAATTGTAGGGAGGTTTAAAATAAGTCTATAGATATTATAAAATATATTTCAGAAATCTGTCAAGTAGCGAATTGAGACAACATCACATACAATGTCCTGGCCCCAAACTAAGGTTTTCCCTTGTGCTATGGAAACCAGAAACAACGAAGGTACTACAAACACCCAGACCCAACACAAATATCTGTGTCATCAACAAACATTTGTGTTGGTGCGGGAATCGAACCCGCGACCCTAACGTCTCAACCGGCGCTAAAACCATTGCGCTAAACGGGTCGTCAAATTCGAACAACATCTCACACATTGACCTGACTCCGTACTATGGGCTGATTTTTTGAATCGCAGTCAAACTGAAGTAATTAATGGATAAAGAAGTTACCAACAATCGAATAAAGACATTTTGTTTTCAAACAATAGTTAGCTTTAGGGCCCTCGTTCACCGTCTCTGAGTAAAGTTCCAAGTAGTTATCTTGTCAATTAAAGTGGGTTCGGAGAAAATTGTTTGGAGATAGCCTCGCAGGAGAACCAGAATAAAGCAACTGCGTTTCGCCGAGTGAGTGCGAGCACCATCCGGGCTAACATGCGCGCCACGAGATAATTTGTCGACACTCGTATTTTGTCGGCGCAAGTTGCGTCTCGCTCACCACACTGAGCGATGAGCGGGATAGAAAGATGCGCTCTCCCGAACCAGAGTTGAAAAATTTTGTCGCGGTGCGCATTAAATATAATAATCATCATCATCATCAGCCCGGTAGTACCCACTGCTGAGTATAGACGTCCCTTCCCTTTCGCCACTGTGCCCGGTCCTGAGCTGCTTGGATCCATGTAGCCCCTCCGATTTTAGCGATGTCGTCGACCCATCGCGCCACCGGACGACCTGGACTTCGTCGGCCGTTTCTCGGACACTATTCGGTCATAATTTTGCTCCACCTGCCATCACCGCGCCTAGCTAAATGTCCTGCCCAATTCCACTTTAGTTCTATCACTCTCAATCCGACGTCCTGGACTTTAGTCCTGCGTCGGATTTCAGAGTTCCGGACTCGACAAATATAATACTTAAAATAAATACATATATTACACACAGACACTGAACTAACACAAATGTTCATTTCAACAAATGTTGCGGTCTGTGGGGGGTCTTGTCTCTGCTTACTTGAGATAAATTCAGGAAAAAAAAGTATATTTTATCGACCATTTTTGCTAAAAAAGGGGGGGGAGGGGGTCAAATTCCCAAAAAAATCTGCTTACGTAATACTTGAATGAAGATACCACAGCCTCGCAGAATAACAGCATAAAGCTGTGTCTGTGCTGCGTTTCACCGAGTGAGTGTGGGTTTTTTGAGGTAAGTAGTGAGAAGAGAAACAACAGCAAATATAAGTAATTCTGTAATCTTGTCTAGCTCAAAGTTATTTATGCAATTGGTATATTAAGAAAACTCGACCGAATTATAAAACACTAGCGGCCGCCCGCGACTTCGTCCGCGTGGAAAAAGTAACTTTTTACCCCCCTTTCAACCCCTTACAACCCCCTTTTCGCAATAAAAAGTAGCCTATGTTCTTTCTCAGGGTCTAGATCATCTGTATACCAAATTTCATTTAAATCCGTTCAGTAGTTTTGGCGTGAAAGAGTAACAGACAGACAGACAGACAGAGTTACTTTCGCATTTATAATATTAGTATGGAATATTAGTATGGATTCTGTAATCTTGTCTAGCTCAAAGTTATTTATACAATTGGTATATTTAGAAAACTCGACCGAATTATATTATAACATTTACCTGTATGGCTACAAGGACCAACGTCGCGAGCCACTGCTGCCATCCCGCGGCGATGTCGCGAAACAGAGAACGGCCTGCAACAAAATACTTACATTATAAATTTGTAATTTAGTACATACTATACCCAAAACTGGAATTCAAGACCAAAAAATCTACTACAATGTTGCTACTGCAATAAAATGATCGTGCCATAGTATACCCCTTTTTTCTAAAAACACTCGCTGATGTAATTTATTTATTGGTAATTGTGATTCTATAATTTTAAAAAATAATTTTATTAACTTTTTTTCATTTAAATACAAGACACTTGAATAAAAACTTAACCATCGGTAATTTTAGTTTTCAAAGATGGTAGGTATTGTGCTTGTAACACTTCAGGTGTTAATAACATTTGGTATCTATCCACAACATTTTAACAATGTATGGAAACTTGACAGTTTAGTCTGCATAATAAGAAAAATAATGCGAAAAAGGTTGGCGAAACCTGAAAACGTCACTTGAAAATGACATAAGTGACATTAACAGATTTGACAGTGACGTATCTGTCGTAGATTTTTTGGTCTTGGATTCCAGTTTTGAGTAGTACCTACATACAAGAGATTAATTATGTAACAATTGTGACTATCGCATGTCAATCAACTTTTCGAGCTGCTGTAAACAAGACACCTAGTAAAACTGTGTATTGTAGCATAGGGAGCGTTCAAGTATTACGTAACGCATTGGGGGGGGGGGGGGGGTCTAGTGAAACGTTACGATGGGTGCGTTACAGGGGGGAGGGGGTCTTTCTTACAACACGTTACGTAACATTGTTACACGTTAATAAAAAATAGGGAAATTAAACTCCCAAATTGCGAAATTACTTTTTGCGACTTCAGGGTAAAAAATAGCACTTGAGCGCTACGTAACGTTTAGAGAGGGGGGGGGGGCGGGTACCGAAAAACGTTACGGTGCGTTACAAGGGGGGAGGGGGGGTCAAAAATCTTCAAAAATTGCGTTACGTAATACTTGAACGCTCCCATAGCACATGATTCGGCGGCATTTCACTTAGGTCAACAAAAAAAAAGACCCACTCACCAGGCGTGATGTTCTGGCTGGTCCTCATGAAGACGCACTCCAGAGCCCCCACGATGAGGTACATCGCCGCCAGCCGCTGCAGCACGCCCGGGAGTCGAACCGTCTCCCACGAGCAGTTCGTGGAGCTCAGGACCACGCCGATCAGGGATAGGAGGAGCGAGCGACGCGCCACCTAAAAACGTAAAAGTAAAGTACCAGCCTATATACTGACCCACTGCAGGGCAAAGGCCTCCACCATAGAAATCAAGTTATCGCTACTATGATGGGATTAGGCTTAATCACCACGCTTGCCTAATGCGGTGCGGTGATCACATACCCGAGCTATGTTCGAAAAATCCGAAACATACTTTTGCTCGACCCGGGCATCGAACCCGGGACCCCGAGATCACGGCCCGGTACTTAAACCACTAGACCAACAGGGCGTTATCACTAGACCAACAGGGCGTTTGGGCCGAAATTCGTTTCACATTTTATCCGTCCGTTATATCCGTGTATTTACAATACAGTTGTGGCCATATGTGAATTTAAGCACAACCATCCATATGACGTTAAATCGAAGCTGTTTGAATGGCTTCTTCAAATTAACTACAACGAAGCAGAACTTCTACTTCAAAATCCAAGATGATCAGGCTCCGTCCCACTTCTCACAAACACACACGCACACACACACACAAAATAACACACACCACACACCACACACACACACACAATCATACACACACACCACACACACACACACACACACACACACACACAGTTGTGTCACTATTATTCATTATATATATATTTTTTATTGTCATTATATTTTTGTTTTTCTTTTTTCTAATTAACAAAAACGTATATGTATAAATCTTAATCTTGCAACGCCGTAATTATAACAAAGGTAAAACATCAACTCAAGTCCCCAAGAGACAGGACTACCTAGTTTGGGGGCTAAAGATATTTAAATAAAATGTAATTTTTTTTGGCAAATAAAGATTTATTATTATTATTTTAACCGAACTTCGGCAGCATAAACCAAACTTCATCATTCGCCCATATGCCGAACATTCGGTGCAAAACAACAGATTTTATATTACACTTGCATTGAAATTTTAAAAAATGAAAATATTAGTAAAATAAAAGTAGTCAACCCATAGACTAAGGGCCATAGTCATTTATTAGAATGAAAAAGTAGTTTTAGTCGAAGTAAGCTGGTCATAAATATATTTTTTTAACTGATATTTCTGTTAATACAGTTTTTTTAGTTAATTTTGTGCTAGCTGTAACACAATAGCAACCATCCTACTTACTATTATAAAGGCGAAAGTTTGTAAGTATGGATGTATAGATGTATGGATGTTTGTTACTCTTTCACGTAAAAACTACTGAATGGATTTGAATGAAACTTTACCACAATATAGCTTATAAATCAGAATAACACATAGGCTACAATTTATAAAAATATATTGTGAGGATTGTCCAAAATATGACGGTAAGTGTCAATAAATTAACTCCACGCGTACGAAATCGCGGGCGGCCGCTAGTAAAAAATATAAAATTAGAAGCTTAACACTCACCTGGTAGAAAGCCTGTGTCCTAGGCATGGAGGTCCTCAGCCTAGCGTTGAGGGAGAGGACCAGAGCCTCGCCCATCGCGAAGGCGAACCACGGGAACACCACGTCGGCCACTGTGAGGCCGTTCCACACGCTGTGCGAGAAGACAGCGTAGCCACCGCCGCCGGCGTTCACGAAGATCTTAAAGGGAAACGTTCTTAAAAATGTTACGTAATTTTTTTTTTCATGGTATAGGAGCCAGACGAACTGTTTGAAACTGCCAACCATCATACCAGGTATAAAAACCCAGGTAAATCATCAGCGACCGACACCGACACGATCTGGAGACCTATTTTTGAATTGTCGTCTCACTAAAAAATGTGTGACTCGCATGATTTTTTGACATCCGCATTTTTGAATCATTCGAAAACGAGCGATTTGCAACGAGTGGTGTACACCACTCGTTTCCGTTAGGCGAAGTGGTCGCATTTACGACAATTTATTTTTCTTTTTCTCTTTTTCTGTCAAAATATTTACGTTCCGGTATACGTTACATCGAATACCGTCTTACAAATGTAATACCGATTATAGAATTTTCTGCGTGTGAAAATGAGTTAACACTATACTTGACAAGCTTGGCAAACACCCCTAAGCGAGTGATTTCAAAAATAGGGAAAATTATGAATCATGCGTGACGACGTGACTTGAAAAACGAGTAGTTTTGATTGGACGAAGCGAAAATTCAAAATTAGATCTCCAGGTGAAGGTCGCGGGAGTCCCTTGGATGCGGGTGGCATAGGACCGATCTGTGTGGAGCGGAGGCCTATGTCCAGCAGTGGACGTCTATTGGCTGAAATGATGATGAACCATCATAAGATATGAAACTCACCATAAGAGCGATAGCAAATCCTCTAAATATGTCAAGAGAGCGCAGACGCGAGCGCGTGGGCGAGCGGGGGGCCGTGTTCGTGAGCACGCGCGCCTCCGAGCTTAGCTCGTCGTCCTCCCTGGAACAGACGGGTCGAAAATAAATTCACATAACACTTCATATACTGACCTCACTCCGTACCAAGTAGCTTAAGCAATAAAAATAACAAATACAGATTATATCATAATATCGGTAAACATTTACATCCCTTCAACTGTGCTATATCGAAATTTCAAAATTTATTTATTTACTAGCGGCCGCCCGCGACTTCGTCTGCGTGGAATAGTAACTTTTTACCCCCCTTTCAACCCCTTACAACCCCCTTTTCGCAATAAAAAGTAGCCTATGTCCTTTCTCAGGGTCTAGATTGTCTGTATACCACATTTCATTTAAATCCGTTAAGTAGTTTTGGCGTGAAAAAGTAACAGACAGACAGAGTTACTTTCGCATTTATAATATTAGTATGGATTTATAAAAGTTTCTTGGAGGCTTACAGTCATGCCAAAACGCCAACCAGTCATGCAGTACATACATAAAAAAACATACAAATAAAATTTGTTCTATAACTTTTGAAAATTTGCATAAAAAAATCTCAACTGTTGATACAAAGTTGGTCACGTGACTTTATATGAATTTTTTTTTTGGAGAGTTGAAGAAATTGTTGATAAATTTCGAAAAATCATTGATCAAATGTTATGTTAGGAGAACGCGTGGTTAAAGGTATTTAAAACTGTAAATGTTCACAGATACACCCCGTAAAATACTAAAATTGTGGTGTTTTTGGTGCCAAATAAACATTTTTGGAAAGGTTGGCGGAAAATCACAACTGACTCCATTGGTGTGTCTGTAGACGGCGACTATAATCGCTTATAGGTCGATTCACGAAAGATGACCACAAATGACGATCGTCTACGCTTAATATCTCATGAAGTAAAGACTAAAGACAAAAAACATAGAATGTGTTTAGTCTAAGCCCTTGTAATGTATCAAATTGAGAATGAGCCATTTCTTCATGAGATTTCATGTGTAGACGATCATTATTTGTGGTCATCTTTCGTGAATCGACCTGTACCATCAAGTAATCCGTCTACTCATCTGCCACCTATCACATAAAAAAAAACCTCAACATACCTTACAAAATACCTCGCATACAGTCTCCCAGCAATGATCCTCTTCCCAATTCCCTTCACGACGTACCACAGCGTGGCCATAGACAACAGGATCACCAGCGCCGTGAGGATAGGCAGCGAGGCCGCGTCCGGCTCCGCCGTCATGTGAGGATAGCATGTGTCTTTGGTCACTTGCGATAGGTTCAGGGAGTACTGGCCGTATTCACCGAACTGGAATGTGCCTAGAAATGTTCACCTTAGATTAGAATCTACACTATTTATAAAGAGATAACTTCTTAGACAACGACAAGGCTTATGGGTAAACCGAAAACACGAAACGCTTGCGCGATGTAATTGGACACAGCGCCATCTATTGGTTCATTTCGGAATTACGGACCAGAAGCGAAGTGAGGGCGGGCCACTAGTATTTATTATAAAAATACTCCATGTATGCAGTTGTTAGTTTAATCATTATTAACTAATTTCTATGACGCATAGCATTAGATTAACCAGCTGTGATGTTATGTGTACAAGTGCCGGTGGTTATTCACGCCGAGCCGGTTTGCGATAAACAGTGACCCCGATGTTTTACAATAACGATGGAGTAGTAATTATTCGACATTCGCATTCACTACTGGGTGATGTGATGTCATCACGTAGATAGGTAGTAAAAATGCTGGTCTTAATTGGTGAAACACTGGCTCAGGACGTTTATAGCTCAGTTTATAAGTACGTCTTTTTTTATTGTGATAGGTAGCAGACGAGCAGGCGGATCACCTGATGGTAAGCAATTGCCGCCGCCGATGGAGCACATGCAACACCAGTTGACCTAACCTTAGCTAACCTTTTATCCCCTTCCCCCCCAGATAGGCCTCGTCTGCCTTCTGAACGGGTATTCAGTTCCAATCCGAGTGTTAGAGCTTGTCTAGATGAGGCGTTTAAATTATATATATTAATAATTTTCACACCCTTTTAACCCCTTAGAACTTTTCGCAATAAAAGAGCCTATGTTTTTTCTCAGGGTCTAGAGACCATCTGTATACCAAATTTCAATCAAATCTGTCAGTAGTTTTGGCGTGAAAGAATAACAGACAAACAGACATAGTTACTTTCGCATTTATAATATAGTATGGATTTATAAAAGTTTTCTTGGAGGCTTACAGTCATGCCACAAACGCCCAACCAGGTCATGCAGTACTACATACATAAAAAAAACAAACAAATAAAATTTGTTCTATAACTTTTGGAAATTTGCATAAAAAAGTCTCAACTGTTGATACAAAGTTGGTCACGTGACTTAAATGAATTTTTTTTTTTGGAGAGTTGAAGAAATTGTTGATAAATTTCGAAAAATCATTGATCAAATGTTATGTTAGGAGAACGCGTGGTTAAAGGTATGTAAAATTGTAAATGTTCACAGACACCCCGTAAAATACTAAAATTGTGGTGTTTTTGGTGCCAAATAAACATTTTTGGAAAGGTTGGCGGAAAATCACAAAAAGACTCCATTGGTGTGTCTGTAGACGGCGACTATAATCGCTTACCATCAAGTAATCCGTCTACTCATCTGCCACCTATCACATAAAAAAAAAACCTCAACATACCTTACAAAATACCTCGCATACAGTCTCCCAGCAATGATCCTCTTCCCAATTCCCTTCACGACGTACCACAGCGTGGCCATAGACAACAGGATCACCAGCGCCGTGAGGATAGGCAGCGAGGCCGCGTCCGGCTCCGCCGTCATGTGAGGGTAGCATGTGTCTTTGGTCACTTGCGATAGGTTCAGGGAGTACTGGCCGTATTCACCGAACTGGAATGTGCCTAGAAATGTTCACCTTAGATTAGAATCTACACTATTTATAAAGAGATAACTTCTGTAGACAACGACAAGGCTTATGGGTAAACCGAAAACACGAAACGCTTGCGCGTTGTAATTGGACACAGCGCCATCTATTGCTTCATTTCGGAATTACAAATATTGTACTTCTGTACAAGTTGATTAACAACCGCATAGATAGTCCGGAGTTGCTGAAAAAAAATAGGTTTTAATATTCCTAGTAGATTGTCACGTTATCCCGGCGGGTTGTTGAGACATAAGCTATGCAGAACGCGGATGGGCCATGATTCTCCTGTTGTTCGCTTGTCTCGCTTATATAATGAGTTAAGTAAAAAACTGCCTGAACTCGACATTAATTTTCAGAGCCTCCCCAAGTTCATAAACTCTATTAAAGTTGGTGACGTACTTTAGTCTGTATGGAAGAATTTATTAATTTGAATTTAAATAATATATTAAGTAATTTTATTAATGTTTATGTTACTTTTTTTTTTTGCAATATGTATTTGAATTTTTATTATTGTCTTTTCGTTTTATATTATTAAGCATGATGTGGTTACCTGTAATTGTAGGGACAGTTAGCTTAAACATCCTAGTGTTATTGTTTTTGTGTTTTTATAGCTGTATCCTATGTTGGTAATCCTATTTAAATAAATAAATAAATTACGGACCAGAAGCGAAGTGAGGGCGGGCCACTAGTATTTATTATAAAAATACTCCATGTTTGCAGTTGTTAGTTTAATCATTATTAACTAATTTCTATGACGCATAGCATTAGATTAACCAGCTGTGATGTTATGTGTACAAGTGCCGGTGGTTATTCACGCCGAGCCGGTTTGCGATAAACAGTGACCCCGATGTTTTACAAGAACGATGGAGTAGTAATTATTCGACATTCGCATTCACTACTGGGTGATGTGATGTCATCACGTAGATAGATAGTAAAAATGCTGGTCTTATTGGGGTATGGGAAAAAAAACCAAACATGTCCTAAATCGAAAACCATTTCGAGGCATTTGTCTTTCATACCAATATTTTATTGCTTTTAAAATTTAAAAGCATTTAAGATCAATGATATTTTCAATAAAATCGAGTTTGACCTTCATCTGACCCAAGGTCAGCAGAATTTTCAGTCATACTGCACTAACAAGATAAAATAAATGTGACATCTACTGTGATTGACACTTAAGAGCGTTCTCGGCTCGTGCGGAATGTCATGTTTCGGTTTTGATTTGCAAAATTTCACTCACACATAAGCATGTGTTACTGTTTGCGTAGAGTTGCCGCGTACGTTTTCTTTATAGTTAGACTGACAAATTTTGATCCTTTCGCTTTATAGCAAAGTAAATTACTGTATTGTTGTAAATTTAATTGCAAGTTAAATCCAACGTTGATTTATTGTTATTCTTTTGATTTTTGATTTAAGAAAAAATAAAAAAATAGGTATATCATTTAGATACCTACCTACCTTTTTTACTCCGGACAGATAAGCAATTAAATACTTAAGATATCATGTTTTGTTTAATAAATCATTAATATAAAAGAACATTATACATTATAAAACAGTTGTATTTATACATTATAAAACAGCTGCAAACCCTCAATTTGGTCGGCTCTTTCTGCGCATCAATTCTTTAAGAAACAGCCCCAGAGGAAATGGACGTGGCAGAGCCAGATACTATTACTAAAAATGAGATCGACTTCAATAATTATATCGGACATTAAGCGAATATTCAGAGATGTCCTCAGTGATCAATAGGTTTAAAACCGGAAGTGATCACCGACTTCTCAGAGGCACTCTGAATATCAATTTTAAGCTTGAACGTTCTCGGTTGATGAAGTCCACGCTCCAGCCAAATCTGCTCCAACTCACTCGCTGGTTCCGATGTCTTCCAAATGAAATTGGAAAAATCGATTCACTGCCTTGGAAACCACAATTGACGTATATATCGACGAAGAATTCGACCAAGTGGTGGAAATCCTTCGGGACGAGGGCACAAAGTTCTGTGAGTAGCAAGCGGTCTATACTCTGGATTTAATGGACAAGAGGCGGAAAGATCCATCAGTCACTTCGGCAGAACAACGGCTCTAATAAGTCCATCTCCAAGCTGTTAAGACGTGACCTCCGAAGCTCCAATACACTCTCAATGCAGAGAGCAATTGAGCAGAACCAGGGGGGTCCAAAGTCTTCGTACAACAGCTTGACAGGAGCCACCTGTCGAAGTTGACCAAAACAAATCGAGGAGTCGTCACATCAAAGCCAGAAATTCTTTCAGAAGTTTACACCTTCTATAGCCAGTTATACGCGTCGCACTCACCCCACCCTACGCCGGATGAGAAGGATTCAAGAGCCACGTTAACCCGCCATGCGACGGAGGATCTACCCGACATCAGCTTGGAGGAGATCAGGCAGCTCTTGGACAACTTAAAAATGGAAAAGCCCCGGAAAAGACGGAGTCACACCGAGCTTCTGAAAGCTGCCGGCAAGCCGTTGTTGAAGGAACTTTGGCGTATATTTAACTCAGTTATTTTCTCCGGGAGAACTCCTAGGGCGTGGCCGCGGAGCTTGGTCGTATTGTTCTTCAAGAAAGGCGACAAAAACCTTACTGAAGAACTATCGACCAAAGTCACGTCTATAAGTTGTTCTCAAGAGTCATTTCGAATCGCCCTTACACGAAGACTGACGAAGCTCAACCTGCAGAGCAAGGCCGGGTTCCGACGGAGTTTAAGCACCATAGGACCATATTCACACAGTGAGACAGGTTAACAGAAGGACCAAAGAATATAACCAGCCCCTGTGTATGGCGTTTGTGGACTATGAAAAGCTTTTAACTCCGTCGAGACCTAGTCTGTTCTCGAGGCCTTGCAGAGGTGCCAAGTCGATTGGCGATAGCGACTTGGCACGAGGTGTTGAGTGTCTGTATAACGTCGCTAATATGTCCGTAGTAATCCAAAATGGCCAAACCGAGCCTGTCCTGCTGTGGTGTGAGACAAAGGAGATGTTATATCTCCGAAACTGTTTCTCCGCTGCGCTGCAGGGACCTTGTTTTAAAACGCTAAACTGGAAAGAGCGCAGAATCAATATTAATGGCGGTACATGCCCACCTACGATTCGCAGACGGACATTCGTCATCTTGACGGAAACCTTACATGGCCTACAGGTGTATCAGCCTGGTTGAATCTTCCAATCACATCGATTCTCGGATAAACTTGGATAAAACCAAGGTCATTTTTCACCGAGCTCGTTGATCGGGACCCGGTCGCTGTAATGGCAGTACCCTCTCGAAATTGTCCAGGAATAGTTCTATCTAAGATTAAACGCTCCAATTAGGCAGACAGAAAGAAGGAGAGAAGCCAATAGAAGAATTCAGCTAGGCTGGGCAGCATTTGGTAGGCTTCGTCAAGTCTTCTCGTCACCCATCCGTCAATGTCTTAAGTCGAAAGTCTTCGACTTACGGTGCCGAGACGTGGCACACCAAGGCTGGACTATTCCACCGGTTTTTTTAAAGTCGCCTCAAAGAAGCTATGGAAAGGGCTATGCTCGGAGTATCTCTGAAGGACCGCATCAGAAATGATGTAATCTGACTAGAGAACCTGAGTCACCGACATAGCCCACCGAATCAGCAAACTGACAGTGTGTCATTTGGACCATTAGCCGCACATAACCTGATCAACCGTTAGAGCCGTAAAGTCCTTGAGTGAGACCGCGACTCGGTTAAGTGTTGGACGCCCTGCGACAAGATGGGATGATGACCATTCGAAGGCTGGCTGGTGTGGGCTGTATGAGAGTGGCTGAAAATCGGAAGCGGTGGCGTGCATTAGAGGAGACCTATGTCCAACCAGTGGACGAGTGTGGGTGGTTGATGATGATGATGATGTAATTATACTTTAAAATCATAGTCATGGTTTTCTGGAGTTTGCGATTCAACTATTTCCAATTCTTCGGTGGTATTCTCATGTATTTGACCTTCTCTTGTCTGCCTTAGCAATAACTGCTCATTGAAATCATCGTAAAAGAAAAATGTGAATAGACTATGACCAGCTATGTCATTGAAAGTGGATTCGCGGTAACTTACGTTTTAGCTTCATTAGCTTTGGCCAAATTACCATAACTTTTCCTTTTCTTCCCCGAATAGCGCCTTTTATATCACATTTTATATTATTATGTAAATTGTAAAGAATATAATATATTAATCTATTGAAGTTACTAGAATTGCATTTCTTTAATATACGTACTCACCAAAATTTTGTTTTGTTAAAACAAATTAATATTATTAAAACAAAAAGTATCAATCCGTCTCAGTCGCGTCAAAAAATCTCCAATTTCAAATAAAATTTTACGTAGCACGCGGTGACCGGGAGCGACATAGGTCCTACCTCTGAAAGGCCTCGGCCGGCACTGAGCGCTGGTGCGATTCTGCGCCGATTATATAGTAGTACTAAATTATTCATAATAAAATAAAAAAATACCACGTTTTAAAGCATAAATTTCTTCATTTAATAGGTTTAAAAAAAATCAAGATACCTTTTAGTTCATCCTAAACTAATACGGTAATAACTCGAAAACTTACTAACAATGATACTTTTGAGTACACTTTTCTTGTATGAAACTTACAGTAATCACTATTGTTTTGTAGCCATGCCCTAATGAAATGTATTGTTCTTTTAATAACAATATTGTCATAATTTGTCGTTTATAGTTTTACTATTACGGCATTTGCGCAGGACCTTCGACCACAAGTTTCAAAAAGGGGTTTGTATTAAAACTGTTCTAATGAGGAAAACTAAATGATCATTTGAAATATTTGAATTATGCATTAGATTATGAAATCTGCAAATAATTTGACATCAATATCTTATCTACAAATTGTATAGATTATCGTTTATTGGGCCATTGGAAATCAACGATTTTGACTTAAGTGTGGCTCTTACGGATAAACCGCTCTTAATCTATCGGAAGAACCAACAGTTGGCGCTAGGTTGTAATATAATAAAACCTTACCCAACCAGTTGACATTTATTTGAAAGGTGATATTCGATTAGAGATACCTCCTGTTTTTTGTTTGGCCGGAATGTTTGTCATACAGTGATGTAAAATTCCTACCCGATTTAAACAGGATAACCTAAAAATTAGTTCCCATAACCCCATTTGGTGAAACACTGGCTTAGAAACGTTTATAATCCTCAGTTGATCCCCCAATTACCTACGTCTTTTTTTTTTTTTTTATGTGATAGGAAGCAGATGAGCAGGCGGATCATCTAATGGTAAGCAATTGCCGCCGCCGATGGACACATGCAACACCAGTTGACCTAACCTTAGCTAACCTTTTATCCCCTTCCCCCCCAGATGGGCCTCTTCTGCCTTCTGAACGGGTATTCAGTTCCAATCCGAGTGTTAGAGCTTATCTAGATGAGGCGTTTAAATTATTTCAATATTTTCACCCCATTTTAAACCCCTGATAACTTTTCGTAATAAAAAGGAGCTATGTTCTTCTCTAGTCTAGTCTAGAGACCATCTGTACATACCAAATTTCATTCAAATCTGTTCAGTAGTTTTGGCGTGAAAGAATAACAGACAGACAGACATAGTTATTTTCGCATTTATAATATTAGTTAGGATTTCTCTTGTCTTGATAAATATTTTTACCAGCAGGAATAACAAATGAATGAATGACTGAATTATGTATTTATTCAAGTATTTATTTATTTGCATACTAAGTGAGGACTACAACTACTACTTTGTATTCTCAGGGACTCACAACACACTCTCCTTGGCCAAAGGACATTCTATTGAGTTTAATCCCCACCGGACAGCTACCTACTGCATCATCATTTGCATATTAATTAGCACCGATACTATTGGTACCAACGAGAAGACGAAATATAAATGAAATGAAATATTCTTTATTTGATTTAAGTCCATACAGAATGTTTATGGAATGTCAAATATATTCAAAACACCCTAAGATGTACTGCAGCTCTCTATAAAGTGCTAGTGCCAAGTTAATAAGCAGAAAAACGAAGATCTTCCGGCAAACGTCGGTGGAGCGACCCAGATATCGCTGGATGGACCAGGTCAAGAAGGATATCAAAACATAATAATAATATTTGTGATAGGTCTGCGTGTTTGTAGTTCCGTTGTTGTTTCTGGTTTCCACAGCACAAGGGAAATCCTTAGCTTAAGACCAGGGCAATGTATGTTTAATTTATTTATTTAATTTGGTTTTCAAGGAGTAGGAGACAAGAAGTTGATGATTAAAACATGAATGAGACTCATCTGCAATGTAAAATTTGTTTGTTACACAATTAACAAATGTTTAATGATAAAAGTAAATTAATCCACTGGTATATGAGATTAAAAACGATAGGTGTTACAAGTACATAGTACTGAAGGCCATATGATAACATTACAGCATTAGACATGAATGGCCTGACAATGCATTACATAAAAATTGGCATTGACCTGACTAAACAACCCTACAATAACACGTAATTCACAAGTACAAATCGTACGAATTAACTGTGCACCTTGCTCTGTACTGTGACGTCATTCTGATCTATTGCTATCGCCAATCAAAATTACCAATAAATAAATTACATCAGAGAGTGTTTTTTAGAAAAAAGGGGTATACTATGGTACAATCATTTTATTGCAGTAGCAACTTTGTAGTAGTTTTTTTGGTCTTGAATTCCAGTTTTGGGTATAACTGCAGAAAATGGAGTCCACTTAGCATTGTAGGCTCTCTGGCCACAGAGAAACACATACATAATCTCACTATTAACTTGGTAGTATAATTGAGTATCCACTTTATATCAATTATTTCACTTGACATTGGCAAAGTTATTATATAAAAACCGGCCAAGTGCGAGTCGGGCTCGCGCACAAAGGGTTCCGTAGCAGCAAATAAATAAACTTAACCAAAATTACAGGTTAAATCAACCTATCTCAAAACTATAAGAGATACTTATCAAACCAAAATCGTTGAAAGAGTTAATTAGCATGCACACCTCTATTTTTTTAGAATTTTATACCCTAGTTATAAAATAGAGGGGGGGGACATACTTTTTACGAATTTGAAGAGCTATATCTCTCACAAAGTTCATCAAGAAAAATTTTTTTTAGAAAACTTATATCTTTAAAAACCTTCCTGATACCCCAAGGGGTGTACATCGAAAAAAAAAATTTCATCCCTCAGACATGTAGGGGTGCCCAACCCGATTCTTTTTTACTATTAGTATATTTTGTAGAGGTTCATACAACATTATTCCCACAAATTCTTCATGTAGTATCATTTCCGAGTAAATCCTTTGGACTGACAGACGGACAACTGAATACCACTATGTCCGTTTTTGCATTTTGGCAGGACCCTAAAAAGGGGGGTAGCCCCAAATTATCTATATATTCTAACTTCAAGTCATCATCACTACCTCAGACATATACTCCCAGATTTAGTTGTCTTATTAGTCATCCTGTGCTACCCGCATTGAAATGATTACCCAATTATCTTAAAATGGCAAATCTTAGCAGCCATAATTTAACAATCTCTGATCATAGTAAATGTCAACTAACTGTTTAAGCTAGTGCATAGTAAAAGAAAACATTTACTAAAATGTGTTTAATTTTTTAGCAAAATAATACATTGTAGCATACAGTAAACAAAGGAAATGCAACAGCTACTGAGAAGCCTGTTTGAACTTAAGGTTACAAGATAAGAGATTTATTTACTACAAATTAGATTATACTTTCTGACTCACTTCAGTCCCTTTCTATAAATAGATTAATAAAAATAAAAACAAGTATAAAGAGAACAGTCTGACGAGTATTTAATACTGTGCAAATACTTTTGAAAGATATTATTGAGGTAGCAAATGATAAATTGAGGTCATAAACAAAGAATTTAGCTTACCATTGCAAATCTGTCCATTGGCATTGTGGATGGCATAACGAAGTGGGCTCAACGTCCGCAGGACCACGGCCCCTGTCTTGGGCAGCTTCGCCGACTCCAGGAGAACACAACCATCACATTCTTCATATTGACTCCAAAAACTAACTTCTTCGGTCGTCACAATTTCCAAGCATGCTTGGTCGTAATGAAGCTTGACGCCATTGCAGTCTCTAATGAACGCGCCCACGTTCTCGAACTTTATAAAGGACATTTTTAATTTGGATTCCTACATTAGTGGCCCAAATTAACAGAACAATGCAAAAATCCAAGTAAATTCGCGAAAACAATAATTTACGATCTGTCAAAGTGTCACTTTGTGAATCACGATTAGGGTGGTGCTCATTACATAAAACTTCAATTGATTTTTATTCAATTGCTTCATCAGGTTTGCAAATATATCTTTTTTGCGACTGATAATGCAACAAAAATATACTAATGAATCTCTTTTAAACTATTTTCAATGTTCTTAGTGATCTGAATTTATAAAATCGCTAAAAAAAAGCATTATTTCTCATTCAATAGATTTTTGCGATAAGAGAATCGATTAGATTTCAAGAACTGGCCCTCTCTAGTAAAAATGTATCCTACAGACTAAAAAATTATATAAGTGATGTTTTAATTGCCTCACAATGACATTGTTGCCTCAGTTACGTTAGAATCGATAGATTATGATTTTAATATCATACGTTTAGAAACACTGCTAAAAAAAAAAGTAACTCGACGAAATCCTTTTTATTTAGAAATCACTTTAAATCAAACGGGGAAACTTAAGAAAGTATTCAATAACTGCAGCAAAGTCTTGTAGAAATCAGTCTTCACGTTGTTAGGTACGACTTGGCTGTTCTCTTTTGTGTGCTGCTGGTAGAACCACGAGGGGAGAGAGGAGTTTGGTCCAATGAAGTAGTTCCACTGGTTCCTGCCGTGCTTCACTGTTAGCGACGTGAAGGGGCCTTTGAAATACAGCTGTAGGAAGAATGACATGTTAGACCCAATCACAAGCCAAGGCAGAATAGAACAGAAGGTAGGTAACCAACCCTTTGGTTTCTGTTCTCGATATGAAAGATGTCGGTAAATCAGTCAACTAGCCAACATAAACATGTTCTTAATTGTATGATGCGTCAAGAAATTCTTAAAAACAGACTTTTGTGGAACTAACGAAGTTCCCATGTTTAATAACCAGCAGCAGTGGCGCCATCAATTATTTCATGACTTTACTGACACAACAATTAAGTAGTTTAGTAAATGAGTAGAAAAGTGGACTAGAACGCATGTGACCTTTATTTATTTTAATTAGGTAATTCTCTAATCCTAACTCACCGCAAGAGAAGGTTCATTATCAATATCCGAGTCATTAAGATACGCATCAGGTTCTTTGTTTGTTGATAACCTGAAAAATAACTAAACATTATTATAAATTGGGAAAAGCAATTAATTTCAAACAAGGTTCACCGTGAATCGAACCGGCGACTCTTTGGTTTCCACAAGTGCTACTACTCGTTCAGTGCCGTAAATAGGGCGGTGCCTGCGGTGCCCAGGCACTGGGCGCAGACCCTCCAGGGGCGCAGAAATGACCAGACCGCCCTACTGTACTGTATCGCAATTTGAAGCGATATTGAAACAACAAAAGCACGCACCGGGTGCATAAAGGGCTAGTTACAGCACTGCACTCGTTCATTAACGTTTTTTGTGCTAGCGCTATGACCTCAACAACTCGTTTTTTTTCTTAATAGGTATTTTTTCAGGCTGAGGGCTTACAAGACTCCCCAAAGGTGATTAATTTGATTTGGACGCAACTTGCAACTGGGAATTTACACGCTAAGATGATAGAGATTAGATTAGATTTAACTAACTTACTACTGACTAACGAACTCTGATGTTACTTACGCAAACTTGTTGATAAACTTTAAGATATCTTTCTTAAGTTTTTTATCTAGACTGTCATTCTGTTTGTCTGGGGTCTCATTCGGAACTTTCCCTGGATCATCCTTCTTTACTCTTTTGGTTTGTCGACGGCCTAATCTGGAACAAAAAACATCTTTTAAATCTATTTATCTATCTGTACCTACCTTACATTTGATTGACTTCATGGCGTAGATATATTATGTAACCCGAGAGGACGAAACACTTGCTCCACTAGCTCGATCAAAGATTCAAATCTTTGTGCTCGATGTAATGGTCACCCACCGCCATCTTTCGGCAATGATTGGAACTAATAGCAAGATTAAATCCCAAAACGAAGTGAAGACGCGCCACTAATAAATTAAATTAATGTCTATAACGTGAATATGGAAAATGGGTAGATTTGCTCATTTTAGTGGCAATGGGATATACCCTAACTGCTTACCGATAGTTACAACAAAAAGTTTGAGTGCCTAGGATATATTCGAAGAAAGATAGACTCTTTGTAATAAAATAATAATCTCTTATTTCGGAATAAATCCATATCACACAAACATACACAAAGAAAAAATGCACAACATTTAAGTTAATTTAGCTAATAATATTTACCTACTGACTGGAAACGTGATAACAAATTATTACTCTTCTTGTTTTAAACAAAATGTAAAAGAAACAAAAAATTATCCTTCGAGCCGGATTTGAACCAGCGACCTATGGATGTCTATTGTTAAACCAGCTACAGTCCACCGCTCTACCAACTGAGCTATCGAAGGCATAGAAGCTCCGGCGCAGTAGGCGTATACACTCAACGACTTATTTAGAAAGGCTGACTTTCTTACGCAATATGCGTATATGCGTAACACCTCACGCCACAAAATATTACACAGTAGGTATACAGGCGTATCCGTGAATATTTACGTCCTTTTAACCACGTGTTCTATAGTTGGAGGCACGAAAGTACTTAAGTATAGCGATGACCGTTATTTTGCGCACTTGTAAAAAAGAAAACTTTCTATCAAAATTGGTTTCTGCGCAGTCAAGGTCATAACATACACTTTCTTGCCTCGGACTATACCAACCATTTTGAACTACATATTTTGTTCATCGACTTTTCTAGATTTATCGAAAATAATTCGAGTCCCCATACAAAACGACCCACATCATTACCCACACTAAATCGTCGGTCCACCTTGTCATGCCCAGTTTGTCGGCAGAGCTCTCGTGGATTTGTTTGAAAAATAAGGGATGAATTAAAAATAAAAAGAAGAATTGTAAATAATAGATGTTGTAATCAAAGTCTAAGGGAAGGGGCGAAGGCCTAGAGTCCGTGGTGGGGAGGTCCCGATGAGGTGGTTTGACGCTGCAGGGTAGAGGATGACGGCACGGCTGCACTGTGTTGCATAGGTCGATGTCCCATCACACCTTCAACCCGTGCTCTCAGAAAAAGAATCTGGCATGGTAACAACATTTTTTTATATTAGGTAGGTATTTTTTATGTTAGGTCCACTGGTGTTGCAGTGTCCATATGGGCGGCGGCAATTGCTTACCATCAGGTGATCCGCCTGCTCGCCTGCTACCTATCACATAAAAAAAAAGGTAGCTAGTGAGGATGCCGGTCCAATAGGGGGAAAGGGAGTTAAAAGGTGGGCAGCGCACTTGTGACTCCACTAAGCTGTTGCGGGTGTCTGGGCAGCGGCGATCGCTTATCATCAGGAGCCCAGTTCTCATACGCTCGACAAAGATATCCAATGGGAGTTTCCAAACATTCGTTCATATTCGTTCGATGTAGGTATATAGAGTGTACGAGAATTGGGCTCCAGGCGATCCATCTCGTGTGCCACCTATCACATAGCAAAACTATATTTTATGTATTTGATGTACGAGTAGGTTAAGTAGGTAGGTAGGTACTTAAATACAGAAATAAGTACCTATAAGTACTTAATGGATTTGAGGACTACCAAAAAATTATCTAAAAGATATCCGAGTTGCCAGATACATAATTCAGGCAAAAATAAGTAATGCATCAAGAAAGCTTCGGCATGAATGGGCCGGCTCGGCCGGAGTGATACCACTGCCTCACAGAAAACCGGGGTGAAGCAGCCCCAGTGCTGTGTTTCGCCGAGTGAGTGAGGGTGGAGGCCCACCCGGGGGGGAGGGGATAAAAGGTTGGCGGCGCACTTGTAACTCCACTGGTGTTGCAGGTGTCCATGGGTGGCGGCATTTTTTTCTAATAGTTTTTATGTAACAGGACCAAAATTATATAATCATTTACCTGATCACCTTAAGCAAAATAATAACAAGTGTTTTAAGAATAAATTGTCTAATATACTCATCCATAAAAGTTACTATTCTCTCAATGAATACTTCAGTGACAAGATAATATAATTGTCCTTACCTATAATTGTATAGTGTTATACAGGGTGTAGCTATCTGTGTACATCTACATCCCTTTTTTTTTTTTTATGCGAATTTTCAAAAGTCATAGGAAAAATATTGTTCAGAGTTACTTAAAACAACTGGTTAATGATTTTGTATAATATATTTATGATCTCATTTAATGTTAAGATTAAATTTTAATGGTAGTATTATAATATATATAGTAATACTAGCGGCCGCCCGCGACTCCGTCCGCGTGGAAAAGTAACTTTTTACCCCCCTTTCAACCCCTTACAACCCTTTTCGCAATAAAAAGTAGCCTATGTCCTTTCTCAGGGTCTAGATTATCTGTATACCAAATTTCATTTAAATCCGTTGAGTAGTTTTGGCGTGAAAGAGTAGCAGACAGACAGACAGACAGACAGACTGACAGACAGACTGACAGACAGACAGACAGAGTTACTTTCGCATTTATAATATAAGTATGGATATTATATAATAGGTTACAAAACGCATGTGCAATATTGTATGCCGTATGGCAGGTTACATTTGTTCTTTTAATGGTACTAATATCTACCCAATGTATCTAATACTCACATGTAACTGAGGCAATAAATGTTTGATTGATTGATTGATTGATTGCTTACCATCAGGTGATCCGCCGCTCGTCTGCTACCTATCACATAAAAAAAAATATACAGGGTGTATCTGTGAACATTTACATCCCTTTAACCATGTGTTCTACCAACCATTCTGAACAACATTTGTTCTACGACTTTTCAGAATTCGCATAAAATTTTTTCATCTTTCCATACAAAGTCGGTCACGTGACTTAGTCATTTTGTATGGGAAGTCGAAAAATTTTTCGAAGATTTTCGAAAAGTTATTGAACAAATTTTAATGTTGTTCAGAATGGTTGATAGAACATGTGGTTAAAGGGATGTAAATGTTCAGAGATACACCCTGTATGTAGGTACAGACTTAATGGCGTCACTATAAATTTTATTAAACAGTCAAAATACTTACGACTCCACAGCCGGTCCCATAGCATCTTGGAAGTCCCTTTCCTCCTCCTTGCTCCCTCTCTTCAGCTTCAAATCTTCAACATCAACTCCCAGCTTCAAAACCCAAAGCTGGTTCCGATTCTGCCATACCCCCCACTTTATTGTACGAATAGTCGGTCCAGCTTAGTGAATTATCTTGGACCCCATCGATATCGTTGTAACCAGTCCTGATGAGACCAGTTACAAAAATTGGCGAGAGTATAAGTAATAAAGTTAATTGTAACATGGCTGAGCAACTAATGATTGGTATTCCTTTCGTATTATACAGCTAATATAACACTTGAATCAATAAACATGCAACTTGTATTTATTTAAAAGACATGTGGTTTGTGGAAATCGTCGTTTGCAGACGAAGCATCTTATTTTGTGTGAAATAAGGTTTTAATTCCTTTGTTCCATTTGGGGTCAGAACATAATTCGTGACGGGAGAGAGGGTCGAAGTGTGAAACGAGTAGATTCTAAATTTGTGTGTTGTGTAGGCTTTTTGGATATTGCAGACGAGACAGCGATCACGGTTAAGCGTAGACCCTGCAATTTAGATACAATGTCCGTTTCTATTACCACTAAGTTTTTTTTATTTCACGATAAAGTAGTGCGGACACATAAGATACAACTGTAAATTCTTTTCGAACTATATGTTACTGAATCGCAATCGATTGAGGAAATTGACGTTGGTATAGCTGACCTGTGACACAGTTATGCGAGGCAGAAGTTCGTTATGACTTGAGTTGAGTATAGTCCGAGCAGAAATTGTGTTATGAATTGGTTGCGCAGAAACCATTTGATGAAAGTTTTTTTTCAAGTGCGCAAAATAACGGTCATCGCTATACATTCGTGCCTCCAGCTATACTGATGGAAATATTGGTATTATAAATAATGCGCCAGCCAATCACACCAATCAAAATCAAAATGACTACACCAACACCCACACTCAAGAAACTTAGAAACTAAACAATAAAACAATTTATCAAAAGTAAACATAAAATATATTTTCATTTAAATTACTTCCAAATGTTTCTTAAACATTAGACACGGACAATTCCAACTATTGCAATTCTTAAATTAATGGAATTATTTTTTTAATACGTCAAGAAAGTCGTTATATTTTCATGACTTTCGTGCCGCATTATAAGGAGCGTTACACACCTGTACGTACGCGCGTGTACGCACGGGTGTGGACCGCGCCTAATATTCATTAAATACTACTTATACAAATAGTATAATAGCTAAACACTTATACAGGGTGTCACTCTCAGTTCACTCTATTAACCACGATGCAACCTTTTATTTTTGTGAGTCCATGTTATTTCAATTGCATCTCGTTATGGATAAAATTGATTTTAGACCTGATGTTTGCAAGTGTTTTGTTTGCCGATTCACCCTGTATTTAAAAGCTCATAGTCATCGACAATTTATGTACTGTTGGATTTTAATTAATTGATATTACAAATGACTAAAGGAACGCTGAGTCGAGCCGACCAGTCAATGGGATTGGTGATCACAAACCTTGACTTGACCTGGGTATCGCACCCAGGACCCCGAGATCACAGCCCGGAATTTAAACCATTAGACCATCGGGCTTTATGCGGGCCATTAGGGCTTTACAAACAGAAATAATTCAGTTGCGAAAGTTAAAATTCGTTAAATGTGATCAGATTAATCAGTCCAAAAAGTCAGTACTTGAGACATTAAGTTTAGAAGTAATAATTATTATTATTAATTTTATTTCTGAAATATTCTATTATTATGATTAGAAATCTTATAAATGTAAAAATTAGGAGTTAAAGAATATGGGAAACATCAGACCAAAATAAACTTTATGTTGTAGCAAATAAGTAGAGTAACGCTTTGGCAAACTGTATGATCTCGGAGCCTCCTAGTTTAGACTCTCCATAGACTCGGTCCACAAATGTGATTGGCACTTCCCCTATGGTGTAATCTTGTTGCCTCGCTCTGAAATAATGGAAATATGTTATGGTATTTTCCAAACACACAATGGATGTTGGTTAGATGAATAAGGTACAATTCGAGCAATCTTTATTTGACAATAAGTCTATGGTTTAACGACATAAGGCCCAGACAGCAGACACAATTTATGCCTTTTAAATGGTCTTTGGGTCTTACGACGATAAATAAGGCTGTCATTTTATACAAATTACAGTGTTATACCATAGATTTATCTTGGATGAATATTGGTTGAATCTGGCTTAAAAGGAAGTCTTCTTACCTAATAATCATTTCCATTTGAAATACATAGCCCTTTGATACACAGCTGTTTATCAGTTTCTGCAGAACGTCTTTCTTGTACAACCTGAAATTGTCAATATATGCCGTTATGACCTCTAAGTAAGAAGAAGTTTGTTTAAAATAGTTTATATTTATAACTTTCAAAGAAAATTTCGTATTTTCACACAAACTCCAAATAGTTGTGTGTACTTTAGTATTAACTGGAATCATAATGTCACATCTATATTACCTAAAAGACCCAGTCAGGTCAGAAGCTCCAGGCCGCAGAAGCAGTTGTGTGACGAAGTTGGCTCCTCGTGAGATGAGCTTGCGCTTGAAGTCCCAGCCATGGACCCCACCACCGTCTTTGTACCGAGTTCCAGAAACCAGGTCGTAATCATGCTCTCGTTGCAGTTCAATGAACTTCGGTATGAACTTTGGCTGCAAGTTTCAGTTGAGTGTTAGGAACTTTTACACATATAAGCGGTCTCTACTAAGTACATTTAAGTAGCTTAAAAATAGATGTATTTATCATAAAGCACACAGAACCAATACAAATGTGTGTCCAAAGTAGGATCCTAAAATAAAACATGTTAGAAAATACTGACTATTCATTCATTTCATCAACATCTCCGAAAAATTCCACACCCAATACATTTTAGAAAAGTTGATTGTTGTGTGTGTATTTAACATGCAAAAAATGTGTTTTATTAAAACTTACGTGGTGGCTCAGGTCGGCATCCATAATGATGATAAAGTTGCCGGTCGCATGCTGCATGCCATGTATGTAAGCGGTACCAAGACCCAGTTTTTTCTCCCTTGGACGCAAAATAATCTTGGACGATCCATAAATCTTTTGAAGTTGTTTAGCCACATCTAAAGTACCGTCGGGGCTCCCATCATCAATTACTATCACTTCAAAGTCGTAGCCACTTAAAAGTTTAATAAAATACACGTAAACACAAAGAAATTGAAGAAAATATCACCGACCTTTTGGTTCGTAAAAAGTATGTCAAAACTTGGGTTTAAAAACTTACCTATTGTCCATGCATTTCATAATAAGCCATATTATGATGGGCAAGTTTTCTCGTTCATTATAAGTGGGTAATAATATGGAATATTTATCACTTTTCGTGATTTCTGAATCGGAAACTGTTGATGGTGCCATGCTGTCAAAATCTGTTAATGTCATCAGCTGTAAATGTCATTTCAATGTCAGATTTTTTTTTATTCCAGCAATGCATACGAGGTTTTTGAGACAGGTTTTATTTTTTGTTGATTTCTGAACGTAATTTCATTCCATTCTACGCAAAAAAGTTGATTGTGATCACAAGGGATCATGTCACTTATAGCGTCATTAGTAGAATGGAACGTGACAAAAAAAAAATGTCAAATGTCAATGTCAAAATCGTAAACACGTAAAGTTTGGTAAATAATTACGAAAAAATCTCAATAGAATTAGATTTAACGATTCTTATGTGTTGATAAACATCTTCGATATGCAGAAAAATAAGCGGCGTTCTAAACTACTACAATGCCGTTATAAAATACAGTTAAACATGTTATAAAGTGAAAGTGATACGTAGCAGTTCATGGCCGATTTAATTTGAATATTATAACTAAACATGGGTAAATCGAGCAAGGTGGTGATCTGCGGGATGAAGGGCGTAGGAAAAACTGCCATTCTGGAGCAATTAATTTACGGGAATGTGAATTTTAAGTCTTCATTTTACCCGACGATTGAAGACATTTATGTCGCGAATATAGAGACCGATAGGGGGACTAAAGAGAGGGTTTGCTTCTACGACACAGCGGGCCTGGAGCCTCCGCTAACAGGCGAGTTTAAAGGTTTAAACCATGATTGATTAATTATCATCAGCGAGCCACCATCATCATGCTTGCCTCAGCAATGTAAATAAGCTTCAAGCAATTTTGAATCATTTTCAGCCAGACTTCAGCAGCTTTAGAAACTTCACCTATTACCTTAAGTTACATGCTTACCTATATGTTTTTTAATCTAAAATTAATCAAAGTTTATACAATGTCATCATAGCAACACTTAAAAATGTTTTGTTGGAATCAGTATCAATAAATAATATAAAATAATGTTTATGTAGAATGAAAAAAAACAGTTTATTCAATTTAGGTCTAAACAGGGTGTATCTGTATCCATTTATCTACATATTCTACCAACTCCTCTGAATAACATTTGTTCTATGACTTTGGAAATTTGCAAAAAGAAAATCAACTTTGCATACAAAGTGACTTGCTCATTTTTTATGGAGAATTGTGAAAACTAATTCCGAAAAGTTCATAACTTTATTAATGTTGCTATGCCTAAGCAGGTAACATGATTTATTTTTTTATTCTCTAGCTTATAACCCATTCATGAAACACAATAAACACTTTGACTTTGACTATGAATGTTTGAAACGTAGTTTTCTGCAAGGAAGACCAGCAAAAAACTCAGCAGTTGCAAAATTTTTTGAAAGAAAGAAAGAAAGAAAAGAAAGAAAATACATTTATTAATGAAACTTTTTGAAACTAGATACTATGTCTTTATCAAATGCACCATAGCGCCAGATAAATCATTCTCTTATGTACTCCACCAGGTCCCCCCTCAATCTCCAACCATGCAGCTGACAGCCAACCAGGTGCTGCAGAGGCACTACCTCGGCTTCGCAGAGGGCTTCGTCATGGTGTACGACACTACCAGGCCGGAATCACTCGACGTGCTGATGTACTTGAAGAAGGATATTGATAGGAATAAAGATAAGAAAGAGGTAAGATAATATGTTATCATTATCATTTTTTTTATATGATAGGTAGCAGACGAGCAGACAGATCACCTGATGGTAAGCAATTGCCGCCGCCCATGGAGACATGCAACACCAGTGGAGTCACAAGTGCGCTGCTAACCTTTTATCCCCTTCCCCCCCGATGGGCCTCCGGTACCCTCACTCACTCGGCGAAACACAGCACAGGAGCTGCTTCACGCGGTTTTCTGTGAGGCAGTGGTATCATAAAATTGCTACACAATTCCATTTTGAAAGGATTTGAAGAAATTATCCCAACAGTGCTTAATTTCGAACATGACATTTTTACTATAGGAGAGCCACGCTTAGGCATGAATGGGCCGGCTCTACCGGAGTGATTCCACGGCCTCTCAGAAGATCGGCGTGAAGCAGCCTGCGCTACGTTTCGCCGAGCGAGTGAGGGTACCGGGAGTAGGGTCGGAAAAGGGGTTAAAGGTTGGCAGCGCACCTGTGACTCTACTGGTTGTGCAGTTGTCTATGGGCGTCTGCTCGTCTGCCGCCTATCAGATGAAACAAAAAACATGCCGTCTAGCTTGACAATGAAATGTACTATTTTATTTTTTAACCAAATCTATAGTAATATAGCGCTCTGTTTTCGGATGAAGCTTTCATTGGCGGCGACACTTTTAATGCGTTCTCTCAACAGGAGAACCAGACCAATTGATCATGAATGCAACAATATTCCCTCACCGCCGAGAGCTAGTGGTAGATGTAAAGTGGGCTTAGACTCTCTTTCGGTCCATTGTACGTGATGAAAAAAAGAGCTAGTGGTAGAAATACGCACATTGATTTGAAAAATCCAGATGTGTGCTCGCATTGGATGCACGACCCCAAGAATTGTGAGGCGGTCTACATCCCGTTGATTATTTAGTATTATTACCACTCTGACAAGACGGAGGGCTAAATGTTCACGGGCGTTCTAGGTAGTGATGCTGGTGATCGGCAACCGCACGGGGCCGGACGACGTCAACTGCCTGGAGAACACCTGCTCGAAAGCCGCCAACTGGTGTGCGAGAGAGAAGATCCGGCACTTTGAGGTAACCAACTTATTCAGTGTAACCTAATTAGCAGTATTTGACTAATTGGCAGTAACCGACTTGTTTTTAGCAATCAAACTAGTTAACCGTAACCGACTAGTTATCAGTAGCCGACAAGTTAACAGTAACCAACTAGTCAGCAGTAATCGACTAGTCCGCAGTAGTCGACTAGTCAGCAGTAACCGACAAGTTAGCAGTAACCGGCTAGTTAGTAGCAGTAACCGGCTAGTTAGCTGTAACCGGTTAGTTAGCAGTAACCGACTAGTTAGCAGTAACCGACTAGCTAGCAGCTACCGACTAGTTTGCAGTAACCGACTAGATACACAACCAATAACGTTGAATTTGAACCTCAGTACACACGCGATAGCCGCCAATCAACAGGTATCTTGAATTTCCCTATCAGGTGACGGCCATGGACCGAGCCTCTCTCTACGAGCCGTTCATCTACCTTACCTCGAGTTATCAGTAACCAACTAGTTAGCTGTAACCGGTTAGTTAGCAGTAACCGACTAGTTAGCAGTAACTGACTAGTTAGCAGTAACCAACTAGTTAGCAGCTACCGACTAGTTTGCAGTAACCAACTAGATACACAACCAATAACGTAACAGACTAGTTAGCAGTAACCGACTAGTTAGCAGTAACTGACTAGTTAGCAGTAACCAACTAGTTAGCAGCTACCAACTAGTTAGCAGCTACCGACTAGTTTGCAGTAACCAACTAGATACACAACAAACCAACGTAAGAACACACGCGATAGCCGCCAATCAACAGGTATCTTGAATTTCCCTATCAGGTGACGGCCATGGACCGGGCCTCTCTCTACGAGCCGTTCATCTACCTCACCTCGCGCCTCAACCCGGTGCAGAACAAGACTGCGTTCCCGCAGCTCAGCACGCTCAGCAAGCTGACGCAGAAGAACAGCAAGAGCGACGCGATGTAACGGTACGTCTTTAGTCTATGCCCCTTCTGCTATCAGCCGTAGAAAAAAAGTATCAGCCTATAAAGGGTGTATGTGTGAATATTTACATCACTTTAACCAAGTGTTCGACCAACCATTCTGTACAACATTTGTTCAACAACTTTTAAAAATTCATTGCAAAATTTTTCGACTCCCCAATACAAAAACGACTGATTTCCGGCACCTTTTCGGTTCCGGTCACCTTTTCGGCACAAAATGTTTTAGTTTTAAGATTTTATTGTTATAAGTTGTAAGATTGTTGCTGAATAAATATTTTTCTATTCTATTATATTCTATTCTATTTTGTATGGGAAGATGAATTTTTTTTATACGAATTTTCAATAGTCAGAATAAATGTTGTTCAGAATGGTTGATAGAACGCGTGGTTAAAGGGATGTAAATGTTCACAGATACACTCTGTATAATGTCACACTGCGCAGAGGCCTCCATCATAGAAATCAAGTCATCGCTACTATGATGGGATTAGGCTTAATCACCACGCTAGATTAAGACATTTAAGATTTACGTTTTTTTACAGTGCGACGAGGATGTTTTGGCTATGAAATTTAGAGGCATGACATTTGTCAATGAAATCGTGAAAATGCGCCATATTGTGGCGCCTATAGGTATTCATATTTCAGACGTTAGCTAGGCTTATTGTACAATCGAGTTCAAAAATATGTATACACTTTAGGACCTTGTCACAGTACATATGTATATGAAACGACTTCCACTTTCTTATAAATATGTATTGTGACAAGGTCCTAAAGTGTATACATATTTTTGAACTCGACTATACTTATATTTAAGTATGGTAGCGTTTAGTCCCGTTTATATTAATTATACGCCAAAATATTCTTGACGAACTGTAAATTATACTAAACGTGGCGAATACATTCATAGACGAATACTATCACCTCCTAATGCATAAACATTTTTCTCATTAACTATTGCTATTATTTCCAGATCTTATCTTTCTTCTATTTTGTAATATTTCTTAAAACAATGTGATTTCTTGAAATAATTAATTTCTTCTTCTGTCCCATAAACAGGGTTGAAAATTGAATTTTAGTTCAAAATGAGTTAGTTTTAAATGAAATTCTACGTCTGTATTGTAAAACAAAGTATGACATAATGTACTTATAGTATTATATCAATCTCATTAGCTTAATAGTTATTTATTTTTTAGTTTTAGCCCCACATAATAAGAATAATATTGTAATTCTAAGGTATAAAAGTTTCTGCAAGATTATTTACTACGGTAATCATATTGAATTTAAGATAACGTTTTGAAATAAAGCGGATCTAGAATTTCAATATCCAAAAATCTATAATTTAACCTTAGAATTTAACATAAATTCATTTCGAAACAGTAAAATCTAGAATCTTGCATTTTTTTTTATTAGTTAATGCTTGCCAGTCGTTAGCCTGAAGTTCTTGCAGATCATTTTCGACGACGCGACGTCTTTCCAGCGATACAGTGTCCAGGCGTGGCAATGCTTACCTCAGTGATCCGCATGCGCCGCTACCACCAAAAAAAACTACTACGCGTACGGGCGCCGGCCATCATCGGCTCTAGTCTGCATTTACGAGACGATCGTACAATCTCTCGGAGTATGCAAGATCGGCAAAGCAGGTTCTCTAGTTTCGAAGGCTGGCCTCGTCACCACCCGGAGGTGTCAAGAATTTACTTGTCAATATGGTGGTTCGGAGAAAATTGGCCCCTAGTATTTGTATGAAAAAATATTTAATTCTGGGCCGCGGACCAGGGCCAATTTTCTCGGAACCACATAATTGACAAGTAAATTACTTGACCTATTCGGGGGGGAGAGGCCCTAAGACTCGTTTTGGGTCGCTGAGCCAGTGGAGTAAGTAAGTAATACTTGCAGAATCTATTTACTATTGGGAGTTTCAGAAATATTATTGTTAGTTACATCATGAATATCATCTCATTCGTGTAAATGAACGTTGCGGGGCATAGATTAGAATTTAGTGAATTTATTAGATGGTACTTAAGATTTTTAGTAGTTATAGTAACAGTCAGCATCATGTAAAGTTACATCCAAGATGTCATACTGAGCAGCATTCACGGTAAGTAGTAATATCGACACAACCAAAGTAGCCAAATTTAACAGAGCATTCATAGTGGTCCAAAATATCTGTACAGTTGATTTGGCACATTCAAACCGTCATTAGGAAAGAAAACATTGATTGACGTTTACATTTGTTCCTATATTTCTGACCACGGTGAGTGCTTTGTTAAATTTGGCAATGTTGGTTGTATTGATGTTACCGCATACCCTGAATATTACTAAGTATTTGGACATCTTAGATGTAACTTTATATATGACGTCAACATAGTAGGATTAAGAATAATACTTATGAAATGAATTTTGTTAATTAATTCTAACATGACAATTTTACCCAATCATTGGGAAACGAAAATATTTGCCAAAGCTTCTTATTTCTGGCAATCACTAGATGTCACGGTCGTAGTACAGACAGCCCCACATCAAGATACCACAACCTATCGAATTTTTTTAGTTGATATTGTATCAAACGTGTTTGACATAAAGGTTAGAATTGATTAACGAAATTTGATAAATTTGTATACATTGATGTGTGGCTGTCGGCACAAATAAGAAAGGTACAGAAATCATATTTTTGATGTTCTGACCAAAACTCGATCGGTTACATAGGTACAGTCGCACCCCACAGTTTTGTTTACTAATCAGGATAAGAGCCTTTTTTATTTGTAGTCGCAGTTATCTCTTGGCTATATTGACTTTTTATGCTATTCAAATCTTCAAGAAACGAGCCTATACCTTCCTAAAAGGCCGGCAACGCATCCGCACTTCTTCTGGTGTAGCTGATGTCCATGGGCGGCGGTGATCACTTACCATCAGGTGACCCGCTTGCTCGTTTGCCTTCCTATAATATAAAAAAAAATATATATTCGATTGGCGGATTTCACTACGCTCCACCCCATTCCGCTTACTACTGTGCCTCTATAAAAAAAGTTGAGAATCCTTGTAGCGCGACCGTCGATAGTAGGTATAAAAAATAAAATAAATACAGATATTTGATTCTGTACCTTTCTGTTGTAATATCGTCTTATACCTACTTTAGATAGATTTTACACTTGAAGTTTTGGTGAAATTATTTTGTGTAATTTTTTTGCTCTTTTCCTTTTATTACAAAAAGTAGTCTAAGTTAATCTTGGCTTACACTGATCATTATTAAACCATGACTAATTTAAGTCTCTATTTTGTTAAGGGGTCTTGTCGTATAAAATTGATAAGTGCTGTGCTGAAAAAAATGTGTACTTACCACTTAGTGCAATATTTATTTAGATTATCTTTTAAAATGAACTAAAATATAATATTTACGATATTTTAATCACTTGAATATTTATTACAAAGATATTAAAAAAAATCTCGAATATTTCAATTAGCAAAAAACAGGTAGGTAGGTTAGTTCAAGAAATGCTGATGCATTTTTTAGTTTTTTTTACATTAATTATGTTGGTTTATTTATTTTAGGGATTATTTACATTACATAATACTATGAGTCATAAATATCTAAAGCATTTTTAGGTAAAAAAAAACATTTTTTGATGAATATGTTAGCATTAGTGTACTCCTACACTTAGCTTCAAGTCGCTTTCTTATGAATAAATTAAAAAATATTTTCTCTACGTAGGTTTAATTTTTTCTTTATTTATTTAAAGCTTATTAGTTTAAGGTTGACTAGTTTTTAGATCTCATGGCGTTGCAAGTTGTTGACTATTAACATTTATTCTGTGTAAAATATATCGTTTTAGCAATAAAAATATTTCAATTGAAAAAATGTTTGACTGCTGTTGTTTTCAAACTTTTTACATTAAAATATTCATTAAGATCCGTTTTTACCTAATTGGCTTCTGAAATTATTGTAACAAGAAAACTTATTAGACAGAATTTATATGCGTTTGATGTAAGATAAAATAAATGAATTCTAATTTATGAATAAAGTTTTTTTATTAAATCAACACAACTGTTATTTAAGGGCGGCACTGACCTCATTGTACCTTGATGAGGTACACTATCATATTTTTTGAAAGAAATTTAATATACAGGTGTGATGAACATTTTACACCCTTTTAACCATGACTTACCACCACTTCTGAACTAAATATCTTTTATCAGCTTAACTGTAAAAAAAACTTATTTCATACAACATTACTTCTTCATTTACCGAAAAAAATCGACGCATTTCTAAAAGCCTCTGTCCTACAGACGTTGGTTTTTTTTATATTGAAGACTATCAAGATGACCTCACTCCGCCTTATGGTAAGCGGCCGTGAAGCGTGGGGTTTTGGGGGCGTGTGGGGCGTGGCTGGTGGAAGACGTAGTCAAAGGGATGTAAATGTCCACAATACTACTGTGTAGGCACAAAATACATATTGACACAGATGGCTGACTGCCCACTAAGAGCTAAAAATATGTCATGTACTCACGCATGCGCACTAACGGGCAAAAACGCCTTTTCGACCACATTAATCCTAACTTATGACATAAGATTGTCAAACTGTCGAGGTCTATGGTAGAGGCCGCGCGCTTATGTACTCATGCCGGGCAACAACCCTAGCATATGTCAACGAACTCTTCTAAATTCAAAATCAGGTCAAAGTCTAACTTCTGTGTGTAATTATTTTGTGGTGTAGGTATGTCTAATGAAACAAAACATCAGTTAGCATTTTTTAATCTTGCGTTTCGATATAATTACAATCGTCTTAGATGTCGATATCTTCGTCTCTACAGCTAGGGGATAACATCCCGCTACTCAAACAATATAATTATCAGCTCTCTTTTGAGCACTCTTTAACTTACTACACTTAAACTAGTACCTATTGCAAGGCTAGGTGTGCACTATTTTAAATTTTAGTAGGCTTCTAAACGAATGATGAAAATTAAAACAAAAGGTTTTCTTAAAGTTATAGGCCATTTGACTAGGTATGTGGAAATTGTATTTTTATGCAATCAACAGAATGAATAATAAAGGGTTTTCATTCATTTCAAAAATATAACATGATAATTTATAGAACTTCGTCAAATAGCCTTTCTATTAAATAGTATTGCGAAACTTTTTATTCTTAAAAAGCAACTAACAACAGACCCTTGAAACATTCATGATCGAAAATGCTGAGAATTTTAACCATTATTAAAATTTTCTAATTTCTTGTTTATATTAGATAGGTACTCAAAGTTATGTATTTATGGTCTTCAATTTTCTTCATTAAACCAAAACTTTTAAAGTAATGTAACAAAATAACAATTATGTTAGTATAAAATAACTATAAACAAGTTGTTAATTTAAAACATGAATACAGAACATTTAAGTCTAATGTGGTATTTTATTGACATAATTTAAATTTAGGCAGGTACCTAGTACCTTCTAAATATCAAGCCATGCTTCATTTCTGTATTCAATAAAACAATTTAATATAAATATTCGTATTTTAATAATCTCATAGATATTCGTGCGCACCGAGCCTTATTTGTGTTTATTTTGTGTTACATAATATTTGGTACTGAATGTAATGATTATTGTATTGTATAATGATGGTTATACATTTTATTTGATTATTATTAACAAATGCCGGATAGAGTATGTTTGCTTTGTAAAGATAAATTTATTAAATAATATTAACTTATTTCGGGAAAATTACTCAAATCGTTCGTAGTTAATTTCGGTCAAGATAAAATTCATTGAATTTTTATTTTGTCAGCAATAAGGTATCGATGTATTTTTCTCTTTAAAAAAATATATTTTATACAGGTAGTGCTCTCGCCAAGTGGAATAATGTTATCAAGTAAATATTTATTTTACAAAATGCAAACAACTCATACCGGGCATTGTAGAAAGAAAAAAAATATCATTTAACGACTGGTAGTGAATCAATGTTAAACGCTATTTTAATACAATAAAAACGGTAAATCTACATTATGAAGTAAATCCGAATAATATTATGTTCGATTGTAACGTAGTGTTTCCGGACAATTTTCAAATTAGGTGTTCAAGAAATACGTGGCATTTATTAGTTGCATATTTTCATAGGTTAATAATGCATTTCGAAATCCTTCGATGCTTCTTGAAGTAGAATCTGAATTCTGAACACACGACCTTTCAGTTCAAATTTGTCGACTTGCTTCAACACCTTGGATAGCTTCCGTTAGAAATCCGGGTGATTCCGTCTGAAGACGCATCGAAGAAGTGCATTTTGATAATTTACACCCTATTTTTTTCAGCACTATTATTGTGGTTGAAAGATCATGATAATTTTACATAAATGTATCCCTTTAAACCTCTAATTTGCAAGTGTCCTTATATAAATTCTTATTTTTATATACACAGAAAGCATTCTTAGATACCTGTTTTGGTAGTCGTTCTTTTAGAAAGTCACATGTTATTTTGTAAAGTCTTTTTACAATATTCAGAATTATACAAATATGTAAACAAACAATTATAGAACAGAATTTTATTGAAAATTGAAATAATAATTTCAGAAAGAAATGGTTTATTTACATTTTTGTAAAATTTCTTTGCAGATGTTAACTACTTCATAACCTATTTGATCCATTAATAATTTTCAAATCCACAAAGTAAGGAGGCAGAGAGTGTATAAGCTTACAATATGCCATCACTACATTTTACATAATTCAATTTACACTGCCGACCCCAGGCATCAAGGATGACTATGATCAATTATATCTATTATACATTTTGCTACAATATTATAACATTAATGAAACTGTATAAATAATGATTAATACAAAGTAATTATATTTAGAACTATTAATAAGATAACAAGTTCTCGTTGATAAAAAAAAGAAAATGACATAGTTCCAAATTTAAATATTTTTTTAAAGACTTGGTGGGTTCATTGTCTGAATGAATCTATTTTCAAGTAGTAGTCCTTCACTATCGTTTTATAGTAAAATGTAGTGATTTTATATGTATAGTATTGGCCGACCTTATACATTACATACTAGTTCTAGAACTACAGTGGCGACGTATTCTATTCTACAATATAATTTAAAGTCGTTCCAAGGCCGCCATATTGCATAATTTCCAAGATATCTTTTACCTCCATTAGATATGTTACGTTAAAATTGTTTGTTTTAATTCAATTGCAAAGAAGAACAAATAGATATAATTTAGATATTTTTTCTGAAAAATATATGTATCTCTCTGTACCTGTAAGATTATTTCAAAAAGTATAGGAAACATTTGCAAAATGGCAAAACAGTCAATCTTTTTTATATTATATTTTGAGTGACTTTCATCATTCGTTAGGTTTTTGATCTTCAGATTTATTTTAGCCTCCATATAATGACTAGATTTAATCGTATCCCAGATATATCGATCATAAACCGCCCTGTACTCATATTTATCTACAATATTTGGCTACACACTTTTGTAATTAAAATTATACCACCACATTATCAATATAAAAATGATATAATACCAAAATCGATCTCACATCGATAAAAAAAGGTTGATTTATAGACAAACAATGACTGAAACTGTCAATGTAAAGAAAACATCGTTTTGAAATTTAAGGCAGATAGTCTTTTTACCAATGTAACTTGATCATAGATACAATATAATATACTTTTAGTAATAATCTGTGTGTATATGTATACACAATCCGCCTCCTCTTAACGTGTGCGTTCTACGCGTTTCTAACTAATGACTAGCATCCCGCCCATTCCTTCCAGCTATGAGCTACAGGTGACTTGAAAGATTTTATAATTATTTCACAAAAACAGCTTTTTCTAGCTTGTCCAACTTGATGTATCTTTAGTAGTGCTGGACTTAGAACTAAGCCTTGTGGTACTCCAAATTGAATAGACAATATTAAGAAGCTCGGGTATTTTAAATCTTTGATGGGACGTTAAAAACTCAATCTGGAGATGATAAAAGACAAATTCGTATATCTTTTATCATCTCCAGATTGAGTTTATGCAGTTAAGATTTTTTGTAAGAATGAGATTGTCAAATGCCTCAAACAAGTTACCGGTAGCTCAATTCATTCTTTGTTTTAGTAACTGGCTAAAGCTCTGATATAAAGGTAGGTCCAAATGAAGATAGAACAAAAATAGACTATTCAAAATGAATGGAGGAATATTTTCAATATAGTAGATAGAGCTGAATATTTTTCTAATTATTTCATTATGGATAGATTCTTTGGCAGCTGGGTTAAATATTTTCTGATAATGACGTATCGTTTCAATGTGTTTCATCAAAATCGTCTTCACAGTCTATCTAAAACTTGGATCTGCCTTTAATTATATTTTATCATAATATGACCAGAATGTGGAAGTATATGAGCGCACATTCTTGACCTAAGATAGTGACGTTGATACAAACCTATTAAATTCATGATTTTTAGAATTTCAAGTGTACTTCAGCTATGAGGAAGACGATAAAGACATATTTTTTAGATTTATGTTTAAGAAATAATGACTATAATAATTAATATTTAATCTAGTTAATTCTCAAAGGAATCAAATGTAGTCTTTTTATTAAACTTAAAAAAAATTCAATTCATGTGTTCCTTCACGCGGTTGTAAACAAAAATATTATAAAAAAAATATGATCTTTATCGTTTTACATCATCTGCCGTTTAAGATAAAACTGTATATTTGTATGGATTTATATTTATAATACTTAGCTAGATATTTATATGCCTATCACTTTGTTGGTGTTCTATATTAACTTCTGTATTGTTCTTCTCACCATCTTGATCTAAGTTAATCGTATCCTCCAATATATTATGTATATCTAAGCATATAATTGATTTTAATTGGATTCTAGCGTAATCTATTACAATCTACTATTGTAAAATTTAATAGCCTTGCATCAAAGTTATTTAACAATATTTTACTAATAATAGCTACATTTTAAAGTGCCTTTTTAAGAAGCACGATATTATTAATAGTGTTGATTTTGGTGACGATCTCAATGAGAATAAGATTACTTAAGTAAGGCTATAGAAATGCATACGACTTTTGCCTCTTGTTGTGAGAATCTTTTGCATTATTTAAAACTAAATATGATTTATATTAAAATGCTTTCCCCCTGATGATGAAAATACTTACATACTCTTCAAGGTTGCTAATATAATTTATCTAATATAAAATTAATTTGAATGCAAGATTCATTGAGGAAAATTAAATACATAAAATGATTATAAAATCGGAATATGTTCGAACAAACACTTAATCCAGATAGCATGTAGGATTGCAGGTATTAAAATGAAAGTATTGTACATATAATTAAAGTTGTTTTTTTACAAGGGGCAATCCTCGCATGCAAGTTATCACCGCAACAATCGCTATAAATGATCAACAACTTAGATCTAAGTTATACTTAGCTTAGTATCGATACCGTTGGCCGTCCCGTCTCTTACCTACATACACATCTTTTATACATTCCCTATATATAATGTTTTACAGTTAATCGAAATTAACGTAATAATGCTACTAAATAGCAACGGTCTGGATTTAAATTATATATAACCAAATCTGCGCATTTTGAGTGCACAAAAACTTTAACATAATCTGTTTTAGGTCTTAAGATGTCACAGTTTTACCAACCCATCCAGTGGATAGAGTTAAGCCGTATTTGTTTTAGATCACCACAAACAAAGTTATACGAGAATTTGTATTGAACGGGCTGCCCAATATTTTCGAAAATATTTAAAAAAAACAGACGACCCAATATGAGCATTGACGCTTATACTGACTCTGTGAGTATTTTAAAGTGTGTTGCAGTGTTGTTTAGTTCTCAAAACCGGCCATTTGTAATTTCAGGGCCTGGATTTGAGTAGCCCTATAAGTACTATTATACTATACCTATGTTTTCGTTTACAAGTTGTTATTCAACAAAACGTCATGCATTATTAGCGTCACTGATATTTTTTATATATTTACTGGCGCATAACTTTGTTGTTTGTACCTTGTCATGAGTAGATTGCTATTGAAAGTCATCATAGTGGAAATTGCTACTTTAGGAACAAGATTACTATTATAATACCAGACCACGATTCAAAAATTGATAAGCGTCCTAAAACCGAGTTGGAGAAAGTTTTAATATATTGAATATAATCTAATAACTATCAATATTCGAGTAACATAGATTTTACGTAATTAATTGTAAATTTCAAAATTGTGAATGTTCAAATTTTAAGTGCATTATTATAACGAAAAGATTTGTCTTCCCCAAGTCGGTTTATAAAGGTCGCCTTATATATATAAAAATAGTATATAAAATTAAGTTAAATAACTTATCTTAAAAATATAACTTGTGTAGAATGGGGCTAGCCCATGATTGTAAAACTAAAGGAATATCAATTAGGTATAGTCTAAATAAGAATAATATTGTCGAGTTAAGTTTCTTAGGATCGCTTCAAGACTTACTTTAACTAGAAAATGAAGAAAAAACAGCAAATTATTTTGTAAAGCCGTAATTTAGTCCCTTCGTTAAACCTTGGAACTCAACCGAAGTAATACTACAAAATATTAAATAAAAAGAAAACCAGTTGTTAGTCCACGACGTCCATCTTGAAAGTGGCCGGGTTCCGACCAATCGGCTTCATCGCTAGCCGGCGTCCGTTTCCGCCGTGAAGTACTTCCTCGTCACTGCTGCTCGAGTCTTCGAAGCGTCCGGACGTGCGCACTTCACCCTCCGAGTCTGAAGACTATGAGAAACAATAATTGTGACTAATCAGGCCAACCATTTGTAATTAGTGAATCGCTTTTATAAATAAAAGCACCGGTTCTTGCTATATATGAGAAACAATGTGCATGAATTTACCCTTGGCCACATTTTAAACATTAGGGTAGTCAAAGAAAAGCCCAACATGGAAAAAAATCAAATTCTTATGCTTAAGCTATTATGGATCTTAATAAATGTGATGGGCGTTTTAGCCAGTAAAAAACATCCGTATGTGTTTTCAAATTTCTAAGCTGAAATGTTTACTGATGAATAAAATGTTTTAGCTACTTTCGTTCCAAGGAATAATGGCTGGAATATGTATTTTTCTTAAAAATGCTTTGGCAATGACGGAAATACCCACAAAATTATTACTATAAATAAAAACATAAAATGTCTTTGCCAGAATCACCCAAATCCTGTTTGGTTCAAGCGTACCCAAACCCGGAATAACACGGTGAGATGAGTTGGAAATGTCTTAGGCGAATAAGTTTAGACAAACAACAAATCACAAGAAAAGTAAAAACCCTAAAATAAAAATAAACCTAGAAAAGAAACAAAAGAACGAACCGAGAGAGAATAACTACAACCTACAACAAAAATGTGTTCATTATAAAATGGTAAGATAATAATATACTTTTATGCATTAACCTAAAATAAGCAACTAACTAAATTCCACATTTCACTAAAAGCACCCACTATTGAAATAAAAATAATCGTAATGTATATAGTTTTTAAATAATCAAACCAAACATTCAATTATACACCGTCACAAACTAGTAATAATGTTACCTAATAAAATAAAATAATATTGTGTAAATTATAATGCAATATAATATTAATAAAAATAATATGTTATTTATATCGCTGCTAAAATATCTATAATAATTAATAATATAACCGTAATGTCACAAATAATTATTTTTGAGTGAGATGCTATTTACCACAATATAAAAAAAATACCGCAATAATCCCAAGTTATTGAAGTTCTATTTTATGTAGTTTAGAAATTTAACTTATGATAATTTATCCTTAGTCATAAGAGAAAATAAATAAACATTATTATTATTATTAAAATAATGTAAAGTATGTTATACACTCGATCGGAGGCATATTCTAAAAGCCAATATATTTTTCATACAAACATGCTCACTTCTATATTTTTAAAATTATATTCCGTGAACTCCACACGTTTGTAAAGTTAAATAAATATAAAATAAAAAAAGTTAAGTATAAATTGTGCTTTTGAGATTATTTAAATAGTTAAGAATATTAAATAAACCGTCAAATTAATATCAGCGATATAGATGTAAGTGAATATTTAAATGCAAAAGCAAGACAGAGCATGCAAAGCGTAATGAGAGCGAGGGGGACAAACATTTATTTCTTCGGACGGCTACGCGCGATGCTTGCCGGAGGCTTCTTGCTGGCTCGTTCGTCGCTGCTATCCACGCCCTAGACATAGCACACACGTTTACAACACACTGTACGTAAGCCACACATCAAAGTATACAAAACTGTCAGATTTCTTCAATCGACTCTCATCTTACTGTCATACACATTAGGTTGAATATCAATTGAGGAAATTTGACAGGTTGTGGTAACCTGATGTGTGGCTGACTGTACATTAGGGAGCTACATTAGCTTAGGCGTAGCTTTAGCTAGTATACAAACCGAAAACAAGGGAGAAGTATGAAGACTAATCGCTTGTGAAAAACCCGGTAGATGGCTATACAAAGTTCTAACCCCGAAGCCCTCAAAATTGGTAAAACGAATGAAGGCCCTTTACCATGTTAGATCATCAAATTAAGGAAAATAATATTGTGTCAATATTATGCAATATAATAATTTTTAATTTTCTTAATTTGATGATCTATCATGTTAAAGGGGCTTTATTCGTGTGTTTTCACACACAAGATAGCCCATTGTTGTTAAATTATATTGTTTGACATTTAAGGTGAGCATCAATAATAGTAGGTAATGTTTGTCTGTATATTAATAACCTACTGAATTTAATTGTAAACAGGTAAAATATTTGAATTAATCTTGTTATTCACAATTTATGCATATTTGATAAAATATATTTAATTTAGGCGTAGCTATACAGGATGTATCTGTGAACATTTAGGTACGGTGGCCTGCACATCAAGTTACTACAATCTGTCAAATTTCTTCAATCGAACCTCACTTTTATGTCAAACGTGTTTGGTTCAATATCAACTTTGGAAATTTGACAGATTGTAGTAACTTGATGTGCTGGCCACTGTACATCCCTTTAACTACGTGTTCTACCAACCAATCTCAAAAATATTAGGTCTTGACTTTTCGAAATTCATCTACTTTTTTCGATTCCCCCGTACAAAATGACTTGAGTGAGGTCACGTGACCGAGTTGTTGGAAGTTTATATTATTGAATTTTATTTATCCAAAGATTTCGAAAAATCATGGAACAAAATGTAGTGCATAATGTTTGAGGTAGACGTGGTTAAAGAAATGTTGTTCACTGATACATCCTGTATGTTACACAGCCTTGAACCTGAATTCTTGTCATAATATAGCCTTAATTTAATTTTCGTGCGTTCGGTGATTAACTGAAGAGTTTAATATTGATTTATGGACATTTAAATTTATTTTTTTTATTTTTCATTCTTATTTTTACATTAAATACTCCAAAACTACTTATTTTTTTAGTATTTTTACGTTATGTTCTATGTGAAATAAAAGCAATTTAATATTATTTGCCGTCATTATAGTAAATTTCAGTTAAATTTCATAATTAATTTAATGCCTCCATTTATTTTCGACAAACATTCCAATATCCTCAAACGCACGAAAATCAACGTTAAATAATTATATTATGTCATGATTCTTTATACTGATGAACATTTATTTAAAAAAAGTAAGTATTTTATTTGACAATCTACCCGGAAACTAAATAAAAAAGATGGCATCCGAAAACTGTTTTATCCGATGAGCGCGCGAATCAACAAGCAGGAAATGCTTACATATCCTTCAGTCGTGCGCTTATCGATAAAACAGTATTTTCACTAAGAAGACCATACAGTCCTCAATAAAAAAAAACATGGGAAATCTGTTAGTTCAAACATCCGTTGTCATGACTTTCTTGACGCATTATAATCCCTTAAAATAAATGTTAATCATATTGAGAATCATGAATTTTTTACACAGTTTATTTATGATCCTTACATCGAAGTCGCCAATCGTGAACTTAGTTCCCGCGGCGTCCGCCATCAGTTGCGCAGGCGCCGGCGGCGCGCTCTCCGGCGAAAGCACCTAGCCACGGCACCAAATATTAGCGTTGTTATTTACAAATAGAACTGTAAGCATCTAAAAATTACTCGTTTTAACCATCTGTCACCGCGAAATGAGTACAACCTGCCGGGCTAACATGCGCGACGCGAGATAATTTGTCGACACTCGTATTGTGTCGGCGCAAGTTGCTTCTCGCTCACCTGACTGAGCGATGAGCGGGATAGAAGGATGCGCTCTCGCGAACGAGAGTCGATAAAATTTTGTCGCGGTACGCATGTTAGGCCTACTGATCAATGTCTGTTGGTTTGGCAGCAGTTCGTTCTGTGTAAACCAGTCTTTAGAACCCAACAGAGTCGCATTTTACAAGATTTTAGATGCCTTCAGTTGATTCTTTAGCAATAGTCAGCCATGTTGACAAATTTGAACCTTTCTGCTTAGAAAACAAGAGTCAATTATTGGTGTTTATTGTAGTATTTTAAAACATTGTGTCAACACAGCCGACAGGACATAAACACAACTGTACAATAGACCATTTCCACCTTATTTATTACAAAATGAAATCTGTAGTTATTACCGTACAAGTTCATGCCATCTCTTTCCAACATGCAATATTAAAAAGGGATGGAACGAGTTTAGTTCCGGAACTATTTTGAGATCGTTTTGTAATAAGGAGATTGGTCGTTAAATGGTCTACAGAGAACACAAAAGTTAGCAGATATTAGACAATAAATTATTAGCTTAAATGAACATAGTCTACTTTAGCATTGAAAAGTTAGCTCCATTATGTGTTTGCAAGTACACAGAGGGAAATTAAGTTAATGGTGAATATATATCTACATATTAGTTAAATAAGTGAAATTATGTCTGGCTCTCTGTTTTGTTTTTTTTTAAATAATAAAATAATCATGTCCTAAAATCTTGAAAATCCCTAATCAAATCAAATCAAAGACCCATTAGTGGAAATGGGTCTACTGAAAAGACCAACAAGAAAACTAATTAGTGACGTTCCTACGTCCACAAAGACCCATAGTCCTTCCTAACACTCACTTGGTCACTTAGTGGACATTGGTCTACTGAAAAAGACCAGCTCGAAAAATTTATCAGTGTCGTTCCTACGTCCACAAAGACCCGTAGTCCTTCCTAACACTTGGTCACTTAGTGGGTCTACTGAAAAGACCAACAAGAAAAACTTATTTTATTAGTGATGTTCTTGTGTCCACAACGACCCATAGTCTTTCCTAAAACTCACGTCTTGGTCGCTCATCATCTCCTTAGTCGACACAGTTGTCTCGATGCGGCGGATGGAGCCCTGGTGGATGTCCACGTCCAGGGCCAGGCACTGGAAGCGGCGCAGCAGCAGCACCACCGGGATGGGCAGGATCCCGGCCAGGATCATCACGACAGCGATGCCGAGGACCCAGTCTGGGTAGCCCTTCTTTACGGTGTGACCCTGGTGGTTAAATAAAAAGGTTTAAGATTCTCCAACCGATTCGCCTATGGCGGAAACTTAAGATTAGAATAAAACTTATGCTTCCAAAATGGTTGCCACTCAGCATTAAGTCATTGCTTAGCAATGACGCTGTATTCTGTGGCACCAGTTAGATAGATAGATACTCTTTATTGCACAACACATTACAGAACTTAATGCTAATAGTAATTTCCAAATACAATATCGGCGGCCTTATCGCTAATAGCGATCTCTTCCAGACAACCTTTGGGTAGAGGAATAATGCAGCGAATTAACAAGGGGTAAGGCAGTGCAGATCTTTTATGTAGGTAATAAGATAAATATATCATAATAAATAAATGCATACTACTTAGTAATCATTTAATACGAGATACTGCTATAATTTTATACTTTAATAAATAATCATGTCCTAAAATCTTGAAAATCCCTAATCAAATCAAAGACCCATTAGTGGACACAGGTCTACTGAAAAGACCAGCTCGAAAAATTTATCAGTGTCGTTCCTACGTCCACAAAGACCCATAGTCCTTCCTAACACTTGGTCACTTAGTGAAACTTATGCTTCCAAAATGGTTGCCACTCAGCATTAAGTCATTGCTTAGCAATGACGCTGTATTCTGTGGCACCAGTTAGATAGATAGATACTCTTTATTGCACAACACATTACAGAACTTAATGCTAATAGTAATTTCCAAATACAATATCGGCGGCCATATCGCTAATAGCGATCTCTTCCAGACAACCTTTGGGTAAAAGAATAATGCAGCGAATTAACAAGGGGTAAGGCAGTGCAGATCTTTTGTGTAGGTAATAAGATAAATATATCATAATAAATAAATGCATACTACTTAGTAATCATTTAATACGAGATACTGCTATAATTTTATACTTTAATAAATAATCAGATATATAAAAATATATACAAACACATATACTTTTAAAATGATAGGTAGGTACATGGACAATGAGAGGTACAGTTATATTATAGTTAGTGCTTAAGTGTGCGCAAACACAGGTGAATCCCATATTCCCTTATCCTCTTAATCCGATGGGACACAAAGTGACTCGACTGAAGAGGCATTGGGCTCAGACCAACGGCATAACGTGCTTTCCGAAACATGGAAGTACAGTCAGCCACACGGAAGGTTACCACAACCTGTCTTTCCTCAATTGATTTTCAACCTAATGTGTATGACAAGATGAGAGTCGATACGTACAAGACCGCCAACTTCTGGAAATTTGCGGTTGGTTGGCCGAAGTCTGGAGACTTGTGCCCTGTGGCTAGGGGCGTTAAGAATACTGCCAAGGTATTCCCGGCCTGTCGTAAGAGGCGACTAAACGGGCTTCGGAGTACGTGAGCATGCCACTACTGGGGAGTGGCTTGCTCAGTATCACGACTCCGCGAGGGAAAAAATCCTACTGGGTGTCCTGGTAGGTCGCGCATTTGGGAAGGGCTGCATTGCGCCAAACATTTTGGCTCAAAGTGGCGAGCGCGATTTGCGGCACGGTCCAGTCCCGGCTGTGGGGTATCCGACCGCGATTGCGCTGAGATGGACACCCCAGGGGTTTTGGTTAGGGTTAGAGTCCCACACACCATCTTGTCCCCCACATGTGGCAAGGTGAAGGCCATGATGGTTTCCCGTGGGAAAAAAAAAAGTCTGGAGACTTCGGGCTGACACGCGTCACACCTATTGTCCCAAATTCTACAACATGACTTATCAATTTGTTTAATAATATTCCAACTACAGACAGATAACTTTTATGATTCATTTCATGAAATAATAATGTCCGTGAAGTGTTTACTCTAGGTACATTATGTACTGATTAATTCAGGATACAAAACAATGAAGTCATAGGTTTCTTTAGTATTTACACGCGGAATTGTCTTTACGTAAAGTATTAGGTAGGTTTACAACTTTACATGTATTTCCGAAATTTCGAAATCCCGTAGGCGTCCGCTACACTGATGTAGTGTTTCAAGACGTTGACCCTAAATTGCAATAACTCTTAATCCGAGCACTAATGAGCCATCCGAGGGAAATCCCAACGAGTAATGTATGTTGACTCAAGACAACTACTAACGGTATTGAACACAATTCCTGGGTTGCGCAAAACAGTTCACTCAAGAGAGTGTGATTTTTTTAAAGTTAGTAGTTATTAGTTCATTCGTTAGTTCCTCAAAAATCCGTTTTTATTTTCTTTACGCAGTATCGGTGACAACGAACAGACCGAAAGAAACAGTTCATTTAATTTTATTTTTTCAGACCTGAGTCATACTACGTTTGGTTTAGACTGTGTTTACAGGTAAGTATAGTTGACGAATAAAATTTTCTTTGTTACACTGTTTTAAACTAAAAATAAGCATTGGTCGATGTAACAGCGATAAATAATACGGGCTAAGATCAGGAATTGGCATTTGCCGGCCCTAAAAATCTGCTACCCTAGGCTCCAGGCCACGCAACAAACCCTCATTCTGTCATCGCGTTCTCTCCCCAATTAAGAACGATAAAGGTCGCCAGGAAGTTTAGTCGGTAGACCTGCCGCCACGCGGGGGTAGTCCGCCATAACCTGCCCAATCCCCAGTAGACGGGTATGCTTAAAGCATTTCTCCTGGGTCAACAAAATAAAAGGCTCCAGCCTACTTACGTTAAACCTACCTACATAAATGATGAATCCGCCAATGCTTATGAACTCAATGAACTTACGAGAGTGAGTACCACCACAGTGAGTAGACCACTAGCCTTTTGAGTGAGAACTACTTAGTTCACGTTCTACACATATCTACTAAAAACTTGTTGGGACTTGCTACGATACACACACGCAGACATCTCAATAAATCTTCACATACACATTACACATGCTAACAGGAAAATTATAAAACGCCGCACTTTATCTCTCTTAGTCAGTGTTATGTTTTGTTTCGTGGTAACAAGCTTACGAGTTGACGGATAGGATACTGTAGTCTCTAGTCACATCTTACTGTAGTCATACTTATTGTGTGTTGTGAAACAACTTGTGACATTGGTTAAAATCTATGAAAGTTGGTAAATCGGCTTCAAATACAAAGTGGCGGTTATTAAGTGTTAATGTTTTTTGTGTGTGCTAGCTTTATTCGATTATTCTCACAATTAAACATAGTTATGCAAACTAGAACCAACCCACAATAAGTTACATCGAGATAGTTAAACTTGATGTAGAAAACGTAGATAGTTTATTATTTACAGAATGTAAGTATCTGTAAATTTTTACATCCTTTTAACCACGTTTTCTACCAAACATTCCTAACAACATTACATTTTAACAATAAATAGGTAGGTTATATTAATTTGTTCTACGACTTATGAAAAAATGTCGAAAAAATTTTCAATTCCCGATACTAAAATGAACAAGTCACGTGACCTTTAAGTGTTTTTTTATGCGAATTTCCAAAAGTCATAGAAGCAATGTTTAGAATAACCAATGAGCATAACTGATAGAGAACGTCATCTTTTTTTACATCCCTTTAATCACGTGGTTAATCTTCTATACTATTTATAAAGAGATAACTTCTATAGACAACGACAAGGCTTATAGGTAAACCAAAAACACGAAACGCTTGCGCGATGTAATTGGACACACACAGCGCCATCTATTGGTTAATTTATGAATTACCGTCTCGAAGCGAAGTGAGGGCGGGCCACTAATGGGATGTAAATGTTCACAGATAAGTAATACCCTTTAAGTATATAGATAGATTGATTTCATTCGAAAAAGAGGGTTGGTTCTTGTTTGCAAAATTATGTGCAATTCTAAAACGAATGTGTCAATTTATTTTTGTGATTAAGTCGTGGCCGTGGTGATCAAAATGAGGTTTGCGATTCTCACCTCCCTAGTAGTGGGTTTGGTTCTCGGTGATGATCCTATAGTGAACACTCCTAAAGGGCCCAGTGGTGGGGCGAAGTGAGGGTAACTACAGCACGTTCCTGGGGATTCCTTACGCTAAGGTGGATGAGGATAATCCTTTTGGGGTAAGAATTGGACTCTTTTTTGTTATTAGCGAAAGTAAAAGTATTTACAGAGTATAAAAGCAACAAGATATACGAGTATTAAGAATTTGACAGTTGCCCACTTTTCACCATACTATTATAAATGGGAAAGTGTGACTGTATGTTTGTCTTTCACGGCAAAACGGAGCGACGAATTGACGTGATTTTTTAAGTGGAGATAGTTGAAGGGATGGAGAGCAACATAGGCTACTTTTTGCCTCTTTCTAACCTCCCCCCCCCCTCATTTAGGGCAGTGGGGGGCGCGAGCTTAGCCACGGGCAAAAGCTAGTTAACAATAATTAAAAGACAAGTTACCTACAGTCTTTGTATGTATTGGGGATGGAAGTTTTTTTTTAATAATTGATTCGATTCGTTTCTATCATTTTAGGTATCAACACCCTATCCACACTTCGAAGAGACATTTGAGGCCGTTGACGGTACGATAAAGTGCCCCCAGTTCGCCCAAACAGCCCAGGGCACCCTGCAGTGCCTCCGCCTCAATATCTACGTGCCCAAAAGACAGAATGAGGAGAAGCTGCCTGTCTTCGTTTGGTTCCATGGAGGGGGCTACTTCTTTGGGAGCGCAGGTACGTACATACAGCCACACAAGTATACAAAACCGCCAAATTTCTCAAACCGATTCTCAGCTTACTCTGTTTAACACAGATTGGGTTGAATATCAATGAGGAAATTTGGCAAGTTGTGGTAACCTGATGTGTGGCTGTCTGTACCTAAATCAGAGAGGCTGCATTTTTTTTGTGATACGTGACACGAGCGGACAGATCACCGATGATGGTAAGCGATTGCCGCCGCCCATGGGATCACCGATAGTAACAAATGCGCTGCCACCTTTAACCCCCTTTCCCCCGATTGGGCCTCCGGTACCTGCGCTGCTTCATGTCGGTCGTCTGTGAGACCGTGGTATCACTCCGGTCGAGCCGGCACATTCATGCTGAAGCGTGGCTCTCACACGGTGATAAATAGCAGACGTGCAAAAGCATGACCTGATAGTCAGCCATTGCTGGCGTCCATGGACACTTACAATACCACCAACCTTTAACATTTAAACTCCCCGTCTTCTTGGATAACTCTACATTCCGAAATGTTTACTTGTTCATTTCAAAACAATTTGTTTGTTGTTGTTTCACAGGAGACTATGATGGCAGATATCTAGTTCAAAAAGACATTATCGTCGTCACCGCCAACTACCGCCTTGGTCCTTACGGGTTCCTCTGCCTCAACGACCCTGAGGTCCCAGGGAACCAAGGATTGAAAGACCAGATAGATGCCTTGAAGTGGGTACGAGATAATATAGAAGCCTTTGGTGGTGATCCTAGTAAAGTGACGATTGCTGGCGAGAGCTACGGCGGGGGATCTGTTGATTTACATCTATACTCTAAATTTGATAAATACTTCGACAAGGCTATAGTCCAAAGTGGCGGCATCAAAGTTAGAGGCATGTTCGTGAAGCCAGACTACGAAGCTGCCATCAAACTGGCCAAACTCTTCAACCACACCACAAGGTGCACAAAAGATGCTCTGAACTTTTTAGCTAAAGTGGACCCGTTAGAATTAGTCACAAAGTTTGACTCTGCTAAAATGTTGCTGAGAGTTTGTAAAGAGAAGAAATTTAAGCACGTCGAGAACTTTGTGACGGAAGACAATTTCCATTTGTACAAATCAAAGAAGATTAAAGATACTCCTATTATATTTGGATACAATAGTAAAGAATCATTTGGAGATGTTGCTGGGGGTTATTTTGAAGAAGATAAAGATATATTCTACACCCTTCTTAATGAAACATTTAGAATGAAAGAGAAAGAGTTAAGGAAGCTTGCAGATATTGCAAAGAAATTTTATATAGGCAGTGCTGAAGTTAGTAAAGAGAACATGCTGCCATTAGTCGATTTTAGTTCAGATTTCATTTTGAATTATGCAGCAGAGAATTCCGTAAGCAACCTGGTGGAGCAAGGTGCAAAAGTATACAAGTATGTTTTCTCATACATTGGTAATAGTCCATTTAAGAATGTGACGGGTGTAGGGGCAATGCATACAGAAGAGCTACAGTACCTCTTTCTGTTTATGGGGAAGGAATTGACGAAACCTGAAGACATTATGATGAGGGAGAAGTTGACTACCTTGTGGGCTAACTTTGTTAAGTACGGGTAAGTGTTATAAACTAACCATTTGCCATATTCAACCGGATTTTTCAGCAATGGTTCCTAATCAGTGCGGTAAGCAAAACATAAATACGCGCGAGCTGCGGCGCGCCCTGTTAGCGCTCTTTAAAGTAGCATTTTAGCGTAACTTGAGAGAAGCATTTCGGGCAATAGCTTGGGAACCCCTAAGCTATTCTCAGGTCATCTGTATCTTTGTGGGTTTAGGGCATTCATTCATTCAATGTTAGGTAGGTTTACTAACTTTTCAAAATTAAAATTTTTTAGGAGCAAATTATTTTTTTCCAAACTTTAGCCGATTTGTAACCTATTCGTTTTTCAGAAATCCAACGCCAGAGTCCACCAATCTCCTCCCAGTGACCTGGGCCCCCGTTCCCCAGGCGTCTAAGCCATATCTGGACATAGACACGGAATTGACTATGAAGGCAGACGTCTACCACCACAGGATTGCGTTTTGGGACCTCCTCTGGCATCACAATTGGAGGAGCTCAAGGATATTAAAATGTTGATAGTTAAGTAGTCAAAATTTGTCAAGGATAAGTTTCAATCAATGAGGCTTTATCGTGAAATTTAGACTTTACTTACGTAAAATAAGCCATATTGTAAAACTAGTTCAAACTTATTATAATAAAATCTATGGAAGTATTGATTTTTGATTGAGCTTCCTGAAACTCACTGTAGGGTGTAAGTGACCTCTCAGATCATATTGACACTAAGTTTTAGTCATCTCTACCCCAAAATTCTATAAATAGAACTGCCCCGTAACGAAAAAGAAACATACCTGTCGCTCCCTAACAAAGGCACACGCACAGCGCGTGTAAAAGGGGATAAAAGCTCTGTCATCATTTCCGGTTTATTGCCCTAGAAGACCTGACTCATGACTCACCTCATCAGCGTTCCAGGCGCTGTACTGCGGTGGGTCTACGATCATGGACACCACTGATGAAACCAGGATCCCGCTCACTATAAACGGCCCCACGTAGCGCCAGGTGATCTGCCAATACAGGCCCGGCCTGTACCCGGTCATCTCGTAGATGTCGTTGGAGAATCTGGAAGATGTTTATATTAAGAGATTATGGTGCTAGCGAGCTTGCTGATTCGTAGCCAACCTTTAAGGAATGTATAGGCTCGTCTCTTGAAGGCCCCTAAATCAAAATCGTCAAAATGCTCCACAGAACTGAAGTTTTTTTTTTATGTGATAGGTAGCAGACGAGCAGGTGGATCACTTGATGGTAAGCAATTGCCGCCGCCCATGGACACATGCAACACCAGTGGAGTCGCAAGTGCGCTGCTAACCTTTTATCCCCTTCCCCCCCGATGGGCCTCCGGTACCCTCACTCACTCGGCGAAACACAGCACAGGAGCTGCTTCACGCCGGTTTTCTGTGAGGCAGTGGTATCACTCCGGTCGAGCCGGCCCATTCATGCCGAAGCATGGCTCTCCCACAGTTAAAAGTAAGAAGTAAATTATAGAAAGGTATTGGACCGCTTTCCATCAAGATAGTAGACTTAGTACGTTAGGTTATACCTCTAGTTACCATCAGCTCTTACTCAAAGTATAGACAATACCCTAGTTTAAGACTAGATGCTTGGGAGAGACCTATTACGTGCGTGCAGCAATGGCTTTTGGCTGAAATGATGAGGCCAAATCTTTTTAATCAGTTCCATAACTATCACGTATTTTTTATAACTTACCGCTTGGGGTAGTTTATGTAGATGTCGACATCCTTTTGTCTTTGGGTGATAGCAAGCAATTGAGATAACTCAATATTGCGTATGTGTATAATTCCCGTTTAAGTCCAATATCGCATTATCTCTAGTGACTTACCGCTCGTGGCCGTATATGTAGATGACGGCGATCATCTCCATGAGCGCGACGACCACCAGCCCGATGGTGCCGGCAAACGAGTCGAACATCTTGAGCCAGTACTCGCCCGCGCCCGTTGTGAAGATCAAGCCCACGAAGAAACAGAACACGCACACCACACCTGGAACATAATAATAACAATTAAATGTGGGAGAGCCAGGCTTCAGCATGAATGAGCGGGCTCAGACGGAGCTATACCACGACGTCACAGAAAGCCGGCGTGAAGCAGGGTCTGCCTTTGCCCTGCAGTGCCAAAAGTAAGAAGTAAATTATCAGCCTACTGTCCACATAGGCTGATACTTTACTTTTTATTTTTATCCTCACTGGGACTCAGTGGGGCTGGGCTGGACACGGCTACTACCGAATGTCGGATACCTTTTGGGTCAGAACAGCCACAGAGTGGAAGCCCAAACATCGACGGCGGCCACGAGGTGTACCGAGGAGGCGATGGCGGGATGAACTCGACTCTTATAGCCCCAACTGGACTGTAGTCGCCTATGATCGTGAAATGTGGAGGAGGGGTAGGGAGGGCTTTGCCCAGCAGTGGGACACGACGAGCTTTTAATAATACTTAATAATAATAATTTAACCTCACCAGTAATAACCGGCTTGCTCAACCGCTTGAAGAAGTCAATATCGAAGATGGTGCACAGCATCCCCTCCATGATGCCGATCTGGCTGCCCAGCCCCAGCGACAGCAGCATCAGGAAGAATGTGATGGACCAGAACGGCGCAGGCGTTAACTTGAGGATGGCCTGTGTGAACACGATGAAGGCCAGGCCGGTCCCTTCTGCCGCCTAGAAAAGGAAACGGGAAAAGCTTTAGATTCTTTTTATTATTAGGTCAATCAAGATGACCCCACTCCGCCTGATGGCAAGCGGCCGTGAGATCCAAATATGAGGATTGACAGGCACAAAAGAACAGACTAAAGTGTCCATTGAGTCTGTCACTCTCACCTTGAAGGCCTGCTGAGATGCCGTTTCACGCCCCGCCTACAACCCCCAGGAGTGTAAGGAGGAACCACTTGAACTGGAAGGGCATTCCATGACTTGATGGTTCGGAGCAGGAACGAGGAGCTAAACTTCCTGGTGGTTTTTGTCAACTAGTACCATTTATAAAGGGAGGGGGGTGCTAGCGGCTCGTTCCCCCTAATTACGAATACGGTACAGCCTCCCCTCCCCCGCCAATCCCCTCTCCTCCTCTCTTAAGACTGGAAACTGCTGATTCCTAAGTTGATAGAAGAAAGTGCGACGTCTCAATGGGCCTACAGTGCGGCACGGTGGATCCGCGCTTGGGCCAGTGGGTGGATGCAGGCTGATATGATTATGGTGACACATAAGGACATCGTTACCTCCTCCAGCTGGCGGCCGATGGTGCACTCGGTGATGTTGAAGAGGCTGCTCATCTCGGTGGCGTTGAGGGCTGGGAAGTGCTCGCGGTAGTAATCCGACGTGGAGTTGAGCGCGAAGCCGCCGATGTGATGCGTGGCTAGGATCTTGATTTGTCTGGAATAATAAAAATAAATCTTAATATCTGGATGATATCGGGTTCCCGGGAAGAGCAAAAGTATGCTCTAATTTTTCGAACATAGCTCGGGTTTGTGAGCATCAATCCGCATTAGGCAAGCGTGGTGATTAAGCCTACATAATCCCATGATAGTAGCGATGACTTGATTTCTATGATGGAGGCCTTTGCCCTGCAGTGGGACAGTACATACATAGGCTGATACTTAGGTACTTTAAATAAACCTCTTACCGATATTCGGCTACGGCCAAACAAAATTTGGTATTCAGCTGGTCTAGACCCTGAGAGGAGACATAGGCTACTTTTGATTGCGAAAAGGGGGTTGTAAGGGGTTAAAAGCCGGGGGTGAAAGTTATTAAATAATTAAAAAGCTACACAGCTAGTTGTTTAAAAAATATGGAAACTCCGTTAGTCTCTCAAAATCTGTTGTCGTGACTTTCTTGACGCATTATAGGTCACATAAAAGTAAAATAAGTATGTAGTATTGTACATATACAATACTACATACTTATTTTACTTTTATCATAATTCGCATAGTTTATGACGACAAAGTTGCTTAACTGTTGGTTTACGACCCCAATAATGTGAGGTCGTAAAGAAGCTTTCTGACGACATGACTCGCGCTTAACGGTCAAGTTGTTTCTGAAATTCATGACTGGGGTGAGAAGTTTGAGGAAAATGATTCGCTAAATTGAACCATGAAAAAATTATATTATGATCAATTAAATATTATATTATAAGCTGATCATCTCATGCCATCCCTCTCGCACACTGGCCTTTTATAAAAAGCGCTGTGGCGCACTGTTCAGGACATTTTGCTCGTGGCGCTCGGTGCGGCAGGTCGTGAGATCATCAGTTTGGTCGCCTCCAGGAGTATTGCGTGAGCCATCTTATTTTTCCCTGATTTTTCACTCTATTTTCATTTGTTTTCATATAAATGTGTGTTACAAGTGCTATTTTGGTTTCTGTGTAGTTTTGGTGATTTTCTTTTGGTTTCAAATTTGTTATTAAAGTTCTAGGCTAAGATCGATTGTTTTTTTTTATTCATTTTTCCACTTCTGACCCTAAAAATATTAATTTCTTTATCTTCTTCTATCTATCTATACAATTTATAAAGAGGTAAATACTATAGACAACCACCAGGCTTTAGGCAATCCGAAAAACGCTTATGTTAGCTATGCAATCCACACATGTTTACGATTGTAACCTGTAAGTGTTCCTATAAATACTTAAATAAATTAAAAAAATAACCAATGTCCCGAAATTTAGTGAGAGCGGGCCTGTTGTTCGAGACCGCGCAAGTGGACCTAAGAAGAAGGTAAGAAAGAATCTAAGTACGAAAGTAGTAAGCTAGCCACTCGCTTATAGTGGGTGCGTTGTAAACAGACACGAACAGTTGTTGTTTGGAGCCAAACGCGATGAGCGGGCCGAACGCGATGAGCAAGCCGAACACAATGAGCGAGCCGAAAACGAGGCCGAACGAGTAGAACACATGAGTCGCTGCGTCAAGCCATTTTTCAAGTCCAGAAGCTTTTCCAGCTGCAAAATGAATCTACAGAAGTACAAAGACACTCACTTGGCGATGCAGTTTTCCGTCATAGTGTAAGCCTTGAAGCCCAGGATGCTGAAGATGACCACAGACGCGTAGATGGCGGTCAGCGCGTTGCAAACAGACACGAGGAGCACGTCGCGCACGCAGTTGTTGTTCGGCGGGTTGTACGAGCCGAACGCGATGAGCGAGCCGAAAGCGAGGCCGAACGAGTAGAACACTTGAGTCGCTGCGTCCAGCCATACTGTTGGCTTTAGAAGCATTTCCAGCTGAAAAATATAAACTGCGTTTTTATGTGGTAGGTGACACGAACACTTCTTAAATAGGAGGTCTATCGCGTGTGAAAAATCCGCTAGATGGCGTACTATAACGTACACTGACGTACGTTAGTCTGTCTGTTACTCTTTCACGCCAAAACTACTGAACGGATTTGAATGAAATTTGGTATATACAGATAATCTAGAGACCCTGAGCACAAAATACATATTGACACAGAAGGGTGACTTGACTACCCACTAAGAGCTAAAAATATGTCATGTACTCACGCATGCGCACTAACGGGCAAAAACGCCTTTTCGACCACATTAATCCTAACTTATGACATAAGATTGTCAAACTGTCGAGGTCTATGGTAGAGGCCGCGCGCTTATGTACTCATGCCGGGCAACTACACTAGCATATGTCAACGAACTCTTCTAAATTTAAAATCAGGTCAAAGTCTAACTTCTGTGTGTAATTATTTTGTGCCCTGAGAAAGGACATAGGCTATTTTTTATTGCGAAAAGGGGGTTATAAGGGGTTAAAAGGTGGGTTAAAAATTATTGAAGAATTAAAAATGCTACCCAAAGATACTGTTCTACGCGGATGAAGTCGCGGGTAACAGTTATACTTAGTTAAGATATACAAATAACTATGTACAGTCGCCTGCAATAAAATGTAAACAACTCGGCTCTTACGCCAAGACTATAAGGTTCATATTTGAATGAGATTATAGACTTAACTAGTGACTGTACGTAACTAGATATCTTCAGATTAAAGCAACAATACCTTAGGTTTATACATATGGATGATGCCGTCGGTGGACCCTGGCAGGGTTATGCCTCTGATGAAGAAGATGGTCAGCACGGCGTACGGGAACAGGGAAGTGAAGTACACCACCTAGAACAAACAAGTATGAATGAATGAATGAATATACTTTTTATACACAAAACAGTAGTACCTACCTACCTACCTACCTAAACCTAGTACCTACCTACCTTATGAAGATACCTACAGCTTCTATAAACAACCTCAAGGCTTATGTATGTAACCCGAAGAGACCAAAGACTTGCGCGATGGAATCGACACCCAGCGCTATCTATTGGCAACGATTAAAACTAATATTGACGGCCTCGGTGGCGCAGTGGCTAAGGGTTCACCCAAAGCGGGAAAGGACCCGGGTTCGATTCCCAGTCAAGTCAATTTAATGCGCCAGACAATAACACCAATCAACCTGGTCACAAACTAGGGCAATCCCTGTACTATGAGTACCAGATGACGATAATTGGAAAATTTAGTTTCCTAAATATAAAAAAGGTGCTGTTGCCGACACCTTTTTTTTGTAATATAGGAAGGCAAACGAGCAAGCGGGTCACCTGATGGTAAGAGCACACCGCCGTCATGGACATCAGCTACACCAGAAGGAGTGCGGATGCGTTGCCAGCCTTTTAGGAAGGTATATAGGTAAGCTCGTTTCTTGAAGATTTGGAAGTTGTCGTACCTAAAAACAGGATTTTTACCTTCCCACTGCTCTGGATTCCCTTCATAACGATAAAGAAGACGATGATCCAAGCTAACAGCAGATACAGCACGATCCACCAGCGGGGCACCCCCCGGCTCCTCGATGCTGGGCGCCGCGTCCAGCGCCTCTCGGTACCAGAAGTAGACCGTGGCGGTGGCCTTGTTGCACTCCACCTCGGCTGAGCTGTTGTCTGCGGGGCAGTGCGCCCAGGGGAGTTGGTCAGCTGTGAGCTGGAAGTGGAAACATTGTTATGAAGGTTTTCTTATAATGGGGACTATGGCGTGTGATAAAATCCACGTTGTTAAGTGGCAAATGGCAGGGCACTTGCGAGAAGAACAGACTGCTGTTAGGGCGGAAAAGTCCTGCATACAGGAAGTCGCAGCTGTAGCAAGCCCCTGGCTGAGAAGCACGCGATAGAACCGAGGTCCATCTAAGTACACAGTTATTGGTTATTTTTGATGTGAGATGTTAAAATATCACTAAACAACCAATGGCGTAGCCCCCATTACATGGAATTGTTTAATGCCATAAAGGTCGCCAGTGCACTTGCCTACTCTACTGGTGTTGCAGGTGTCTATTGCTGACCACCAGGTAATCAGTCTGTTTGTCTGCCACCTATCATAAAAAAGACCTAAGTAGGTAAGTTAAAGAATTTATAAGAACCTGGGTACGCCCATGGCTAAATCCATACTAATATTATAAATGGGAAAGTGTATCTGTCTGTCTGTATGTTTGTCTTTCTTTCACAGCAAAACGGAGCGACGTATTGACGTGATTTTTTTTTTTTATTAGACTATAGGCCAACGCTTGACCACAATCGCACCTGATGGAAAGTGACGACGAGGTCTACTTAGGATGACACGCGTTTGCCTAGAAGATGGCTGTTCACTCTTGCCTTAAAGATGTCCAAGTTATACTTAGTGGTCGGGAAAAACAGACCTCGGCAGGGAGTTCCCTTAGCTGTCCGTATGATAAATGTGGAAGCGAATCGCTTCTGGCAAATCTACCACATAAGGGTGAAAACATAAACATAATCATAAGGGGGGGAGGGGGATTTTTAAAGTTGAAAGGATGGAGAGTAACATAGGCTCACTCGCGTGGAGGGGCAAAAAGTAGACAGGCAAGTAGACAGGCAAGTAGACAGGCAAGTAGACAGGCAAGTAGACAGGCAAGTAGACAGGCAAGTAGACAGGCAAGTAGACATGCAAGTAGACAGGCAAGTAGACAGGCAAGTAGACAGGCAAGTAGACAGGCAAGTAGTAGACAGGCAAAGTAGACATGCAAGCTACTACTTACATAATAAAACCAGCTTAACATACCCTGATGCTGTTGAAAAGGTAGAAGAACACCCAAGTTATAATGACGTTGTAATACAGCGCCACGAACAACGTGACCACGCAGCTGGAGATGCCGATGCCGCCCAGCCAGGGGTGGATGGTGTTCCACACGCCCAGCGAGCCCAGCCGCATCTTCTGCCCGATGGCCATCTCGATCAGGAACAGCGGGATGCCTTCCAGGATCAGCATTATCATGAAGGGGATCAGGAATGCGCCTGTAAGCAAAGGTTTGTGTTATGTCTGTGTTAATGTAAAACTTCGAACTGCAGTAAAGACTGAGATATGCCAGTAAAACCTGAGATCTACCAATGCTTAACGGTAAATGTCCAAAAAGGTTTGCGATTCGAACTTTTACCACCATTCCGTTGGTAAATCTTAAGATTTACATTAATGGCACGTACGGTAAATGTTGAAAACCAAAACATTCTATACCATTTATAAAGAGATAACTTCTAAAGACCAAGACAAGGCTTATAGGTAAACCGAAAACACGAAACGCTTGCGCAATGTAATTGGACACAGCGCCATCTATTGGTTCATTTCAGAATTACGGTCCCGAAGCGAAGTGAGGGCGGGCCACTAGTATGTCATAAAGTGTTTTGTCTAATAAAGTAGGTAGGTAAGGGTTATGGGTTATGGGACAAAAAAAACTCGCCCGAGTGATAGAGCACCAGATGATAATTAACTGGGGTCGTCAACATAGAACACCCAGACCCAAGAAAACTTAGAAAATGTAGTTTCCTAAATTGACTTAATCGGGAATCGAAACCGGGACCTTTCGCGCTTCGGGCGAACACCTTAGCCACTACGCCATCAAGGCCGTCAAAAATGGCGAACATGGGGGGAGGCTTATGTCCAGCAGTGGACTAAGACAGGCTGATGATGATGATGAATTATGTCGATACTATCGATTTTTCTTTAACAATCGATAGTGGATAATCTATAGCTAACACTAGACTGAACGAGCAAACTACCTATACCTGCTATTATTTTGGTTGTTGATTTAACCCACATTTCTAAGGATCATGAATATTAAGTATGGGATTGTTATTGAACTCAAAGTAAACTAACTATGGTTAAAATAATACTATCTCAATCCTAACTATTCCTAACTTCGAATAATAATATTTTAGATAAATTTATAACGAGCTAAACCCAAATACATTTACTTTAACATTGACTTTCTTGGCTCATTGTAAGTACTGAATTTCTATCAATACCGATATTATCTTGTATGTAGGTATATAGAGTTGCCATCTTTAAAATTTGCAAAACAGGACAAGACGCGTGAAAACCCCGAATTTAAAGTCAGAAATCCGGACATGTCAACAAGATCTTTTGAATAAATTCAATGCTATTTCTTTTTTACCGAGAGACCGGGTTTAGGTCTACAAATGAAACCTTCCATGGACGCTCCCCGGATGCCCTCTAAACTAGGACAAATCCGGGGAAACCCGGACGGATGGCAACCCTATATGTATATGATAGGTGGCTGACGAGTAGACGGTTCGCCTGATGTTAAACGATTACCGCTGCTCATGGACAGCCCATTCGCAACACCAGTGGAGTCACAAGTGCGCTGCCTTTGAACCCTACTTCCCGTTGGATTGGGCCTCTTTTTTTATGAGATAGGGGGCAGACGAACAGACGGATCACCTGATGGTAAGCGATTACCGCCGCCCATGGACACCCGCAACACCAGAGGAGTCGCAAGTGCGCTGCCGACCTTTTAAGAAGGAATATGCTCGCTTTTTGAATCTCGAGTATATGTTTCGTCCTTGCCCCGCGCGTCCCGCGCAGCCCGCTATGTTCGCCCCGCGCATAGTGATATCATCACTAAGTTAAGGGGGGTTCCCTTAACAAAACGGAGACTAAAGTTAGGCATGGTTTAAAACTGATACTGTCACTTTCATTTGTTACTTTTATGAAAGTGACAGCTTCATTTTTAACCCGGCGTGAGTGAGGTCGGGTATGTCATACCCACCCATTTATAAAATATAGAATATTGCTTAACTGCGCGATTACTGGAATTCGGCTGTCTCGGTAGCTGGAGGGGTTGGTACGAGGAATTATTTGACGCGCCAGTAGCAGTGCTGCGCCGGCGACGAAGTAAATTACACGTGCGCAAACACACTGCGGGTACGTAATTCCCAAAGACTGGCACTACGAAAAAAGAGTACTTTTAGAGAATGAGTAAAAAAACTACTGTTTTGTTTTCATAGAAATATAAATATATTTATAACTAGAACTGGGTTATTTTACTATACTATCCTGCTTTATATAATACGACTTATAAGTATTTTTAAGTCATTTTCGTCATGAAAATAAAACAATTCTATATGTGGGTATGTCATACCCACCTCACAGTTAGTGTAATAATTTTTCACCTCATTCACGCCGGGTTAAACCAAGTAAGTCTACCTTTAGACCACACGTTTTGTAATAAGGGGGTACCGGTTCAGGCCTACCCGTGAATTGGTTCCCTGCTGTGTTTCGTATGTGAGACGTGAGGTCTAATTGGGGGAAAGGTTGGCAGCGCACTTGTGACTTTACCAGTGTTTCAGATATCTATGGGCGGCGGCCATCGCTTATCATTAGGTGATCCGTCTGCTCGTCTGCCACCTGTCCTATACAAAAAAAACCGTTTCTAGTATCACAATAATTGCCTTATATGTAGGTAAGACTCAGAAATTCTAGTGATTTTTTATTATGTGCTAAGTGGCCCACGAGCAGACGGATCACCTGATGGTAAGCGATTGCCGTCACCCATAGACACCCGTTCCGATTTCCCATTAGTCCCACTATTAGTTTTGATTGACCATTTTCCTAATGGATTCCGAGCAAAATTGATCATTTCATATTACGACCTCTAACCCACAATAACCAGTGAAGTGTATGGAAGCTCTTAAATGCAGTATGTACCTACACTGTATAGTAGGTATGTAGGACCGAAGTTGTTGGTTAAAGTAACCTTTATTTTTATTGCCAACCATCCCGGAGCAGGACAGACTTGTGGCTTCGCGAGTTTCATTCATTGTTTCCTTTCCTTTGGGGGTAAAGGAGAGTCTTCCCCCGGGACAAAGTATGCTGTGGCAGACCTGAAGGGTCGGCCGATGTGGGGACAACCTGTGCAAAACGGTTTTTTTTAATATTAAATGGGTTTGCACTTGACTTCATCTCACCTGATGGAGAGTGACTCTGTGAATCAGGTCTAAGATGCAGGGCCGTCTCTAGCTCATGTGGCGCCCGTGTGCAAAACATTGCCCCCCCCCCCCCCCCCCGCACCGCGCATTGACCGGCCTCTTCCTCGGAGAGAAGGGAGTCGCGCGTCTGGTCGGCGTCTCCTCCCTCTCCTTGCCCTTCTGCGAGCATGCAAGGGGATCCTCCTCCCTCTGTCGCTCGGCGGCCTCTTTCTGTTACATTACGTCCTCGCAGAAAGAGGCAAAGGCCGTAAAGGCTTGGTCGCTGGTGACCATCGCTCCGACTATAGTTGGGAGCGAAAGGTCGCTCCCAACTACGCGCACCAACTCCTGGCGCTGTTGGTTCCAGGAGCTGCAAACGGCCAGAGTGTGCTCGGCCGTATCCTCGTCCGCCCCGCAAGCGTGGCAACGGGGGGTCTCCTCTCGCTCGATACGGTGCAGGAACTTGCCGAAGCAACCATGTCCTGTCATGATCTGCACCATACGAAACGAGAGGAATCCATGGGACCTCTCCAACCACCGATCTAGAACCGGGGCTAGCGCGTCCGTTGTCCACCGACCAAACTCGGCGATGCCTAGGCTGGCGGACCATCTCCGGACGAGATCTTTATTCGCCTCCTTACGCATTGCCTCGCGCTCCTGTAGGCAGAAGGGCTCGCCCTCCTCCTTTTTGGCCACCGTCCATTCATAGATGGAGGCCAGCACCTTGGCCTCCTCCTCCCAAGGAGGGGTCCCTGCCAGCGCGCAAGCCGGCGAGAAACTTACTGTTTTATAAGCTCTGGCGACTCGCTGCGCTATCGCCCTCTGAGGCGCTCTCAAAAGGGAGGCATTCAGCCGTCTAGAGATCTTATCAACCCAAATGGGGGCCCCGTATAACGCCATTGAGCGTAAAATTCCGGCATATAGCAGCCGGCATCTTGGGTTAGGACCACCCAGGTTAGGCAGGAGCCAATTAAAAGCATTCGCTGCTTTTAACAGGCGCGGTACCAATCGCCGGAAGTGGGGACCAAAATTCTAACGCGCATCTAAAATTAGACCGAGATATTTCATCTCTGTCTTAACTTCCACTCTACAGCCCTCAACAGATATGGATGCGTCAGGAGGAAAACGACGACGTGGTGGCGCGAAGTATATAGCCTCCGTTTTGTGGAGGGCCACCTGCAGTCCGAACAATACAGTTTGTCCAGCCGTTTAAGGGTGGAGCCTCCATATAAAGTCCCCCACATGTAATGTGGGGGCAGCGCCCAGAGGCGCCCCAAGTAAAGGGGGGAGAAAAAAAGCAAACAGCGAGCGACCCACTTTCGTGGGAAGTCCCGTGGCCTTGCGGTTCGGAAACTCCACGTAAGATTTACCTACGACATCACCGGTCGTACCGGTGATGTCGTGGTGATCCCCCGAATATAAACGTGGCGCGCCTTGCTTTGCTGTAATACGACAAATATAAGAAGAGCTCCAGGTGCTACACAAAATGTATGCAAACTGGAGTTCTTTTTACGTTGGTTATTAAAGCGGGGCGGCCGGCCAGCGCGGGCGCGCGCTGAGTGGGGCTCCGTTGCGAGCGGCGCCCGGCGCCCCAAGGACCGCGGCGCCCGGCGCCCCTAGGACCGCGGCGCCCGACGCCCCTAGGACCGCGGCGCCCGGCGCCCCTAGGACCGCGGCGCCCGTGTGCAACGCACACCCTGCACCTAAGGGAAAGACGCCCCTGCTAAGATGTAGCGTGCTTTCCCAGAAGAAGCCTATTCACTCTCTACTTAAAAACACTCTAGCTAGGTAATTGTAGCTCTCTGGGTGGGTCCTTACTTTGGTTACAAATTTTAGTTTCAACCTGTACCTACAACGTACATAACGTTCTTCCATCTCTTTAGATTCAATCTCTAGTTAATTAGTATTAGGTAGATTAAAGGTTATGTAATTCATAAGATAATAATGTCAGAACGCATTATTTATAATGCGCTCTGGCCTCGCTGTAATACGTGATCGATTCTACTCGTACGATGCAGTTTAAAGCGCTTAGTTGGTACCTACTGGCGCCAGCCGGTAAGCCAAGTACAGATAGCATCAAAACTATCATAATCTATTGTCTGTTACTGTCAAAATGCCGGTGTCTCTGGAGCACGGTACGGGACTTTCACCAGACAAGGCTTATGAGTACTACTAATTTTGAAACTGTGATTTATAAACAACCGATTTTTTTTTAATCTAGTCATTAATATGCATAATTCCTACTAATTTTCTTTATGTAGGTTACTCACATCACACTACACCTGATTTGAATTGCAATCCAACTGTTCTAACAAATTGATTTTGCTTTACAACTTTTCATACCACTTCTATAATTTTCTGTGAGTAGAAACACTAAAAATCTTAAATAGGTGCCAGGCTAAACACAAAGCCGCTAATTTTCGTCCTTGTGATACTTGTTTATGAAAAATAGTGGAACACCAGTGGAGTCACAAGTGCGCTGCCGACCTTTTGGGCCTCCGGTACCCTCACACACTCTGCGAAACACAGCACAGGAGCTGCTTCACACCGGTTTTCTGTGAGGCAGTGGTATCACTCCGGTCGAGCCGGTCCATTCATGCCTTGTCGTTGTCTATTGAAGTTATCTCTTTATAAATAGTATAGAAGATAGCAGATAGATAGAAAATAAGTACTTTACATTGCAAAAATAGTCTCGTTTTAATCCCGAAGCCCACATAAGCAAAATAAAAATCAGCTTTTTTGTAAGGAACAGCTGATTTTTATTTTGATGCTTCCGGACCTACTATGAATGCTTCGGCATTAAAACGACATATAGGATATCGCATAAACATAGTTTTTATTTATTAAGTTGTTTTCGTTCGTGTTTTTTCATATTGAAACACGAAATAGTGGCCAGAATTATATTAATAGTAGTGATGGGACTCGAATCATAACAGCGACCCAAAGTGACCCAAAGGGGTCCCCAAGTGCTGACTTGCTCAGCCGGGTATGACTAAGAATGTCACTGAATAGCACTTCGCAGGGGCCGCATTCTTTAATAACTATTAACCAGTTCCATAGTATTCTAACCAATATACTACCATACTCAATGACGTAAGCAGGCAGTGGCGCCATCAATTAATTTCATTACTTTCTTGTTTATAACCGTAAACTAAATAAAAATGAGCATAGTTCAATACTTGCAGCAACCGTGCTACGAAGTGCTACGACGTCCCGTAGCTCGTAGCAGCGTAGCGATCAATAGAGACGCCCAAACGCGCTCGAAATAGCCTCATTGCGTAAGGTAACTACGCTGCTATTTTAAAACATGTAATCTAGGGGGACAATTCTTATTCACTCGTAATTAGAGATTTCCTACATTTGTCCATACAATCTCTAATGCGACTTCAATTCGAGTGTGTTCTACTGAGTTTCTTGCTGATTCTTCTCGGTAGAAATTGACCTTCCGAATCAGATGAACAAAGTTTTTTTTTTTGTGTTCGTGAATTGGTTCCCTGCTGTGTTTCGTATGTGAGGGTACGTGAGGTCTGATTGGGGGAAAGGTTGGCAGCGCACTTGTGACTTTACCAGTGTTTCAGATGTCTATGGGCGGCGGCAATCGCTTACCAATAGGTGATCCGTCTGCTCGTCTGCCACCTATCCCATACAAAAAAAACCGTTTCTAGTACCACAATAATTGCCTTATATTGTAGGTAAGACTCAGAAATTCTAGTGATTTTTTATTATGTGCTAGGTGGCCGACGAGCAGACGGATCACCTGATGGTAAGCGATTGCCGTCACCCATAGACACCCGTTTCGATTTCCCATTAGTCCCACTATTAGTTTTGATTGACCATTTTCCTAATGGACTCCGAGCAAAATTGATCATTTCATGTTACGACCACTAACACACGATAACCAGCGAAGTGTATGGAAGCTCTTATGCAGTATGTACCTACACTGTATAGTAGGTATGTAGGACCGAAGTTGTTGGTTAAAGTAACCTTTATTTTTATTGCCAACCATCCCGGAGCAGGACAGACTTGTGACATTCCTTATCTTGTTCTTATATTGGTCTATGCGTTCCATGAAGTCGACTCGACATAGAAGGTGAAAACCGAGAATTCGTCTGCCCCCTATCTCTTAAAAAAAAAAAGAAATTGGCCTCTCAGACTTGTAGCTTCGCTAGTTTCCTTCATTGTTGTATCCGCCAAAGGAGAGTCTTCCCCTGGGACACAATTTGCCGTGGTAGACCTGTAAGTCCCTTAATAGACTGCGCACAAGGGTCGGCCGATGTAGGGACAACCTAATTTTATTTTTGTTATAGCAATTCTCTGCAATTCTTCTAAGTAAATAATGCACATAAAAATTCATTGATGAGTTCAGGTGGGATTCGAACCCACAACCTTCCACAGTCCGGGTGGCTGTACTACCGATTATACTAACCTAACCTTTTACTAAGCCGACTAGACTTTAGGTACTGGCGATGGGCTGGCGTTTGGAAACGAAGTTAGAGTGCGTCCTTACTTCGGTTACTAATATAGTTTCAACCTGTACGCCGCGTAGATAGCGCTTTTCCGATTCCCTTTAAGCCTTAACGTTGCCTTTAGATTCAATCTCTTAATAATTAGTAATACTTAGGTAGATTAAACGTTATGTAATTCATAAGATAATAATGTCAGAACGCATTATTTATAATGCGCTCTGGCCTCGCTGTAATACGTGATCGATTCTACTCGTACGATGCAGTTTAAAGCGCTTAGTTGGTACCTACTGGCGCCAGCCGGTAAGCCAAGTACAGACAGCATCAAAACGATCAAACCTTTTGTCTGTTACTGTCAAAATGTAAATTTTGCAGTGTCTGTGGAATACGGTACACTTTTAATAGACAGGGTTTTTGAGTAGGTAACTAATTTGGAAACTAAAGTTTATAAACACCCGATTTTCTTCAAATCTAGTCAATCAATCAATAAAATCCTTAGAGCATAAAGATCGAATCATTTATTGCCTTAGTTACATGTATGTATTAGATACATTAGGTAGATGTTAGCACCAATATCAATATGCATATGTTAGTCATTAATATGCATAATTCCCACTAATTTTATTTGTTGTAACTCACACACATTTGATTTGAATGGCATTCCAACTGTTCTATGAAAATTGTCGATTACCTATGGGTTAGCCAAACTTTACTAAATTAATATCTGAGCAACCTACCAAAAATATCTGAGCATTTGAAAAAATCAATTCATGTTGCTGTATCTATCTGATGTTTGAATTAAATAACGTTCAATACCTTACGATACGACCTTACACAATCAAAAATCGAGATCGTCAATATTCTGGAAAACAAGAAAAAAATTAGAAAAAAAAATGTAAGTAAGTAGTTTTCTTTTTTCACTCACCTCCTCCATTCTGCTGACACAAGTACGGGAACCTCCAGATGTTCCCCAGGCCTACAGAGTAGCCAATGATAGACAAGAAGAACTGCAGTTTCCCCGACCACGCAGCCCTGTCCTCATCCGGCGCGTCCCTCTGCAAAGACCCCATGGACCCTTGCAACACGATGGTGACCCCATGGGGACGCTCGCTTCCATCCGCCCGAGTATTTAAAGGCGCCAACTCATGCCCATTTCTTGGCCCTATCGGTTCTGCTTTCGCCGCCATCTTTGTTTCTTTCCCGCGCTTTTAACTGTCACTTGTCAAATACCAATCTATGGTTTGGTGTTTTTTTTACAATTGACAGTTGATTAATTAAATATTCGACTATGTAGTAAATTTAATGTTATTTATTGTCTATTTTAAGCAAAATCAGGTGCTAATTTTCAGTTTTACGAGATTTTTCGAATGATAATCGTTACCTATGAATATGTTCATAATATTTATTAATACTATGTTTGGTGAATCTCGTAATCATATGTGTAGTACCGAATTGCGTCTTTTTTGACGAATTCTACCACTTTAAAGTATGTTGTAGTCCTTTGCAATAGCTTCTGGCGTAGTTTTAAGGAATCCCTGAAGACGTTCGAAGCGTCTCTGTGCATATGACTTAGCTTCTGTATGACTCGTCGGTACTAAGCAAATTGCATGGCTTTGGGTGTATGGTGGGGGGAGGGGGGTTAGCTATCGGACATCTTCTGCTGTTTCCATCGCTGAAGTTCCTGAAACAAAAGTAAAAATGGTTTCAATTAGTTTGTCTTCTATTTTAGGACTGTACCTTAAGTACAAACTATTAAATCTATACTATTTATAAAGAGATAACTTCTATAGACAACGACAAGGCTTATAGGTAAACCGAAAACACGAAACGCTTGCGCGATGTAATTTAGCACAGCGCCATCTATTAGTTCATTTCTGAATTACGGTCCCGAAGCGAAGTGAGGGCGAGCCACTAGTCTTGAAATAAATCAGATATCACTTGATGTTACATAAGTTGGGAAAGTATGTCGAGGAAGAAAATAGGGCGGCCGCCTCCTCGGTCTACCTCATGGCCGCCGTCTATTTTTTGGCTCACACTCTGTGGCTTTACTGGCACAAAGGGTGTCCGACATGCGGTAGACGTGTGCAGCCCAGTTCTACTTTAGTTCAGCGGCTCCAGAACGTATGCATACGTGTGAGCCCAAAAATAGACGGCGGCCATGAGGTAGACCGAAGAGGCGATGAGCTCGACTCCTAAAATCTCAACTGAAAGAAAGAAAGAAAGAAAATACATTTATTAATTTGGACACCACAACACCTATTACATGCTACAGACAATTTACACAACACAATAAAATAAAAAAGACTAGTAAAAAAAAATAACAACAAAAAATAAACTGTCCTTCCCCATTGGCCAGCAGTGCCGTGTATTTATATTATGCTGTGTTGTGTTGAGGCATCCAGCATAAATGGCCCTCACTCAGATGTCACGACCATAGGCCGTAACGCTGGTTTTCAGTGGGACCAGCTGAGTGAGTGCCACGGACGACTGCAAATGTGTAGTGTACCTATTACCTATGTGAAATTACCTATTCTGTTAGCTAGTCTAAGTATAATTAACTGGACCATAGTCGCCCAAAATCGTGAAATGTGGAGAAAATACCATGAAGGCTGTAGGACACGACGGGCTCTTAATAAAATAAGTTATGTTAGGTTAGGTTCTGCCTTGCACTTTGAGGCCCAGCTCTGTCTGGGCCGGGGCCCTGTCCGGCGCCCTGTGAGGATCTCCTCCACTTTGGGCGCACCTTGACGTGGGCCCCACCGAGTGGGGCGCCTTCGGGCGCCACCCCCCACATCTTTTGTGGGGGTCTTTGGTTGCTGGTCTGCGCTGCGTCCCACAGCCAGTGGGATGCGGCAGGGGCCGGCTAACCCCACCTCTCCGCCCAGCGACCGACTGCGCAATCCAGCGTAGCCGGCCGTGGGGCTGTCTGGTGGGGCAGTTTTTTGGAAGCCTGCAGGCACTCTCCCCCACCTTGCCCTGCAGCCAGCAGGTGTGGGTTTGTGGAGAGTTCTGCAGGAGCCCATGCCCGCGACGCCCGTATCGCAATCCAGCGATGCGGGCGCCGCCCGGTTGGGGCTTTGTCGGAGGGCAGTGGGAGCTGCTCTGGGGGCTTTAAGCCCCGGGAGTCGGAAAGAGGCCGTACTGGCGTACCTTGCTGTCCATGGGTGGGTCTGCGGTGATGAGGTTCGTCCTATTTCCCGCTTTCCCACCCCGAGCCTGGATTTGCCGGGAAAAGTCGCAGAGTGTTTAGTGGGTATGCCCTTGAACGGCCTCTGAATAGCAGAGGCCCAATCCAGGGGAGAGCCCCACACTACCTGGTCGTCTCCCAGCGGCCGGGTGTGCATAAGGCGGCATTCACTCTGCGTGAACAAAAAAAAAAAAAAAAAAAAAAAAGGTTAGGTTCTGCCTGTATTTCCGATCACTACTTAAGTATAACTGGGTGGTTCTATTATTATAAGTTCGTATGGCCCATAAGCCTTTTAAAAGCCAAAGACAATTGATTTTCTATTTGACGACACGTTTAGCGCAATGGTTTGAGCGCCAGTTGATACCAAAGGGTTGCGAGTTCGATTCCCGCACCAACACAAATGTTTGTTGATGAAACAGATATTTGTGTTGGGTCTGGGTGTTTGTAGTACCTTCGTTGTTTCTGGTTTACATAGCACAAGGGAAAACCTTAGTTTGGGACAATGTCATGTGATGTTGTCTCAATCCTACTTACTATTATAAAGGCGAAAGTTTGTAAGGATGTATGGATGTATGGATATTTGTTACTCTTTCACGTAAAAACTACTGAATGGATTTGAATGAAACTTTACCACAATATAGCTTATACATCAGAATAACACATATGCTACAATTTATAAAAATATATTGTGTGGATTGTCCAAAATATGACGGTAAGTGTCAATAATTAACTCCACGCGTACGAAGTCGCGGGCGGCCGCTAGTTTATTATAATTTATTATTGTGTCTGCTATCTCGGGCCTTAGGAGGTTAAATGCATTTGGTACACGAGCTCGTTGGTGTAACCTTCAGCTTTTCTACATTGCAAGAGCTATTAACCTAAAAGCGTCGGTCATTGCGAGTCATTCCTTAACGATGAATTAAGATCGATGGGTAGACCAATCACTTTAGAGGCCCTGGTATTAGCAACAAAATTACAAGTGGCTACATTGCACAAATTGACTGGCCCGATGGCGCATGTGTTAGATAGATACCTAGCTAAATAGATAACGTTTAGCCACAGAATCTTTAATAGTACGTTTAGCCACAAAAATAAAAAGAAATACTTAACAAAATAATTAGGTACAGCTTGTAACTAAGGCGTGACGACCACACTTTGGCGGCCAACAAGGCATAACCTCAGCATTTGAGCATGACTGGCCGGTTGGCGAAATGGTAGTGACCCTGCCTCATACGCCAAAAGGTCGTGGGTTCGATGATCGAACTTCGATCTCCACCCTGGACAAACATTCGTGTGATAAACACTTGTGTTTGTTCAGTGTCTGGGTGTCATATATGTATTTAAGTATTATATTTGTGATCCCTGTTGTCTGATATATGTAATACAAGTGCATAAGCTACTTAGTACGGAGTCAGGTCAATGTATGAGATGTTGTGTGAATTTATTATTATGATTATTTGTTGCACCAGCTAGAAGCCGCTGCGACTCTAAAATCAGGCTAAGCCTTGGACGTCGTAACGTGCACTGAGAAAAAAACCTGCCTCATACGCCGAAGGTCGTAGGTTCGATCCCTGGACAAACACTCGTGTGATACACACTCACACTGACTTAAAAACACAAGTGCTTTTCAGTGTCTTGATGTAATACTTATGTATTTTATTTGTTTTTCCTCAGTTACTTATCTGATATCTGTTAGTAACACAAGTGCTTGCTACTTAGTACGGAGTCAGGTAGGTATATATGTATATAAGGTGAATATGGCATCAAAAATTACCAATTATGTACAGTCGAGTTCAAAAATATGTATACACTTTAGGACCTTGTCACAGTACATATTTATAAGAAAACTACTTCCACTTTCTTATAAATATGTATTGTGACAAGGTCCTAAAGTGTATACATATTTTTGAACTCGATTGTACTGTGTATGGACCTCTACGGTACGCCATCTAGCGGATATTTCACACGTGATATCTCCTTTTGGTGTCTTCTGCCCGTCGCCTAGCATAACTTTATGTCAATAATCAATTTATTGGAACGTTCTCTTTTTAGGGTTCCGTAGCCAAAATGGCAAAAACGGAACCCTTATAGTTTCGTCATGTCCGTCTGTCCGTCTGTCCGTCTGTCCGTCTGTCACAGCCGATTTACTCGGAAACTATAAGTACTACAGTGATGAAATTTGATGGGAATATGTGTTGTATGAACCGCTACAAAAATATGACACTAAATAGTAAAAAAAAGAATTGGGGGTGGGGCCCCCCATACATGTAACTGAGGGATGAAATTTTTTTTTCGATGTACATACCCGTGTGGGGTATCAATGGAAAGGTCTTTTAAAATGATATAAAGTTTTCTAAAAAACATTTTCTTAAAGTGAACGGTTTTTGAGATATCAGCTCTCAAAGTCGTAAAAAGTATGTCCCCCCCCCTCTATTTTTATAACTACGGGGTATAAAATTCTAAAAAAAATAGAGGTGATGCATGCTAATTAACTCTTTCAACGATTTTTGGTTTGATCAAAGTATCTCTTATAGTTTTTGAGATAGGTTGATTTAACTGTAATTTTGGTTAAGTTATTGTGCTTGCTGCTACGGAACCCTTTGTGCGCGAGCCCGACTCGCACTTGGCCGGTTTTCAAATATTTAAAGTAAGCACTTAAGGGGCTACACGAATGAAACTAGCGCCGCCAACCTATTTACACCGATTGTGGCGAAAATATGATATTTTTGAAGAAAATAAAACATTACAGACTTAGATCCAAGTAAATTGGATTTTTCAAGATGCAATACAATTTTTCTAACACGCGACAAGTAACAATAAAGTTAATTATTGCTAAAAACGGCCACTTTTAGCAATAATTGACATTATTATTACTTGTCGCGTGTTTTATAAATTGTATTGCATCTTGGAAAATTGAATTTACTTTTATCTAAGTCTGTAATGTTTTGCTTTCTTAAAAAATATCGCATTTTCGCCACAATCAGTGTAAATAGGTTGGCGGCGCTAGTTTCATTCGTATAGCCCCTTAAAAGAGGTACCTAGTCAAATGAAATTGGGCTTATATTTGCAAACGGTTGAGGTTCAGCCTTTTAACTTAATGGCCTCCCCCCCCCCCCCCCCCCCCTCCTCCATGTGAGTGCTCTCGCAGCCAACTTTGGTGGGTTGCCAGAAGTCTCTATTAAAATACCTATGTATAATAGATACCTAGGTATTATATACATAGCTATACAGCTCTTATAATTTCTATGTGTTCTTTTTCTATTTGGATGACGTAAGTATGTTGTTTGAGTGCCAAGTTTATACAATGAGGGTGTTGGCAAATGATATGATATATATTAAAAGTAGAACGAAAGTTGCACCTATTACCGAAAAACTCCATTGTGGGAGAGCCATGCTTCGGCATGAATGGGCTGGCTCGACCGGAGTGATACCACTGTCTCACAGAAAACCGGCTGAGTGAGTCCTACCTGAGGTCCATCGGGGGGGAAGGGGATAAAAGGTTAGCAGCGCACTTGTGACTCCACTGATGTTCCATGTGTCCATGGCCAGCGGCATTAGCTTACCATCAGGTGATCCGCCTGCTCGTCTGCTACCTATCACATAAAAAAATAATAATATGGGTTTGTGACGGATTGTGTGAAGAATGACATGACTGAAAAGGGAGTGGATGATACGATGACATGGATAGTCAGTTTACTTTACATGATTATGAATCAGAGGTTTTATCACGTTCGCGTTAGAACTTCAGGATTTTTCATTTAATTTTAACCTATCTATTGAAATTTCATGTTATGGTCACTCTATTTGAGTAAGTTTAATTTAACTGCCATCAAACAAAATGTCAGCTGCATATTGAGTCTCGTTTCAGCGCTACAAAAGCTACATTCCCCTCCAGGTTACACATCGATTACATGTCTCCTGTGAAAGCCTAATTAACAAGATTAATTATTATACAAAATAATTACTCGTACAAGCTTTGAAGCTTCATTGAAGTGGAGTTTACACCATGCAATCTCTTAACGTGGTCTCGTCTCGTATTCTTCGAACTTTATACTATAATGAGGTAAATTCTTATAATCCTTATAAACAAATCAAAGCGCACGTCTTTTAATTTAATAGATAGTAAATGTTTAAACTAACCTGAGAAATTTTCTAATGTTTAATGTGCTATACTATATTTTTGTATGCTAACTGGCAGTTATAACTAACAGCTATAACTGAATCTTTAATAAAGAGAATTAAAAAAAAACATAACACTAGCGCGATACAATAGGCACCCAGCGCCATCTCTTGGTATGGTTCAGAACTAATTGCAAAATTACGTTCCGAAACGAAGTGAGGTCTAGGTACTAAATAATCTATTATATAAATCAGATAAGTAATGCGTCATTCACTCGACGAAACAGCGCAGGCGTTTGCCGGTTTTCTTTGACGCCGTCGTATCACTCGAGCCGGCCCATTCATGCCACAGCGTGGCTCTCCCTCAGTTAAATTCCGGCTAGACGTCGATTCCTAGGAGTCCCTGTAAGTCCCTGTATTATAAACCATACAAAAATACTTGCTTAATACATTCCTGATCCTACGACAACCAAAGCAATTCTGAAGAAAGTCGATTCATGTAAACTGGATCGCACCCCTCAGACAGAGGGGTCCGGAATCCATGTCAAGGACGACCATTGAAAGGAGGGGTTGTTTTGTAACCTCCCCCCCCCCCTCCGCCCCTCTCGCAGCCGTCGAGGGGAGAATGTATTCAGATGAAACGACCCTTAAGTCTTTTAGAAAGGCCGCAAGGTACAAAAATGTTTAATTAGTAATTTGTCAAAGGACTAGCTCCGCACTCAGAGACGTCATACAATTAAGATAAAATCTCATTATCTTGACAATGGATAGTCTTTATCACTATTAAAATAAGGGTCAACATTTTCACTTAAGTTTTTTTATGATATAGGTGACAGACGAGCAGACGGATCACCTGATGGTAAGCGATTGCCGCCGCCCGTTAGACAGCCGCAACACCAGCGGACTCACAAGTGCGTCTCCGATTTGAATTTTTGAACGACATTATATAATCAAAGTTTTGAACATATTTCGTGTTTGTGATCACCAATCCGCATTAGGTAAGCGTGGTGATTAAGCCTAATCCCATCATAATAGCGATGACTTGATTTCTATGATGGAGGCCTTTGCCCTGCAGTAGGACAGTAGGTATATAGGTATATATACCTAGGCTGATACTTAACTATTACTATTGTTTATTATAGTGATTCAGATCTGACGTAGAAATTAATAGGATTAGAAGGGAAACTCGGGCACGTGTGTGACGGAATTAAACTAACTAGCTATATACGTAGGTAAACTATCTATAACTATAGGCAGATAGGTATATCTGTTACTGTAAAAGCTCAAACTACTGTAAATCTTAAGATTTTGATTGAAATGATGGCTGACACATACGTCATACTTGTGTACAGGTGCCGCCTCTGGGGACTGGTCTGCTCCGGTTTACCTCATTCTTAGCTTTTTAACAATTTTCATCATCTTGAGTATTGGACTGTAGGAGGTGGTATGAGGGAAAAATTGTAATAAACATTTTTACCCGACTACGGCAAAGCAAAAGGAGGGTTATTACCCGACTACGACAAAGCAAAAGGAGGGTTATGATTTGGACTGGCTATGTATGTATGTATGTATGTTCATCTGTTTCCACGTAACTTCTAAACTACTTATCAGAATTCGACAAATGACATATCATAAAGGCGTAGTCACACGTTCATTTACCTGCCGTAGCACTTTGACAACGTGTGACTGCGGATTTCACATGAAAATGTATCTCTACATAGTGAATATTGCATACTTCAGATTAGTATTGTATGACATTATTGTAAATTGACAACGAAGACTTGTTCTATACTTTTTGAGCGTCGTTTTTTGTCGTAGTTGGGTTTTAGTTTTCTTACTTTTTTTTATGGCGATTAAAAAGAGTAACTGGCGAGTTTCTTGCCGGAATTTCTCGTCAGAATCAACTTTCCGATACCGGTGGTAGAATCGCATTATATCTATTTATTTTTTAGTATATGTTATGTATCAAGATATATTATTTAATTTAATTTAAATTATATACATTATTTTTAAATAGCTTTAAATATTTTCTTTATGTATGACTGTTTGTAAGTGCTGTGTACAAGCCTATGCAAATAAAGAATATTTTGACTTTGACTTTGATTTAAGTGTAAAATCCTAAGATTTACCAACATTAATGGGTAAGTGTAAGTAGGTAAGTATGGATTCTGAAAATATGACGAATTTTTTTGAGCTTTTACCATTCAAGTTCAGTATATGCTAGGTTTTATCACTCTCCGCTCAGCTGGAAGATGAGTGTTAATGATTGCCGCAGCCCATAGATACCAGCAACACTAGTAGAGTCACAAGTGCGCTGCCAACCTTTAACCCCCATACATACAAAGCTACTGGCTCAACTACTTTGAAGTAGATAAACAAACAGTTAGTAGTTTTCCAGCCACAACGAGCGCTTCGTATTGGCCTGTCGTTGGTAATGGCAACTTATGATCGTAGACCATGGAATTTGTGGTTTTATCGATCTTTATTGAAGAGACATAAAACCATAGACAGACCGTCTGTCTGACGCTTTACGTCTGTCACAGACGTAAAGCGTAATGTGAGGTAATGGTAGAAATACGCACACACAAATACTTGATATAAATGGGACTTAACGCGATGACAAGGCCGTACAGCTGGCGGCACGAAAGAATAGCGATGACCAATATATTGCGCACTTGTAAAAAAGAAGACTTTCTATAAGTTGGTTTGCGCACTCAAGGTCACAACTACACTTTCTTGCCGCAGACGCGGTCAAAGCGTGGCTCTCCCACAAATAAAATACCTCATTGTATTTTTTTTATGTGATAGGTGGCAAACGAGCAGACGGATCACCTGACGGTAAGCGATTGCCGCCGCCCATAGACACCTAAAACACCAGTAGAGTCACATGTGCGCTGCCAAACTTTAACCTTCTCAAGACGACTTTGATGGCGTAGTGGCTAAAGTGTTCGCCCGAAGCACGAAAGTCCCGGGTTCGATTCCCGGTCAAGTCAATTTAGGAAACTACATTTTCTAAGTTTCCTTGGGTCTGGGTGTTCTGGCTTGACGCCTCCAGTTAGTAATCGTCATCTGGTACTTATAGAACAGGGATTGCCCTAGTTTGAGATCAGGTTGATTGGTGTGATTGTCTGGAGCATTTATTTATTTATTCTTTCCCCCGATTGGGCCTCCGGTACCCACACTCACTCAACGAAACACATCTTTTTCTATACTATCTATTTATTTATTTATTTATTTATTTATTTATTTATTTATTACATGTTTTACTGAGGACTTACAGTTTTAAACCATATAAAATAAAGAATATAAAGAGATAGCTTCTATAGACAAGTAAGTACAAGGCTTATAGGTAAACCGAAAACACGAAACGCTTGCGCGATGTAATTGAGCACAGCGCCATCTATCGGTTCGTTTCTGAATTACGGTCCCGAAGCGAAGTGAGGGCGGGCCACTAGTTAGGTATAAAGTACCTAAATGCAACACAACAGCTTCTATTTATTATATCGATTGAACAAGATATTCATAATATTACAATATTATTTATATTTAATAAATAACGGTTTACATACGAGACGATATTGGCGGTTAATAATTGCATAATAAAGATAAGAATATAAGTGAAGGTTTGATTCGCTGCTAATTTGCCTTTGATACGAAGTAAACTTGATGCATGGAAATCTACTACTAATTTCTATATGCTAAGCTACAGGCTTATATGCAACTCAAAAAAACGAAACGCCTAGGCGATGTAATCGACACCTACCGCCATCAAATTAAATTAATTGAGACAACATCACATACATCGTCCTGGTCCCAAACTAAGGTTTTCCCTTGTACTATGGAAACCAGAAACAACGAAGGTACCACAACACCCAGACCCAACACAAATATCTGTTTCATCAACAAACATTTAATTTTGTGTCGGTGCGGGAATCGAACCCGCGACCCTTTCGTCTCAAGCGGCGCTCAAACCATTGCGCTAAACGGGTCGTCAAAACAAACGAAACGCTTACGCGATGTAATCGACACCCACCGCCATCTATCGGCAATTGGTAAGACCCGGAACGACATGAGGGTGAGGCAATAGTATTTTATATTATTAAGATACCTTGGTAACATACAGAATGGGATTGAGTGAGGAAACCGGAAGCCCAATCCCGGGGAAGGTTGGGAGCGCACTCGTGACTCCACTGGTAATACTGCCACATTCAGACAAACATTAAATTATTGGCAAAATAAATACCTAATTGCATTTTTCGAAAAAACAATGTTATCGCCAAAGCATAGAGCAAAGACCTGTAAAACGAAACATTAAGTAATACCTGTATTTCAAAAACTGTGTCTTTCTAAGAAAACACTACACATTTCTTTATAATTAAATACCTAGATTTAAGTAAGTCAAGTTGTGTTACTTATAATAATTTACATTATTAATTTTTCTTCATCACTACTGTATTGTTGTCAATATTGCATAAGGTTCACCCAATTTCGTTTAAAATAATTGTTTTGTCATTTTACTGTATCTTGCACTGATGTTAATCTTGTTGGTGATCTAATAAATAAATAGTAAAAACCATAGAACATAGAAAACATAGACTGCTTCAGCCGACGATCCTACTAGTACACCTATAGCTCTGAATTTCAGGAAGATCATGAAAAATGTATCAATATTTTAACGGCTACAAGATGGCACCACCTTAAAACAATGTTTTCAGGCACGAGGTTGGGAGATTGCCAACTCCCAGACTCGGCCCAGATACTGAAGGAGAATTTATGGGCCAATCGAACCCAAGGATCGAGCCTCAAAAGTTACATCATACACTATATTGCCAAAGGTTGTCTGGTAGAAATCGCTTGAAGCCATAAGACCACCGAAAATGTACATTAAATTTTCGTAATAGTTATTAAGTTGTGAATTTTGCGTAATAATGAATTATAGACGTTGGACTGTAAAGTTTTCGCTGGGTTTATGCCAATTAAAATCCGATATTGGCAGAAAACTAATTATATTTTGAACAGACACTTTTGCACAAAACAAGACAGGGAGACAAGAAGTAAAACAAAACAATAATATTATGTATCTATATTATATAAATAATTATTACATTATGTTAAAAATGTGAAGGAGAACTAGGGTAGTCGATGTTGGCACGCGAGGGTGTGAGCTAAAGTGGAGACGGGCAGGACACCTGGCAAGGCGCAAGGTGAGGTGGACTATAAAGCTTACCGAATGGCAGCCGAGATTGGGGCGACGTCCTGTGGGTAGACCACCTCCGACGATATAGGGTATTTGACTAATTTCGATATAGTTAAAAATATTGATACTTTTCGAAAATATTGGTAAATAAGAACCAATAGCCTAATTTTTCAGCTAAAAATATAACGTCTGGCTGGTTTTGTGAGCATTCAAAGTTTCATGGGCAAGTAAGTCCATTTTTAAAGTTTATAATATTATAAAAATAATTATATCATTGAACTACCCATACATTAAACACAAACTTTTATTATGAAACCATGTACATAAACGAAACATTTGATATAGCTACCAAACAAAATTTACTATAAACCATTGACTTATGTTTCCTATCTCATTGGTATAAACGCGCATACAAGACACTTGCGTGTGACGTCACACGCTAGTAGCCATTTGTATAGAGCGTTTTTGGGCCTGCGTAAAATATGTGCGCTTAAAGTTGTGATATCTCAGGTAATTCAAATCAGAATCAAATAATTCTTTCAACAATGTTTCTTTAATAGAGGGGTCTTTTGATTAAACACATAAAAAAATTAGTCAAATACCCTTCTGTAATGGTAGTGACGAAACAATAGATGAGGCCGGCAGGGGACCGTAGACATTGGCGGGATAGGTAGAGAAGAGGTCTATACTTCTTATGTGGATGTGGGCGGATACGATGATGATGATGATGACAATGTGTTATTTTAGTTATGAACGATGATAGCTCAGTGGATGAAAACGCGCCTTCCACGCGGGGGTTGAGGTTTGAATCCAAACACCAATGGATTTTACATATTTATTTTCATATCAAGCTTTGGAGAGCCAAGCTTCGGTACAGAATAATATAGAGGGCTTTGGCATGAATGGGCCGGCTCGACTGGGTCGAGTCACTCTACACTCGTACCGGAGGCCAAATTGAGGGACAGGTCGGCACTTGTGACAGTTGTGACTGTTGTTGTTGCAGGTGTCTATGGGCGGCGGCAATCGCTCACCATCAGATGATCCGTCTGCTCGTCTGCCACTTATGACAGTAAAAAACAGGGCTGGAAACCGGTTTTTAATTAACCAGGTTAATATCGATCTCAAACAGGTTTTTTCGTAAGTGTTCGTTCGGAACCAATTCGCGAGCAATATTGCTTCTGGGATAAACCTGGTTAATTCCACGAGGCGCGTGAATAGTGCAGCGATATATTTTGTCTCTTTTTAGAACGCGATACGATTGGACGCGATGCTTGCAGCCACAAGCATAAACATCGTCTTCTCTTTCCCTTTCAATCGTTGCTTTTCATTTAAGGGCGGAGCGAGCGAAATCATTTTGGTTTTAACCAGGTTTTGGGAGCGGAATCAAAACCTAAACGGTCTAAGAGCTTAACCAGAAATAATACCGGTTTCAACAAGTGGAATCGAAATCAAAACGCTCTTTTCAAAATGTATGAAGCTGCGCGAAACCTGGTTGCAAATTTTAACCAGATATTCCAGCCTTGGTAAAAAAATCCAGATAAATACACAGGGTGTATCTGTAAACATTTACATCCCTTTAACCACGTGTTCTATCAACCATTCTTAACAACATTTGTCCAACAACTGTTCTAAATTCTTCGAAAAAATTTTCGACTTCCCATACAAAATTACCAAGTCACGTGACTGACTTTGTATGGAAAGAAATTTTTTTTATGCGAATTTTTAAAAGTCATAGAACAAATGTTGTTCAGAATGGTTAATAGGACACGTGGTTAAAGGGATGTAAATGTTTACAGATACACCCTGTATATAGCCGTAACGCCGTCCACGGCACTCGATCGGTACATCCATCATTCGTACCGGCTTCAATTTATAATATCGGAGCCACCGGTCCTACGCTACGCCCGGTCAGTGGGTCACAGGGATCGATAGGCTATGCCTAATCCCAAATATAGAATGGTTTGTCACCAAATACTTCGCCCTCGTGGGCCGAATGATTCCCATAACATTGGAACAGTCGTATATAGTAATGAAACCTACGTTAATACAGAGTATCAGTGACATTTACATAATTTAACCACGTCTTCGACCATAGTAAATAATATTAGGTATCTAATGATTGTGCTGTGTTTCGCCGAGAGAGTGAGGGTACCGGAGGCCCACTCGGGGGGAAGGGGATAAAAGGTTGGTAGCGCACTTGTAACTCCACTGGTGTTGCAAGTGTCCATGGGCGGCGGCAATTGCTTACTATCAGGTGATCCGCCTGCTCGCCTGCTACCTATCACATAAAAAAAAGGATCAGAAAACAAAGATGTCTCGAACTACAAAACTATGGAATGAACTGTCACCGCATACCGCTATATTTCCGAACTCACTCGGCGAAACACACCACAGGGGCTGCTTCACGCCGGTTTTCTGTGAGGCAGTGGTATCACTCCGGTCGAGCCGGCCCATTCATGCCGAAACGTGGCTCTCCCACAGTTAAACTTGTCTCCCGACTTTGGCTGCTGCAACGTAGCCGAAACCATAGGTTTTTTTAGGTTCAATTTTTCCTAATAGGGAAAGGCAAAACTATAGATTATACAGATGGCCAAAACGTCAAGCAGTAAATGCAATACAATGTACAGTCAGCCACACATCAGGTTACCACAACCTGTCAAATTTCCTGAATTGATATTCAACCTAATGTGTATGACAGTAAGATGTATACTTTGATCTTCATGTGTGGCTGTAGGTTTAATGATCGAAGTGAAGTATTTCAGTGAAAGTTTCGTGGTAATTAAATTTTTTTTTTAGCTTTAAAGTAAACGAAAATAGTTCGTTTACTTTAAGCCAAGAGGTTTTGGCTTATATAATTTGGCTGATTCAAATTTTATTTACAGTTATGTTAGCTGACAGACAAGATTTGACACATCTTGAATCTATGGTGCTATTTTCTCTCCATATTGCCAGAGATGCACATTTTTATTTAAAACTGAAAATATTTTTTTAATAATGTTTAGTTTATTTTTTCAAAATGTCAACGGCAATCACTCACGTGCAGCCCAGACACGTGGCCCAGGACAGCCACAATCCTGACCTTCCTCATAGCCCGGCGCATCCCCTGCACTCCTCCGCGCACGATCAATAACACCAACCCACAGACAGACACCTCGTGTATAACCTCTAGCCTTTTCGCTAAACTGCCATAATAGATAAATTAAAAAAAAGAATAAGAAAATAAAAGAAAGCTGTAAATTATATGACATTGCTATACTATGAACTGAAATTTAAAAAAATATATCGATTCGAACACCTATTTTGTTTTTTAAAAAATAGATTCTGTCTAGACTTAAAATATTGGTCCATTTACCTACCTTACATTTATTTTTAATCCTAGAAAAACTACATATTATTATTATTAAACAATTATTATTATTTACGATGTTGTTGACAAGATTGGACACTTACAGAAATTAGACGAAAGCAGTCTAAAATTAAAAAGTCCAAGCAAGAAACACAAACGGATCCACCACTGGCCGGCTGGAGCACTTTACTTTTTTACGCAACACGATTTTCGAATTTGACATTCGAAATTCAAAACGCGGATGCGGTAGACGGACATCCGCCGCGGAGGTGCCACACTGACTGCCGAAATCGACATCGAGCTAGGGTTGTGAGGCGTGTAAATTCGTGTTATCGGATGAAATTACGTAGGTTACCTTCTTACAATAGCAGAAATATTTTATTTATTTACCTTACTATTGTTTATTACTATTATTGCATAAGGTCATGCTTATTCGATACGCGTACCTAATATAAATATGAGTACCTTGTCATTGCACTTTTAATGCAAAATGTTGATTAATTAATCAATAAATAGGTAGGGTAACCGAGACAGTGATTGCCCAGTGTACAGTGATTGCCCGAATTTAAGGTTAACATACATTTTAACTTATTTTCAAAGGTGTAGTTTACATTAAATCTGTTAAATAACACTAGGATACTGTTACTAGAGTTCTAAATAAGACATTTGGCAAAATTTTCAATAAAAATATTGTAATGGCAGTTTTTGGACAGCGGGTGTCCGTCACTTCAATAAATGCGAGTTCCTTACAGAATTTGTTAAGGATACATTTTGTGGTTTTGAAGTTTGTATCACTTAATTTTCTTTTTTGAGCGTTTAAGCACAACGACGTGTTAGTTAAAGCTTAATGTTTCATTTGAAGCAGTTATCGCGGCGTAATTTTATTCCGTTAAGTATTTTAAGGGGGTGGGCAATCACTGTACCTAAAATATGAGAATTTCAGTGATTGCCATACCAGAATTCAGTTATTGCCATGGGTTGAGACAGTGATTGCCCTGGGTAGGTATTTACTAAATCACGGGAGGGATATAATAATCTAACGGAATATTTTCTTTATATCCTCTATACAGGGTGTATCTGTGAACATTTACATCCCTTTAACCACGTATTTTACCAACCATTCTGAACAACATTTGTTCTATGACTTTTGAAAATTCGCATAAAAAATTTTCATCTTTCCATACAAAGTCGGTCACGTGACTTGGTCATTTTGTATGGGGAGTCGAAAATTTTTTCGAAGAATTCGGAAAAGCTGTTGAACAAATGTTGTTCAGAATGATTGATAGAACACGTGGTTAAAGGGATGTAAATGTTCACAGTTACACCCTGTATATGTGTCTAGGTACAAGGAGTTTTGAAAAAACTAATTTTTACAAAAAGTTGACCTAAAAATAGGGGAAAATTTGATCTGCTACCGAAATCTTGGAGGAAAGTGGTAAGAAGAACAACCAAATATATACCGTAATTATATACCTATGTATTTTACCGTGGGAGAGCACGTTTCAGTATGAATAAGCCGGCTTAAACGGAGTGATACTATGATCACAGAAAACCAAAGTCAAGCGGCGCTAACGCGTGAGTGTACCGGAGGCTCTATGAAGGGGGAAAAGGAGTTAAAATGTTGGCAGCGCATTTGTGATTCCCCTTGTTGTTGCGAGTGTCTATGAGCGGTGGAAATCGCTTACCATCAGGTGATCCGTATGCTTGTGAGCCACCTACATATCAAATATAAAAATTGAATTAACAAATTATTGGTTGCAGTTAGTAATAATTAGAAAAAAACTTTCGAATTTCAACTATGGGAGAGCCACACTTCGGCATGAATGGGCCGGCTTGACCGGAGTGATACCACTGCCTCACAGAAAACCAGCGTGAAGCAGCCCCTGTGCTGAGTTTCGCCGAGTGAGTGAGGGAAACGGAGACCCTTGGGGATAAAAAGGTTGGCAGCGCACTTGTGACTCCAGTGGTGTTGCAGTTGACCATGGGCGGCAGCATTGCTTATTATATATTATGATGTGTAGTCAAAACACGCATCACTTGATGGTAAGCGAATGCCAACGCACATACTCAACACCAGTGGAGTCACAAGTATGCTGCCAATGTTTTGGGCCTCCGACAACCTCAAAACTGTATCTACCTTTTGTAAAATTGGTACATTCCATTTATTCGCTGAGATAACGAGAAACTAGATAGAACAATTTGACGATTTTACTAGATTTTGAAACTAAACGGGTTTTCTTAGTCAATGGTATCTTATTTGGATGATGTTACTGATTTCAATAGCTTAGAAATATATCTTAAACGCACAAAAACTTACGAAAGATCTAAAATTTTAAGTATTTAATAGTATTTTTATGGAATTACAACGTGCGGTATAGTTGGCAATCACTGTCTCATTTGGTTGGCAATGACTGTGTCAAGTGGGCAATCACTGTGTTTTTAGGAGATATTTTTGTTATACGTTATAATATAAAAATATCTTTAGATGTTTGAATTATTGCTAATTATCTCAATGCAAAAATATAACATAATAGTATTACAGGTAGCCGCTGAAAACCAGCGTCGGGGCAGGTCACTCGGACCTGCACCGACAATTTGCTGAGCGGCCGCCTATTTGGCACATTTAATATTATTAACCGTTGTCAAATAATTACACTCTGATTCCTAATTGTTAAAGTAAAGGATATATTGAAATAAAACTGGTGTCAATTTCTTAAGTGGGCAATCACTATCTCGATCACCCTACCTACTTATAACTATAAGTTATTTGCATTTCTTTAAACTGACAGGATTATGTAGGCTATAAATAACAAACTGCAAGAATTAAAAGAGTTTTCTTCGCGTGTATGTCATCATCATGATTCATCTTCGTAATTACTTAACACTTGCGACCCGCGGCGCACTACTGACATTGCTACGCTATTAAAAATTAGGTGAACTATTTCAGTTCACCGCTACATAGTTATAGTAGGTATATAACTGCCTCATAGTTAAGTTTCAAAAATCAAATAGGTACATTTTGGTCTTTTAGTCAATAACATTTAATTTTAGCATTCATTAAGAGAGTTACCAACAAGACATGTGTTTATTTTCTTTTAAATACGAGCATTTGAAAGTATAGAAATCAGTGAAATTACTTCTATCGACTTTCAGTTCACGATACGGTTAGTTCAATACCAATTGAGAAATTTATTTTAATAACTTGTTATGGCTGTCTGGGCAATAAAGTATCAAACAATAAACATTCCTAACCTGATGAAAAAATAACTGAATGAAACTACTGTATTGACTATCTTAAATTTTCCTATTTGCTCTTTGGTAAAACTGCAGGCGCAAGCTAGTTCTACTGAGCGCCGGAGCCCACGCACGTGACATTACTGAACTGCACATTCATGGATAATGGCCTTCCACAACAGAGCTGCACAGTGTAATCCGCTCAGCATTTAATGTTTCAAAATAAGGTATAGGTATAGAAAAAGACTGACCGACCAACCACCAATGTTGTGGATATTTCTCTAAAATCATATTACAGATTCAGTTTCCCCTTCTGAAATATCTTTTTAAAATTATTCCGTACATGATCACGTTACAATGGGTCCACAGGACTTTTTAATGTTACATTTACTCTCGTAAGTCCCAGACCCGGATTTGGCAATGGGCCGAATAAGCCACGTCTAGTGGTGGCAGCGTCTGAAATGACCAGGGCGGCAAAATGTCAATTGTTTTAGGGGCGGTTATATGTACATTTTATACTGTTTAAGTCCATTTTTCTACACTGGCCAAATAAGAATTTTATTAAGAGCTTATTATTTTACGATCGTCAAAAAAACAACAGATTTATTTTTTAATTTTCCAAGTGATTACGGCCCAGTTAGAAACTGTCTTAATATCCTCACTGAGTTTTATTTCAGTGCACCTCAGTAGCGGGGTCAGCTGCTTTATCTACGACAATAAAAATCCAATTTATCGCACTAATTACTCTGCAATACCAATAAATCGTCATCAGTATCGGGACACTGTGGACTTTGTTATTATTCATCATCCATAACTCATTTTGCACGCAAAATACATCACAACGATATTTTATTGAGGTAAGAAAAGATAAAATAATGAGCTACTATGCTCGTGGTTAGGTATATAAAATTAACAACTGAGATGCAATATTCGTACTTATATCAACCCATCGACTGACTCGGTAGTGCACGTGACTATTGGCTGCACTTTGAAGAGACAGCTGCGCTTGAAATCCTGGGTTTGATTTCCGGGTCTTGTCGACTTTTCGTACCTTGATCCGTTTTCTGTCCTTAACTTGCTTCGACAAAATATTAAGTAAATTAATTAGAGCCCATTCACAAAAATCCATTTTAATTTGCGAATAAATTAAAGGGAGAATAAGAATAATATTATCACTTTTCACAGGTAAGCTTTCAATATTTCATTGTATCTTGTAATTTTTTCATTCAAAATAGAAACGTTATTTTCAATGTTCAGTGTTGCC
>CM026297.1:7416524-7560516 GCA_014851415.1 Cnaphalocrocis medinalis
CTTGGACGTCTATTGGCTGAAATGATAATGATTTACAAACCTGGTCAAAAAGCTCTAACAGTGAGGCTGGTGGCTGGTGTATCGTGCACACCACTGTCCTCCCCTGTCTCGCCAGCTGCTTCAGCAATCTGACGCACTGCACAGTGGTGACAGTGTCCAGTCCACTGGTTGGCTCATCCAAGAAAAACACTGGTGGGTTGTTCACTAGTTCTAGTGCTATGGATAACCTGAGAACAAAATTGGTTTGTTTTAAAACTAAGATAGTAACAATTGAAACAGACGGATTCTTCAGAGGAAAGGGTTTCTTGATGCCTGTTGATGTTTATATCCTTCAGAAAGACATGAAGGTACAGAACCTTTCCTTTTTTACGATTACAGTAAATAAATGGCAATTTCAATTAAAGCACTTAACAAAAAGAATGCAGGAGTTATCCATTACAGCTACCAATTGAAATAAATAACATAGATTTCCAACGCCAACTAACGGAGATGATGTTTATTAGCTATTGTTGGAAGTCATAAACATAAAGTAACAAATTAATGACATTTGATTAGATACAAAGCAATTAAAGGTTGCAACATAAAAATACATTATATCCAACCTAAGTATAGTACGGATGCAGTGAAGTGAAATCTACTAAAAGATAAGGCTAACAAGGAAGTCTCCATCAAGATAGCCATGTAGGTGTTCTGCTAATACTATGTTGACCTTTGAGACATGGTAAATCTCTAGGAAACATACGTTTATTATGAGTGAAATAAGTGTTATAAAACAATCAGTCGCACTTCAAATGTGCATCCAATCCGCTGATCAACTTTGCATGAAAAGGCGGATTTTTTATTTTCATATTTCACCCTTTGTTTCTTAGAGAATATGGTTCATATTTATGTAAATTTAAAACTACCCTTAAAGTATTGGAATTGATCTTTTACAGGTTAAAATATGAAAAATAATGAGGACAACCTGTGAGGTGAGAATAGTATTGTATAAAAGCAACGTCTTTTTCTACAGCTTATTCATTCTATTTTTATATCAATTGAACAAAGGAAATTCGTTTTTTAAGAAAATGTACATTCTCCGTAGTCTGTTAAAATAAATAAATAAATATAGATAGGTCCTGAGTTGATTTGGTTTCTCCCGAGTGTACACACGGCGTCACGTGGAATTACCCTTTTTGAACTTTGGACTTTCCTTATATCTGAGACACAAGTGCTATTGTTGCACTGTGAGGGGGTAATTTGTCCTGACGCTGTCTGTACCGAGTGGGGATCTTGTCAGATGTAGTCAAACAAGTCGTTGAGGAAGATCCTGATGGTATTGGCAATTCACTTGTACTAACTGCTGATGAAGTGCTAGGCATGTTTTTGATATCCACCAAGGTTCTAGGCGGATGCAATTCTCTTCGGGGTCAGCAGTAACTGTGGTCAGTCTCCACAAAAGTAACGTTTGACTGTAGCACACCTGCAATGTAAAATTAAATTATTTCATTAACCATGACAAGCTAAAAAACAGATTCTTTAGCTGCAGTTACACTAACAACTGGAGATAACTAATTTTATTTTCTAAAAAAATTTTGGCCGGCACTTTAATGGAGAAAGCCCCGGAACGTATGGAACCTGAATGATCAATCTCCTTCATAATAATATTTCTTAACGTTATCTGACTCCCAGATAGGTAGCTCAAGCACCTGTGATACGGATATCAGAATCCAAAGTGGAATTATAAATAGCCACATTTAATACTTTTTTTTTGTAAAAAACTTATAATACAATAGAAATCACCCAGACCAATACAAACAGACATGTTCATGCACACAAATGTTTGTACTGTGCAGGGATCAACCCCGCAACCCTTGGTCCAGAGGCAGCGTTCACTTCCACTGATCCAAACCAGTTGACAAATTTATAAATAATTCACATACATTGATCTGACTTCGAGATAGGTAGCTCAAGCACAACCTGTGTTACGGATATCAGAATCAACAGTGGATTACAAATAGTATATACATATAATACTTTTCTTTTGAAACACATACTTATAATACATAGAAATCACCCAGACCAATACAAACAGACATGTTTTGTCGCATTCCATTCTATCGTTGTATGTACCTACCTAATTAATTAATTTCGTTTTCGAATATGTACTTTTATTTTAAAAGTATATTCTCATGTGAGTGACACATATAAATGAGACATAAATAAGGATATATTCTTCAACTGCTTAGCTATCCAAATAGTGACTATGTTCACGCGAGGTGATATATAAATGATTCTACAAATAGAATTGACTATGAATAAACAACTTGAATTATAACCAATTTTGCGAAATCAAAACACTCATTATACTTTTTCATAGAAATGGTCCAAAAGTTCATATCATCATTAATAATAGTCAAATATATATTATGAAAGTTAATTGAATGCCTGGTAAATAAATATTACGTACTTACCCGATACTTCACAGCCGAAAATGCAAAATTTGCGTCTCCGGGTTACACTCATGTTGAGTAAAAAACAGTCAACAAAAACATAACGAGTAACAAAATAACAAAAACAGAACAAAATAAAACTCAACAAAGAATAACAAGTAGCAAAATTAATAGAAATTAACCGCAAGTAACAAAAACAACTGAGATAACCTCGAAAGCGCATCAACATCCGAAAAGCCAGAGTTGACTTTGTTTTTTTTTTATTTTATATTATCCAGCAATCACCAGAGGTCGCTGTTGACTATGAAAATGAGTGACATTTTAAGTGTGCCCCCCCTGTTTTCTTTGCAAATATAAATAAAATCAAAGATTAAAATAGTATTGTTGACATTATTTAAGTGCAATTTATTCAATAGTTTTACTGTAAAATTAATATAATAATAAATACCGGGTTTATAAACTATTGCACATAATCTTAGTTTCCAACCCCAAACTGAGATAAAAGGCAATACATTCCTATTAGCCAAGCATGTAAGAACTGCGACATAACGGCCAAAGCTACATAGCACGAGCCCACGTAATTCGTCAGTCATCTGTGACACTAACACCATACAAGACCAGGTTAAACGTAAGTATTGTTTATGTGATATAATTATCTGTTTGTTCAATCTGCAGTGACCTGGGATAGTTCTTGTGAGAATCCTCAACTGTTCTCGAAATAACATTAGAGCCTCTAGTGAGAACTTGTTGAAAAATTCTGTAATTAAGGCTTTAGCTGTGTCTGGCCTGTCGATCTCATCCAGTGTTGCTTGCTCTGTTTGATTGACCACTCTTTAGCAAGCGTATGCACCTGGGTATGGCCCAGTACTAGTTCCGGGGATTGTACTTATTTTATTACATGTAAGTCATTTCCAATTTACTAATTGTTCTTATTATTTTTACAGATCTGTGTTGTCACTGGTGTAAAATGTGACTGTGTCTATAATCAAAGCAGCAAGTGCAAGCATTTTAGTGCCTTAATATCCTATGTTAACATCACCTCCAGCTTGTCAAAGACCAGTAACAAACAACATTGGGGCAAACCTAGTATTCGGCAATTTGTTCATTATAAATGTTCTAAATTCTTCGAAGATATGACTAATAAAGACTGATTCAATATTTACAAAACCTGTTTTTATTCACCAATTTTAACAATAACATACTATTATTTGTAGAGAATATTGGTGGTTGTATCGCAATCAACACTTCTGACAGTGACCATCTGCATTTGTTTCCAATTTCTGCCGTGTTGTGCGCGGTCGTTATCTGTCCACCACTACCTACTCGCTTTGCACATAGCCAATCTCCCTAAAACTATTGTAGATATTGTATACCTTGTATATTCTGTATATTAATGAGTTTTTAAATATTTCATACTAGTTTGAATATATAATCCTAAACTCGAATTCTAGTCTTTTTTTTTAATTCTTTGGTCTAACTACTTGAGAAGTTTTTATTACTTGTCACAGACAAATAAGTGTTATTTTTTTTCTGATTCCTACGAATACGTAGCAACAAGATGTTTCTTTAAACTTTACGAACTTCGCTGGATACTTACTTTTGTAGGAAGTAGACATAGCTCGGGCTCGGCAGGGCAGCTAAGTTTTCGTGTTTGGCATTCTTCTTCATTTAAAATGTCGTAAGTACATATTTTTTTTTTTCTTTGGTTTATGAATAACTTACTTACATCACATACATATATGGACCGAAGATAGAGTCTAAGTGTGGAAAGTGAGTCCACTTTACATTTACAAAATAACTTACTTGTACTTGCACTTTATGTAGGTATGTAGTGGTAAATAGAATATTTACTATAGTGAAACCAACAAACAGACATTGTGTGAGATATACCCAATGCTGGGAGTTTTTTGAATGATCCAGAGAAAAAGCAGTAGGGTTATAACAAATATACATTTCAAGAGGATGTGGAGTGCAGCGGGAGAAAGGCTGAAAGGCTCAACTCTTTTTAATGATTCATGTGGCAGACGAGCACACGGATCACCTGATGGTAAGCGATTACCGCTGCCCATGGACACCTATAGCACCAGTGGTGTCAAAGTGTGCTGCTACATTTTAACCCCCCCTTCCCCTGGATTTTGCTTCTGATACCCTCACCACACACAGCGAAACACGGCACATGCACTGCTTTCAAACCAGTTTTCTGGGGACATGGTATTACTCCGGTCGAGCCGGCCCATTCATGCCCAAGCCTGGTTCTCCCACTGTAAAAAGTCTGCATCAGAATGGTCGAAAGTATGTCAGTATTTACTTAGGTACTACATAAGAGTGTAAGTGTAATTAAACTTAGAAATCACAAAACAGTTTTGGTTTCATAATATTATATTTATTAACAAATCTAATTGCATTTACAAATACATAGATAAAGGTATGGAACTATAACATGAAGTTATTGTAATACAATTTTTTATATTTCCAGTACTGGGTAGACCTATAAAGACCAAAATAAAACGGAAAAATAGGCTCATCAATGATGCTCGTAGAAGGACGGGGACAAGAAACTTTTTGTACGATTACATTCAACATTTAGATATTGCAGATCAGCGACCTAAATTCCTATGCGCGCCGATTGTTTGTTTACAATTTTAACTAGGTAGTTCACGGTCGATTGTCACTGTGTGCACACATTATCAGAATAATTACAAGTAGAGATCAATCAAGGCTTTTCTTGCATCTACTATCAATGTATGAGTAATAAAGTGCTTCTACACTTTTAACTCCGGACCGGGGGACAAAAACACACTTAAACACAACCACACAATAGTTAACACAGCGAAAAAATGCCACCATTTACAAGGCAAATCATTAACAATGTTGTTAAGCTGGCTTAAAAGTAACTTTTAAGAGATTGTTTATTTGACGTTTAACACGCTCAAAAGACGCGCAGTTTGACAATTATTATGCGCTCATATTATGAAAAGTCCATACAAAAAAAAAGGTGAACGGTTTTCAAGACGTCAACGTAACTGCCCTGCCGCAGGCCTGCTACAGGCCTGCGTGAAGGATGTCATAGTACAAAATAACAAGGCAGTTCAATAGCAGGCCTGCTTTAACGGCTGGTAGTAAGGGTCCAGCTAGACGTTTTATACTTACTTAACTGAAATTATTGCCAATGGGTTCTTGTTTACTAAATATTTTGATAAAGTATCAATATTTTTTACTTTAAACAGATTATAGTCGGGCCGTTGTATCATGCCCGATTTGACAATGCCTTTTTTTTGATTTTGCGCTTATCCTTGTTATGGGGAACACATTTCGCGAATCATAAAGAACTTTATGATTTAAAAGTAGTTCTTTATGATTCGCGAAATGTGTTCCTCATAGCAGGGATAAGTGCAAAATTGAAAAGAAAGGTGTTGTCAAATCGGGCATGATACAACGGCTCGACTATACCATAAATAACCTTTTTCGCCTATAGTTTGGTCACTCACTCGGCATAGTTCCCCGGCCTGGCCACCCGCGGCTTGTGCACGAGCTGGTAGTACAGGAACACGGCCAGGTACAGCGCGGCCACCACGAGCAGCGCCGCCACCACCGTCAGCGTCACGTGGTGCGCGCGCCGGTACTCCTCCTCCGTCCAGCCGTTGAACAGGGGGAGCTGGGGAAATATGTGTATTTTAGATAGACGGAGTCACCGACGGCTCTGACATGCTGGTAGGTAGGTATATGCCTTTTCGGTGTCTATAGGTAGGTACTCCAAACTGGAATTCAAGACCAAAAAATCTACGACAGATACGTCACTGTAAAATCTGTAAAAGTCACTTACTTATGTCATTTTCAAGTGACGTTTTCAGGTTTCGCCAACCTTTTTGGAATTATTTTTCTTATTATGCAGACTAAACTGTCAAGTTTCCATACATTGTTAAAATGTTGTGGGTAGATACCAAATGTCATTAACACCTGAAGTGTTTACAAGCGCATTAACATCTTTGAAAACGAAAATTACGGATGGTTAAGTTTTTATTAAAGTGTCTTTTATATGTAAATGAAAATAAGGTAATAAAATTATTTTAGAATCACAATTACTTTAAATACCTACATAAATAACATCAGCGAGTGTTTTTAGATAAAATGGGTAAACAAACTATTTATTGCAGTAGCAACATTGTAGTAGATTTTTTGGTCTTGAATTCCAGTTTTGGGTATAAGTAGAACTTGTAATACTTTAACTTACCTTTTTTGGTTTTACTTACTTTCTATTCTATTCTAGATAGATTATTATTATTATTCAACATAATTATCAGTTAGTTCTATTGCTAACCTAATTACGTTGCATTGGTGGGCAGGGCGTACCCAGGTTCTGGGCCAAAGGGGGGCAAATCAGACTATTTATACAAGCTTAGCTAAGCTGCCTATGGGAAAACCAGAAGTACCAGATAAGTTAAATTAGCAAGGACGTCAAAATGCTCCAGTGGGAGCAGCTCCCTCCCCTGCCCCCCTGGGTACGTCTATATGTGTGTCTATTCCCACCTGTTCCTTCTCCATAAGGGGACAGTTCCCGTCCACGGCCAGCGCGCCGTCGTCGCACACGCACGCGGGGCCCTCGTGTCCCGCCACGCACAGGTTGGCGCACGTGACGTCATCGCACGGGTCCTCTACGTCATCTCTTTGTACGCTCTCGTGTCTCACCACGAATGTCTCTGCCCCTGGATTAGAAAAAAAGTGATGAATTATTATATTTTTTTTTATAGTATAGGAAGGCCAACGAGCAAGCGGGTCACCTGATGGTAAGTGAACACCGCCGCCCATGGACATCAGCTACACCAGAAGGAGTGCGGATGCGTTGCCGGCCCTTTAGGAAGGTATAGGCTCGTTTCTTGAAGATTTGGATGTCGTACCGGTTCGGAAATACAAATATAAAAAACATGAGATTTAAATCTATACTTTAAGTATTGCTGAACCATTAGTACAAATGCTTCATTCTTCCTCCCCCTTCCCCTTAGGATTAGGATGAAGTTGAGATGCGCCCCCTAAGCCTATAAAATGCCGCAGTGGCGTAAAAGGTTGGCAGCGAACCTGTGAACCGAACCGAATCAGCAAACTGAAGTGGCAGTGGGCTGGTCACATTAGCCGCAGAACTGACAACCGTTGGAGCCATAAAGTCCTTGAGTGAAGACCGCAACTCGGTAAACGTAGTGTTGGACGCCCTGCTACAAGATGGGATGAAGACATTCGAAGGCTGGCTGGAGTGAGCTGGATGAGAGTGGCCGAATATCGGGAGCGGTGGCGTGCATTGGGGGAGACCTATGTCCAGCAGTGGACGAGCGTGGGTTGCTAATGATGATGAACCTGTGACTCCAACGGTGTTGCAGGTGTCTATGGGCGGCGGCCATCGTTTACCATCAGGTGATCCTGCTCGTCTGCCACCTATCACATATATAAAAACCTCACCTAGCACCCTGTATATGAACGGCTCGCAGTGCCGCTTCCCGAAGAGGGAGCATCGGTTCAGCTTGAGCGACTTGCTGATGAGGAAGAAGACCGAGTCCTCGAAGAGCGCCAGCCCGTGCGGCGCCTGCAGGTGCTCGTGTTCGTCCACCACTGTTTGTCTGCGAGGAAAACATACAGAAATGAAATAGAAATATTCTTTACTAGCGGCCGCCCGCGACTTCGTCCGCGTGGAAAAGTAATTTTTTACCCCCCTTTAAACCCCTTACAACCCCCTTTTCGCAATAAAAAGTAGCCTATGTCCTATCTCAGGGTCTAGATTATCTGTATACCAAATTTCATTTAAATCCGTTGAGTAGTTTTGGCGTGAAAGAGTAACAGACAGACAGACAGACAGACAGAGTTACTTTCGCATTTATAATATTAGTATGGATTCAATTTAAGTCCATAAAGAATATTTATGAATGTCAAATATTATGTAAGCTACCGCTGAATACAAATATTTTTATTGCCATATAAACAGGGAAAGAAATTTAACCATGGGAAAGCCACGCTTCGGCATGAATTCCTACCTATTCCTTTATTTCTGCGGTATTTCCGGACCACTACGACCTACAAACAAACCATCAAGAAAAGGGCATAATATCTCTTTCTAAAAGGCAGCACACCTCCCAGATAACAATTTAAACTTGAAACTGACTTGCGATAGGTTTGATGTATCAAACATGAAGCTTTGTCTCAAATTTGCCGTGGCAAGTGTATGAACTTGAGGCGAGGTTAAATCAAACTTTCTAGTTCCGAAGCAACAAACTTACTAGAAAATTATTCTATAAAGTGTATGCAAGTTTGACATAACAAAGTTTGGAGGCCAATCGGGGGGGGAAGGGGATAAAAGGTTAGCAGCGCACTTGTTGTATGTGTTCATCATGGACGGCGGCAATTGCTTACCACCAGGTGATCCGCCTGCTCGTCTGCTACCTATCATATAAAAAAACCTTGTCTCAGTTCCACACACTTTCCCAAGCAGGGCGCAGTGGCAGACGTCCCCGAGTGGCGCTCCACAACAGTCACGATTGCAATAAAGAATCCATGACTCTGGAATTAATCACAAATTGGACTTCTGGTAGTCATTGTTTGGAAAAAAATCTCGTCATCGCGATGTAGAAAATAAACACGTCAACCGCACAAATAACTTGGTAATCCAGTACAAATACATAGCATTACAATTTTATATTTGCGGTTGTCGCCTTTCTTGAAGAACAACACGAGTATCTTTGAAGGACCACATCAGAAATGATGTAATCCGACAAAAACCAGAGTCACCGACATAGCCCACCGAATTAGCAAACTGAAGTGGCAGTGGGCTGGTCACATTAGCCGCAGAACTGACAACCGTTGGAGCCATAAGGTCCTTGAGTGGAGACCGCGACTCGGCAAAACGTAGTGTTGGACGCCCTGCTACAAGATGGGATGACGACATTCGAAGGCTGGCTGGAGTGAGCTGGATGAGAGTGGCCGAAAATCGGGAGCGGGTGGCGTGCATTAGGGGAGACCTATGTCCAGCAGTGGACGAACGTGGGTTGCTGATGATGATTTGCGGTTTGCTTTGCCTAAACAAAATGCTCGTTCCCTGAACCGCACAAATAACTTGGTAATCTAGTACAAATAGATAGCATTACAATTTTATATTTGCGGTCGAACTTTGCTTCAAAATTATCAAAGCCTTGAAACATCATACCTTAATCAACAAGCTTACAGCAAATTTTGTCATAAACTTGATTTTTCATGTTTGACGTGACAATCTAAAAATCAAGTTTGAAGCAAGCTCGCTTGCTATCTGGGCTGTGAAGCCCCTGGTATTGCAGGTGTTCATGGGCGACGGTAATCGCTTAACATCAGGTGATCCGTCAGCCCGTCTGCCCCCCATCCTATAAAAAAAAAGGACCGGCTTTATGGTGTCCAAATTAATGTTTTTTTTAATGTGATAGGTCAGTAGATGAGTAGATGGATCACCTGATGGTAAGCGCGTTACTGCCGCCCATTGCCAATGGAATCACAAGAGTGCTGCCAACCCACCACTACCCCCCGATTGGGCTTCCGGTACTCTCACTCACTTAGTTGAACACAGCAAGCGCTGCTTTACGCCGGTCTTCTCTGAGGCCATAATAATATACCTAGGTACTTATACTTAAACTAGCGGCCGCCCGTGACTTCGTCCGCGTGGAAAAGTAACTTTTTACCTTTTTTACCCCTTACAACCCCATTTTCGCAATAAAAAGTAGCCTATGTTCTTTCTCAGGGTCTAGCTAGATCATCTGTATACCAAATTTCATTTAAATCCGTTCAGTAGTTTTGGCGTAAAAGAGTAACAGACAGACAGACAGACAGAGTTACTTTCGCATTTATAATATTAGTTAGGATGTCCTTATTTTTTTTTTTTTTGTTCACGCAGAGTGAATGCCGCCTTATGCACACCCGGCCGCTGGGAGACGACCAGGTAGTGTGGGGCTCTCCCCTGGATTGGGCCTCTGCTAATCAGTTAGCAGCAGCTAGGATGTCCTGCGTCGATAGCTGATTCGAGCTTGGCAGCCATAGGTTAGGAGCTGTCATTATATCAATAAAATAACTATTTAGGTAATCACTTACTGATTCTCCCCATCAAAATCCATCCTGAAGATCCTCGGCGGGTTCGTCTCCGCAACGTAGACCAGCTTCTTGAAGGAGTCTACCGCCAGCCCCGAGCAGTTCCTGGCGGTGGTGAGGTCGGCCACGTGGCGGCCGGCGAGGGACGCCGACCACACCACGGACACCGAGTCGCGGGTCGTGCAGTAGAACATGCGCCCTGATGGGGGGTCCACTACTAGGGAGGTTACCTGAAGAGGGGATATAGTTAATAAAATCTATAACTTACCTACTTACTATTTATAAAGACATAACTTCTTTAGAAAACGACAAAGCTTTTAAGTAGGTAAAAGGAAAACACGAAACGCTAGCTCGATGTAATCGACGCCCAGCGCCATCTGTTGGTTTATTTTTAACTACTCCTAAGCGAAGTAAGGGCGGGCCACTAGTCACACCAATCAACCTGGTCTCAAACTAGAGCAACTCCTGTACTATGAGTACAGATGACAATAATTGGGTATTTGACTAATCTCGATTTAGTAAAAAATATTGATACTCTATCAAAATATTGGTAAATAAGAACCAATGGCCAACATTTTCAGTTAAAAATATAACATCTAGCTGGTTTTGTGAGCATTGAAAGTTTCATGGGCAAGTCCATTTTTAAAGTATAAAATTAAAAAAAAATAATTATATCATTGAACTACCCGTACATTTTTCATCAACTTTTATTATAAAACCATATACTTAAACGAAACATTTGATATAGCTACCATATAAAATTTACTAGACGCGCATACAGAAGGTTGAATCGTGACGTCACGATTCAATAGCCATTTGTATAGAGCATTTTTGGGTTTGCCCAAAATACGTGCTCTTAAAGTTGTGATATCTCAGGTAATTCAAATGAGAATCAAGTGATTCTTTCAACGATGTTTCTTAAATTGAGGCGTCTTTTGATTAAACACATAAAAAAAAATTGTCAAATACCCAATTAACTGGGGGGTACACCCAGAACACCTAAACCCAAGAAAATTTAGAAAATATTTAGTTTTCTAAATTGACTTGACAGCCTTTCGAGCTTCGGACGAACACCTTAGGTACTGCATCTTAGAGGTCGTAATAAGGCTGTGTGTCTTGAACAGTAGCGACGGTAATGCATGTTTATGGTATTTTTTAAGTAGTAGGTGGCATAAAAGCCCACGGTCCAAGGCCCACGGTCGTCATGTACCATGTGATAGCCTTGGGAGCGATAGCGGTAGCTTACATAATATTTGACATTCATAAACGTTCTGTATGGACTTAAATTGAATTAAGAATATTTCATTTCATTTCATAGCCTTAACATCCTCCGGGCTAATATGATAGCTGCTGCTGTGCGGCTTTTTGGGTGCGAGGGTATCGCAATGACAGATAATGTGCATGGGCAGGGCCGGCTCGTGAATTTGTGGGGCCCTGGGCTGAAACTACTTGGGGGCTTAAGTAATAGTCATATATCATTCTTATATATATTTTTTTATTCCACAAAAAACTTATATTACTTAACGTCGTAACCATAAGCCTTTTAAAGGCATAAAACAATTGATTTTTCATTGTGTCTGCTGTTTGGGCGTTACGACGTTATAACTACGCAAGCACTTATTAATTGTAGAAAGGGCGACCTTAATGCTATGTAGCGGGATCTTTGGGGTGGGCGGGGTCTGGGGGGCCCCTTATAACCCCCGCCTAGGGCCCTAGGCTGCAACCCAAGCAGTCCATAGGTAGGTCCGGCCCTGTGGTTGGGTGTCTCGTCCTCTGTCTTACAGAATCTGAAGGTAGAGGAACTACAGACCTTGGTGTTGACGGGCAGCTTGTGCAGCTTAGCGCATCTCTTCTTGACCACGTTGCACACGCGGATGCAGCTGGCCGGCGAGCTGTCCACGAAGTAAACGTTCTCGGTGATCCAGTCCACTGCTACCTGGAGACAGTCAATATATCCATGTAAGGCGAAGGGTAAGGCCCACTATCGACGCCAATATACAGGTTGTACTTATCTCTGAACATTTACATCCCTTTAACCACGTGTTCTATCAATCATTCTGAATAACATTTGTTCAAAAACATTTCCGAATTCTTCGAAAAAAAAATTCGACTCCTCATACAAAAATGACCAAGTCACGTGACCGACTTTGTATAAAAAAAAAGTAAAGTATCAGCCTATGCACTGTCCCACTGCAGGGCAAAGGCCTCCATCATAGAAATCAAAGTCATCGCTACTATGATGGGATTAGGCTTAGTCACCACGCTTGCCTAATGCCGATTGGCGATCACAAACCCGAGCTATGTTCGAAAATTCGAAACATACTTTTGCTCGACCCGGGAATCGAACCCGGGACCCCGAGATCACGGCCCGGTACTAAAACCACTAGACCAACGGGGCGACTTTGTATATAATGATGAAACTTTTTTATGCGAATTTTCAAGTCATAGTAAATATTTTGTTCAGAATGGTTGGTATAACACGTGGTTAAAGGGATGTAAATGTTCACAGAAAACTGGCACACTCCTTTATGTGCCTTCATAAAAATAATTTATAATAAGTAGTAGTTTTTCTAGACGGGTGATTCGAGTTCGAGAACTTTAGATTTTTCGCAAACAAAATGGTAAATAAGTATTTTCATTGGGAAAGTTTGGTACCTTAGTGGGGCGTCCAATGTTCGTAACTATGATGTCGCTCTTCGTGCTGTTCACTTCTACAAGTTGGCCTGCCTCCGTCAGCGATACGTACAGCCTGTGATTTCTGAAATAAAAACTACCATTTGCAGCAAAAATAACACTTGTGTCTCAGACATAAGGCAAAAAGTTACCCTAACTTGACGTGAAAGCCGTGTGTCATCGTAAATCTATACCTATCTACTATTAATTAAGAGGTTCATCTCAAAGTCAATAAAACCGAAAAAAACTTTACTTTTGCGCGATGTAATCGACTTCCAGCTCCATCTATTGGTTTAGCTCTAAGTTAATTCGCGGAACGAAGTCTGTGCGGGCCATAAGCTATATCAAACTCGTAGTTGAAACTCGTAGCCGCATTCGTAGCTCTCGTAGCGAGTAGTCGTTCCGTAGCGCTATCGTAGTCAAGTGCTACAGCGCTACGGAGATGCACGTCTGTCTACGGACAGTGCTCAATTTTATGACAAAAATTTAGGGACATTTAGTAACACAGAAATGAAAAGTACTTTTTTAAAGAGCCATGGTAACTCAGAGGCCCCGTTTGTCTAGTGGTTTAAGTACCGGGCCATGATCATGGGGTGTCGGATCGGTTCCAGGGGCGAGCTAGCATATCTAACCAATCCGCATTAGGCCAGAGCGACTAAGCCTAATCCCATAATAGTAGCGATAACTTGATTTTTATGATGGAGGCCTTTGCCCTGCAGTGGGGCAGTGGTATACAGGGTGTATCTGTGAACATTTACATCCCTTTAACCACGTGTTCTATCAACTATTCTGAACAACATTTGTTCAACAGCTTTTCCAAATTCTTCGAAAAAAATTTCAACTCCCCAAACAAAATGACCAAGTCACGTGACCGACTTTGTATGGAAAGATGTAATTTTTTTATGCGAATTTTCAAAAGTCATAGAACAAATGTTGTTCAGAATGGTTGGCAGAACACGTGGTTAAGGGCATGTAAATGTTCACAGATACACCCTGTATATGTCGCAGCCAGATCGTATAATATAAATACGGCGGATCAACGATTAGCCGCATTATCTTATCTCCCGCCTAATTACATTAAAGCTAGCCGTATTAAAATGACGTATGGCGCCGAATACATTTCGGCCGTTTTTATTCAGTCGCAAAACGGCCCTGTTTTTTAAAACAGCTAGCTGTAACGTTATAAGGCAGATTATACGATTCACTAGACGTATAGACTGATAGTTTGCTTTTTTTATAACAAACCTGACATCGACGTCCATGTCAGCGATGGCGGCGTTTTTGAGGTCGTTATACAGCACTGAGCCCTTCCCGTCGGCGGCGATGGACCACACCGTGTTGCCCGACATGTAGAGGATGGCCAGATCGCCCTTGACGGCTTTGCAGGATCTCCGGTCCGGCCTGGTTATGCACAAAAAGGTTTTTTTAAAATCGGTTAACAACGTTAAGTTATCGCGAAACAATAGAAAAAAAAGGATAGTTATTTGGAGACGGTTAAAAAGATATACTATATAAGTAATAGTAATAATAGTTACTATTGTTAAGTATGTTTAATTATATGATAGGGTTTATCCCGTATAATTATAATAAATAAATTAATAAATGATTGTTGGGGGATTCTCTGGCACTCGACATTAAAGTTTCGACTTTTAGAGAGATTTCATACATTCGTCCATAAAGATTTCTAATTCGACTCCAATGTCGAGTGCACGAGATTTGCTACCCTGGCAAGACGCCCACGCTCAAAGGACGCTAGTCCAGGGTCACTCTAAAAGATCAGTCCAGGAAGAAAATTGTTATGGAGCGCCGACTAAGACACAAAGTTAAGCAGCGCACTTGTGACATCACTGGTGTTGCAGGTGTCCATGGGCGGCGTCAGGTGATCCGTCACCAATATCACAAAAAAAATCATAGCTATAGAAACGCTCCACCAACCTAAGCGCGTAACCATGATGACAAGAACACAGGAAGGACCCCAGCACGTTGTGGCAGTTCTGAGAGCAGACCTCGCGCTGGCACTCGTCCTCGTCTATGCAGTACAGCCCCGAGGGGCGCAGCCCCGGGGGGCACTGGCAGAGCGGCCCCTTCGGCGTCGGTTGGCAGGTGAATAAGCAGGTGTTGTTTTTGCAAGCATTCGCTGGAGCATTAAAAACATTAATAAAGTAAAGTAAGCCACGTACGCAGGGTAGTGTTCAAGTGTGTGCGCAAACATAGGTGCCTTCCAGTAGGCCACATGCGCACCGCGACAAAATTTTGTCGACTCTTGTTCGCGAGAGCGCATCCTTCTATCCCGCTCATCACTCAGTCAAGTAAGCGAGACGCAACTTGGGCCGACAAAATACGAGTGTCGACAATTAAATAAATTATTACCTATCCGAGGATTGTTAGAAGGAGGAAACACTTGAACTTACTTTACTTAAGTTAATAAACTTTGACTACACGTTTCTCCCCAGACAGAAACAGGCGCGGATCCAGACCTCAAAAATGATGGTGGGAATCTAGGGATTTCTGACTTAAGACATAGTAGAAGAGGGGGCTCTAGTGGCTAGTTCCCTCAGGCTACATCCTTGACTGTGGGCATCTAAGGATTTTCCGACTTGAGGCATCGTCGAAGGAGGGTCCTAGCGGTTCGTCCCCCCTAGCTACGCCCATAGTTGTGGGGACAGCCTTCCCTGCCAACCCCCTCTCCCTCTCTTAGACTGGAAACTGCTGATCAAAAGTTGATGAAGTGTCACGTCTCAACTAAATTTAAGGTTATGGGCATGCCCACAGTGCCTACAACGGTGAATCCGCGCCTGCGTAAACTTTGGACCTCTAGCCTAGCAGTGTAGCCAAGAATCCCCACTCACCACACATGCCATCCTCATCGGATCCATCATAGCAGTCCTGCTGGCGGTCGCACACCTGCCTCCACTCCAGGCACTGGCCGTTGCTGCAGAGGAACCCGTCGCGGCACTCCGAGGCGGGCAGCAGCGTCGGAGGGTACAGCCGGGAGGTCTTGTTGACTGGAAGCATAGGCCGCTCAAAGGAGAACTACTTACTAAGTAGGTGGAGGGAACTTGCTAGTTAGAACCGGTTTGAACTGGAACGAACTAATTCATGACCTATATCAGGTTTTAGTTTCGGAAAGGGCGGTTACAAGAAAATAAAACGCACCAAACTGCATACCCTTTATGAAAAACTAGCTTTTGCCCGCAGATTCGCTCGTGCCCCTCACATCCCTAAATTGGGGGGTTAGAAAGGGACAAAAAGAAGCCTATGTTACTCTCCATCCCTTCAACTATCTCCACTTAAAATCACGTCAATTCATCGCTCCGTTTTGCCGTGAAAGAAAGACAAACATACAGACAGACAGACACACTTTCCCATTTATAATGCTAGTATGGATACACAGATAGTCATAGAGACCTTTTTGAGACAGGGGATGATATAGGCTAAATAGAAAAATACAGTTAGTAGTAGGGACATACTAGCGCGATGCAATCCACACCCAGCGCCATCTATTGGTACAAAGTGGACTCCCGAAACGAAATAAGGGCGGGTCACTAGTGCTTTATAAAGAAAAACAAAAAAGCAGGACATCTAGCACTCGTCTTACCCTTACTGCAAGCGTCCGGAGTCTCATCAGAACCGTCTAAGCAGTCCTGGTGTCCATTACAGACGTGCTTCATGCTGACGCAGGAGAACTCCTGCTTGCACTCGAATAAGCCGTGGGGGGCGCAGCGCAGGTCGCAGCCGGTCTCGTCGGTGCCGCCGGGGCAGTCGATCTTCATGTTGCAGCTGTGTGCGTGGTGGAAGCATTGAGATTTGGCGCGAGGACTTCGTGCGTGAAAAATCCGCTAGATGGCGTTATTATAGGATTGAGGCACAAAATAAAGACTCTGAGACAGAAGGCTAAATGCCCACTAAGAGCTAAAAATATGTCATGTACTCACGCATGCGCACTAACGGGCAAAAACGCACACATTAATCCTAACTTATGACATTGTCAAACTGTCGTGGTCTATAGTAGAGGCCGCGCGCTTATGTACTCATGCCGGGCAACAACCCTAGCATATGTCGACGAACTCTTCTAAATTCAAAATGAAGGCTGAGTCAGCTTTCTGTGTCAAAGCCTTTATTTTGTGATTGAGGGTCTTGTCATGGAATTTTCAACCTTAAATGACTTGTGAAGTCACACTTTCTTATCTTAGAATAAACTGGCAGTAACAGGAACCTTCATTAAGCTTGCCTATGGAGATTTCTAGTGTGAGAGGGGAGATGGCCCCACCACTGGCGTAGCTAGGGGTGATAACGCGCTGGGAAACCTTCACCCACCTTTCAGTATCTATGCCCACAACCTTTTTTAGGTCTGGATCCGCGCTAGATCAACATGTCCAATAAATGAATGAAGTCCATCTGCAAGGTGATTGGTTATTTTTTAACATGATCAATTGACCAACGATAAAACCGAGCTTTTGAAGTTGGACATCAGTCCACCAGTACGCCATCTAGCGAATTTTGCACACGCGAAGCCTCCCATTATGTGCTGCTAGCTAAACTGACCACCAGTAACCACCCTTCCCTTTCCTCATATCTCATGCCGGATAGTAATTCATTCTTAATAAATAATAATGGAAGCTACCGTGTGTGGAAAATCCGTTAGATGGCGTACGTGCAGACTGAGGTTCAACTTCAACGCATTTGTCGTATAGTGACATCTCACATCAAAAATAACCAATCACCGTGTAGTTAGTTGGACCTCAGTCTACACGTACGCCATCTAACGGATTTTCCACACACGGTAGCCCACATTGAGTAAGTTCCTATACATTTTCATTGAGAACTGTTCAATACCGCTGCTGCCGACCAAGGATTAGTTAGTCTACTTTTTCCACAAGCAGGGAAACATTTAATGGTCAAGATTATTAAAGTGGGTTAAATATAAAATAAATAAATTCTCCAACTCTTTCCAACTCCAACATACCAGCCGGGCTAACATGCGCGCCACGAGATAATTTGTCGACACTCGTATTTGTGTCGGCACAAGTTGCGTCTCGCTCACCTGACTGAGCGATGAGCGGGATAGAAGGATGCGCTCTCGCGAACGACAGTCGACAAAATTTTGTCGCGGTGCGCATGTTAGGCCTACAGGTAAAGACTTAAACTACAGGGATCGACAACGGTTAGAATTTCACTCGTTCTCACTTTACCTAGAACCTTCAGTTTTTACGCATAAGAACACAGGACAGCACAAGACATCACAACATAAACGGCCCCCTCCCCCCTTAAAGGTGAAACGTCTGACCGTGCTGTGCGCGGTAAACAAATGCTTCTATTTAGTTCGCAAGTGTACTCCTCTTCAGCGCAATGGGGGACAGGTTCCTGATGATGCAAAAATAAATATGAGTCGAATGACTTATTACTGAATACCTAGGTACTGGGAAGGAATAAAATGGAATAGACTATAATAAAAATAATGGCAATAAGTTAGGAACAACAGTTAGGTAAGTACTTACCCTGAGTTATCCAGTTACAGGTTAAAAACAAGGAACTTTTAAAGACCAGGGCAAATGCCACTTAATAGGAGAAGCTCGTAGGATATCCCCTCTTTCTTCATTAATTAAACTCGACTCGCATGTGACTCCACTGGTGTTGTGGGTGTCCATGGGTGGAGGCCATCGCTAAACATCAGGTGCAAAACATTGTTCATCTGCGTAACAGTGTGTTGCCAACCTTCCTAACCGCATTTCCTCCAAATTCCGGACACACGACGAACACAACGTAGGCGCTGCTTCATGCCGGTCTTCTATGAGACCGTGGTCTCTCCTGTCGAACTGGCTCATTCATGGAAGCGTGGCTCTTCCACATTCTTTACATACCTCTTCAGGGAGCAACACAGGTTCTTCTTCCACGCAATCCTCCTCGTCGGACAGGTCCACGCAGTCCTGTTGACCATCGCAGCGCCTCCTCAGTTCGATGCACTCCCTGCTGCGGCATTGGTAGAAGCCCAGCCCGCAGTTCTTGTCATCTGAGACAAATAGGAGTAGAGGTTAAGAACAAGGAACTTTTAAAGACCAGGGCAACTGCCACTTAATAGGAGAAGTTTGTAGGATATCCCCTTTCTTCATTAATTAAACTCGACCCGCATGTGACTCCACAGGTGTTGCAAGTGTCCATGAGCGGCGGCAATTGCTTACCATCAGGTGATCCGCCTGCTCGTCTGTTTACCTATCACATAAAAAAAATAAAAATATATCTGTGAACATTTACATCCCTACCAAGCATCCTGCACAACATTCACATTCAACATTCACAGTCAAGTCAATTTAAAAAATTACTAATACCAAGTTTTTGGCCTCCGACATGAGGATTCGCCACTCCGCTCTATTCTCAGCCACCTCTTGCCAATCCGGCCTTTGAAGGCGATCCACTTCGGGTCGCTGAGCCACCGTAGTACCTAAGTAAAGTTTTCTTGGGTCTGGTAGTTCTGGATTGACACCCTCAGTTAATTATCGTCACCTGGTACTCATAGTACAGGGGTTGCCCTAGTTTGAGGCCAGGTTGATTAATGTCCGGCGCATTTATTTTTTATTTGATCTTTCAAAGTCGGTTGTGTGACTCGGTGACTTGTTAATTTTTTACGGTGAATCGAGATTAAAAAGTCGTAGAAAAAATGTTGTTCAGAATTGTTGGCAGAAGATGTACCTACCTAACTGGTTGAAGGGATACATTAAATGTTCATGGGATGGAAGTAACCTAAGCAGCGACATCACAGGGACTTCATTACGTGGTTAAATAAAACTTATTTTTATTTAAGTACCTATATCCTTACATTTTCTAGTTCAGATATTGGAAAACATTCATACCACAGTCAATTTCATCCGAGCCATCGGCGCAGTCGTTCTCCCCGTCACATTTGAACACCTCCAAAACGCAGGATCCTACAGTACACCTGGTGAAAAAGAGACAAAAAAAATATCTTAAAGTATGTAGGTACAGTCGAGTTCAAAATATGTATACACTTTAGGACTTTGTCACAGTACATATGTTTAAGAAAACGACTTCCACTTTCTTACAAATATGTATTGTGACAAGTGAATACATATTTTTGAACTCGACTGTACACTACGCTGCAGCATGTGCCAAGCAGTTGGAAAAAGATAACCGAGCATATGGCGTGCCATAGCCGGCCACGCCCAGGATAGCTTTGCTGATAATGGTTCCGAACTCACATGAACTCGTTGGTCTGGCAAGCCAGCACGTCGCACAGGGCCGGCGCCTCGTCGCTGCCGTTCAGGCAGTCCGGCTGCCCGTTGCACATCTGCGACCTCTCTATGCAGATGGACGAGTTGGTGCACGCGAACTCCGAGTCACTGCACCTAGGTGGCTCTGGGAAACAATGATAGAGCGAAACTTAAAAGGTAACTTTCGTAATTTTGTTAATATTTCCCTAACCTTCCCAGTGACTATCTGTGTAGGTATGTGTGTCTGTGTTGATAGCTCCCGAACAGATTAGCCGATTTGGATTTATTTTTCGTTGAAAATTTAAAAGTAGACGCGAGTGTTTTAACTACGTTTGATGGCCGCCGCCACAAAATAATGGTACTTAAGTACCTACCATATTTTGACTTAAGGGGCTATACTCCTTTAATAGAATCAAATAAAATTTTTCTTTAATTTATTATTTTAGATTTTTGGAAATAGCAGTGAAAGTCTTGTTGAAATTATGAGTAGGTAGTTAGTATTTAATTTAGTACTGACCATGTGTTGTAGTGGACAACGTAGTATGCTCTTTCCCACATATCTTGCTATTTTCAATGCAGATACCGTCACAGAGCTGGTAACCTTTAGAGCATCCTTCTGTATGCTGTGTTGGTGGTTCTGTAAAAGCATTATGGGTTAAGTATTTTATCTTACCACTATACTTAACCGTGATACGGCCCATCCTAATGTACGGTTGCGAGGCTTGGACGCTAAAGGAGGAGAATAGGCTTCTGGTCGCGGAGCGGAAGATTTTGCGGAAAATTCTTGGGTTCGTCCTCAGACCTGATGGTAGTAGGAGAGTTCTCAAAAATTGCCAAGATCGAGGAGCTCGCGTGTCAACCTAACATAATCGGTGAAACAAAAGCTCACAGGACTCCCGATGGCTTGGCCACATGGGAAAGGATGGGTGAGGATCGCAGTGTCAGAAAGCCTATCTGGGCCGGCCAACCGGCCGACGTCCGGTCGCCGCCCAGATATCGCTGGGATGACGTCGTGCAGGCAGTCTTCGCGAGCTGCGAGTCAGCGACTGGCGTGGAGCTGCGAATGATCGAGACCAGTGGAGGAGTCTTGTATCGGAGGCCAAGACACACTTTGGGTCGCTGAGCCATCGGAGTAAGTAGTAAGTACTATACTAAACACAAAGACTTGTGGTCTTCGATATATCTTACTCATGTGCAGACGAGCAGAATAATTAATCTTTTTCTTATGTCTTTGTCTTAAGAGCTGATGGATCACCTGATGGTAAGCAATTACCATCGCTCAAGACACCCGCAACACCAATGGAGTCACAAGTCAGCCGTCAACCTTTTAACCCACTTTCTTCCTCCATTAGGCCTCCGGCACCCTCACTCTAAGAGAAACACCGTAGGCGCTGCTTCACGCCGGTCTTTTGTGAGCATCTTCTATACTATTTATAAAGAGATAACTTCTATAGACAACGACAAGGCTTATAGGTAAACCGAAAACACGAAATGCTTGCGCGATGTAATTGGACACAGCGCCATCTATTGGTTCATTTCTGAATTACGGTCCCGAAGCGAAGTGAGGGCGGGCCACTAGTACGATATAAGGATAATGTGGAATTCTAAGGGTGAGAAAGTTTTTTAGAAACAAAATAAGTAATTAAAAAAGCAAAACATACCTTCACACCCCTCCTCATCCTCACCATCTGTACAGTCCTTGAAACCATCACAGTAGCTGCCTCTCGAAAAACAGACGTTGCTCCTATGGCAATACAGTTCAGTTTCCTTGCACTGCGCCAGGTGTGTACACTGGTTACCCATGAGGAGTAGACCGGGGGGACAGAAGCACTTGTAGGTGAGATTAGAGGAGTTCGTCCGTCTGTGAGAGAAGGAGAGAGGTGCATGGGGAGTCTGCACGCACACGTGGGAACAAGGGTGGGTGCGACAAGGATGGGTGAGGAGTTGGTTTTGAGGGTCTGGAGGGGGGGATGTGGCTTGTATGTGCAGTTGGCTGTTGTCTGGAAATATTGCTGGAAGAGATAATGTAATATTTGTAACTGAATGCTAATTCAGAGGGATTCCGCTAATTTAAATAAATAAATAAACGCGCCAGACAATCACATCGATCAACCTGATCTCAAACTAGGGCAACCCCTGTACTATGAGTAAAAAAACTTAGAAAATGTGGTTTCCTAAATTGACTTGACCGGGAATCGAACCCGGGACCTTTCGTGCTACGGGCGAACATCTTAGCCACTGCGCCATCGAGGCCGTCATTAAAAAAACAGTTATATTTTTTCGTTCAAATTGCTTACGATATGCATACCTATGTTACAATTTCTGTGAAAAAATCGTGCTTAGTTATACAGTTTCTCCATAATTAAGAATGCAATCCTTAACTGCATTTCTCAAACTGTCTATTCTGTTAATGAGAGGGTGCCGAAGATGCACAAGCCGGGCGTAGCAGACGACGCCGTGCGCCTCCAGTCCGCTTGTGACCACGTCTGTTGTAACGCAGTCGAAACGTCAAGCAGTAAGTGCTAGAATGTCCTTATATTTAAATCTCGCGTTTAGTCCCGTTTATATGAAGTACTAGCTTTTGCCCGCGACTTCGTTCGCGTGAACTTCAGGTTCGTAGAAACCTCAAAAATTGTAGCCTATGTGTTATTCTGATGTATAAGCTATATTGTGGTAAAGTTTCATTCAAATCCATTCAGTAGTTTTTACGTGAAAGAGTAACAAACATCCATACATCCATACAAACTTTCGCCTTTATATTAATAGTAGTAGGATTTGTATAATGCAACGCGAAAGTTAAAAAACAAGTCTATTCTGTTTGTCTCCTACTTACAGAACTCGATCTTCCTGATGTGATGCGTGGCCTCATGCACGTTGGACCAGTACAGCCTGGTGCGCCGGTCGGTCCAGAAAACGTAAGGATCGGTCACCGCCATGCTGGTTACAGTCGTCGACAGCTGCCGGAAGTTTTCTCTTCCAGTCCCTACGAAAGATTGAAGAGCATTTCAGAAACCATCAGCTGGAGGACACATGGAGGCTCGAGAGTAAAAAATCCGCTAGATGGCGTACCGTAGAACTGAGGTCCATCTTTTATGTGATAAGCGGCAGACGAGCAAACCGGGTCACCTGATGGTAAGCGGTTGCCACCGCCCATATACTCCTGCATGAGTAGAACATCATCATCATCATATCAGCCCCCGCATCTACCCACTGTAGAGATATCATCATCATCATCAGCCCGGCAGTACCCACTGCTGAGTATAGGCCTTTCTTTTCCGCCAAAGTTCCAGGTCCTGAGCTGCTCGGATCCAAGCAGGACCTCCTATTTTGGTGATGTCATCGACCCATCGTGCTGCTGGACGACCATGATTTCGTTTGCCTATTCTAGGGCACCATTCGGTAAGGAGCTTACTCCACCTGCCATCACCTCGCCTGGCTAGGTGTCCATGCCCAATTCCACTTGAGTTCCATCGCTCTCAATCCGACATCATAGACTTTTTTTTAGAGATATGCCTCTTCTTTATTACGCCACTCCCTACGAGTCACCTACCAGCCTCATCCATTGTTTTCCCACTACCATTACAATGTCGTCGGACCAACGGGCAGGTGGTCTAGCCACCTTTGTAGTCCACCTATCATCCATCACCTTGTCAGGTACGGTACGAACATACTTATTGAATATAACCATCTATTTAATATGTAGGTATACCTACCCTCGGGATGGATCAAGTCAATGACGCTGTTCCCTTCATCTGATATGTAGACCACGTCCATGTTCGCATCGTAGCGGAGACGCACTTTAGGACCTACGAATAAATAATTAAAAAATAAGTAAATACTTAGTTTAAAAGTACGTATACAGGGTGTATCTGTGAACATTTACTTCCCTTTAACCACGTGTTCTACCAACCGTTCTGAACAACATTTGTTCAATGACTTTTGAAAATTCGCATAAAAAATTTTGATCTTTCCATACAAAGTCGGTCACGACGTGACTTGGTCATTTTGTATGGGGAATCGAAATTTTTTTCGAAGAATTTGGAAAAGTTGTTGAACAAATGTTGTTCAGAATGGTTGTTAGAACACGTGGTTAAAGGGATGTAAATGTTCACAGATACACCCTGTGTCTCTTTTACTTTAAGGTTTTCCAGAAATGAAACCATACCAGCGTGAACCGGTAGATGGAGAACAATTTTTTTTTTTTCGTTGAGATGAGAAAATACCTTGCAAATCTGTCTTAACGATGTGCTTCCTGTCTTCTCCATCAAGGCCTATACTGTCGATGTGGATCGTGCTCCCATGCTCGCTCTCCAACACCGCTACCAGCATTCTCCTGAAGCAACCGGAACGAAAGGGATTGTGATCAGGGCAGTAGCGTAGCATAGCATAGTGGGTGCATAACTACATTACATACAGGACTAAAATACAATAAAGTTCGCATTATGGACCCTGTAAGGGTGTTGCAAATCTTAAAAAATAAATAAATACAGCAGCTCCTGTGCTGTGTTTCGCCGAGTGAGTGAGGGTACCGGAGGCCCATCGGGGGAAAGGGATAAAAGGTTAGCAGCGCACTTGTGACTCCACTGGTGTTGCAGGTGTCCATGGGCGGCGGCAATTGCTTACCATCAGGTGATCCTCCTGCTCGTCTGCTACCTATACCATAAAAAAAAATACGGGATTGTTCCAGAATCCTCCCTCTATACAAATGGCTACTGTCGAGTGACGTCACACGCTAGTATCTTGTATGCGCGTCTAGTAAATTTTGTTTGGTAGCTATATCAAATGTTTCGTTTAAGTAAAAAGATCTGCAGACACTCACCCATAATCCGGCATGACACAGATGCTGATGGGTACCTCAAGGTCTCTGAAACGCATGACCAGCGCCCGCTGCTGGGTCCTCAACGACACCACCTCGATGAAGCGACGACCTGCGTCCACTATGTACAGCGAGTCGGTGGCGTAATCTGAAAGTAAAACTGGTGTGAACAGAAGCTTTTTTTTGTATGATCGCCACCGACTCAAAGATACAGGTCGTCCGGTAGCACGATAGGTCGACGACATCGCCCAAATCGGAGGGACTACTTACATGGATCCGAGTAGCTCAGGATCGGGCACCATGGACGTATATAAGACCCCCCCCTTTGAGGCCTGGTTTGACATAAGGTTGAATTGGCTATAGCCAAGGGCGACTTAATTAAGCAATGGGATTCTCAGCAAATTGAGATAGCCCTGGGATGGCAAATCAACCTCACGTTCTTCAAGAATGCGTACATGTAAAAACGCACGCTGGGTCCAGCCGGTCCTTCGGGAGAGCCGCATTATAAAATATTATTGCAATTAGGGAAATTGTGAAATCCGAGCAGGGGGGGGGGGGGGCGGTGATTCGTAATTGTTTGCAATGTGGGAACCCCCTTGTCAAAGCTATATATACGTCCGTGCCGGGCACGTTGGCGTAAGTGAAGGGACGATTCGGTCTGTATGCCAAGAAGCTGGGAAGGACCTTGGAAAGGTGGTGGGTTATGTGTCTCCACTATCCTTATTCAAAACGAAACACAACACAGGTGCTGCTTCACACCAGTTTTCGATGACGCGGTGGTATCACTCCGATCGATGGCTGTCCGTACTGTTAGGCTGAGGTACAACATCAACGTAGGTTTTTTGTGACATTTTGACATCTCACATCAAATATAACCCAATATAACAACTCACCGTGTAAGTAGATGGACATCAGTTATTTAGTATGCCATCTAGCGGATTTTTTGCACCCCTTCATTCAGCCCCCATTCATGTTTAAAAAGAAGAAAAAACCTCACCATAATCCATGTCAACGACGTTTTCAAGACCCTTGTAGAGGAGCAGATGCGTGACGCCCAGCGAGAAGTCGGTCATGTTGATGAAGTTTAGGCTCTTGCGCTGCCCGTCGTACACGTACAGTGTGTCTGAGAAGAGAGGCCGTTTATAATGCAGGTATGGTAGGCATGAAATGAGTACCAGGAGCCTTACGGACATACGGTGAACCCGTTCATAGAAAAATCACAAACCATAAGTAGACTTTGGAACATATTTATGTCGATTTCCCAAAAGTCATAGCAAAAATTTTATTTAATGGTTGGTTGAACATGTCATGGTTAAAAGCATAAGTTTTTTTTAATGTTAAGACGAGCCGTCGGATCACCTGATGGTAAACGATTGCCGCCGCCCATAAGTACCTGCAACACCAGTAGAGTCACAAATGTGCTGCCAACCTTTACAATATTCTAATTGTATCTTTTTAAACTATTTGAACCTTTCATCCCCTTTCCCCCCAATTGGACGACTTGTACCCTCAATCACTCAACGGGTCACAGCGCAGGCGCTGCTCCACGCCGGTCTTCTGTGAGGCCGTAGTATCACTCTGGTCGAACCGGCCCACGATTAAAATCAGTGTTTATAAGCTTCACTTACCCCTAGTACTTATATGCTTAAAAACTTCAGTTACCCCTAGCCCGTATTTATAAGCTTCACTTACCCCTAGTGTTGTCATAGGCCATGGCCTGAACGCGGCCTATGTCGAAGTGCGTGGTGTGGCTCTCGGGGTTGCCCAGGCTGTTGTAGTCGACCCGAGTGAAGGATGATCCGCCACCCACCACCAGGTATAAGGGACGGTACCCATCTATATCTGGAACGTAGTGATATTTCAGTAAATTTGGCAGAATATATGAATGAATGAATAAAACATTTATTTGGCACATACAAAACAACAATTAAAACAAAAAAAAAGAAACAAACAAACTTAATAAAAAGAATAAGAGAGAAAAAAAAAAAAACAGACATTGTGTCAAATAGGCGCCCGCTCAGCAAAAGCATATCATATCATCTATCAGCCTACTATTTGTAAAGAGGTTAAGATCATAGTTCACGTCACTGAGCAAGTAATCACTACGTTTTCACGTCACAAGGCTCATAGGTAAACCGAAAACACGAAACACTTGTACGATTTAATCGACTTGCAGCGCCATCTATTGATTAAGGACCGAAACAAGGTGTGGGCGGCCGCTAGTCTTAAAAAATTTTTGCTCGTGTGTGTCCAATATTTTAGTGACGAAATTAATAGAGGGCCCAATCATAAGAAACTTACGTAAACTAAATATTACGGTTTTTTCCCAGGATGCCAGGGAGGGGATGATCCCAGGATTTTTTTTAGAATTTTAATTTTATTTGCAATAGACTGGAACATAAGTACTGAGTAGGTACTGGTAGCGGACCGAAGATGGCTGCGAATAGTCAGTTCAAATCGAGAGACGTCCAATGGTGAATTCTTGTGTCGGAGACTATGGAAGAGAAGTGGATACAGCCACTTCGAGCCCTTATCCAGTACTAGCGGCCGCCCGCGACTTCGTCCGCGTGGAAAAGTAACTTTTTACCCCCCTTACAACCCTTACAACCCCCTTTTCGCAATAAAAAGTAGCCTATGTCCTTTCTCAGGGTCTAGATTATCTGTATGCCAAATTTCATTTAAATCCGTTGAGTAGTTTTGGCGTGAAAGAGTAACAGACAGACAGACAGACAGACAGACAGACAGACAGACAGACCAGAGTTACTTTCGCATTATAATATTAGTATGGAATAGTATGGAATAGTATGGAATAGTATGGATAGTAAGTACCTAATACCGGACTATATTTAAGTTATTCTAAGATTTAAGTACTAACATAATTTTAATATTTTCTGTATGTACTCATAGCTACAAGTTTAAGTACCAAATAAACGTTTTTTCTAATAGATCAGAAATACTTCGTACACTTACGTTCACAAGTGTCTCCCTTAAGACTCATGCCGTCAGGACAAGCGCAGACAGAGGTGATATTGGAGGTGACCAGGCAGAGGTGGGAGCAGGTCTTGTTCTCGCAGGGGTTGTGTGTGTGGCTGAACATGGCTGGGTGGTACACGTGCATATCTGCGGAGGGAGACCGAGGTTAGTATCACGGCTCATCACTTTTACTCGTACACAAAGTGCAGCGCTTTGCGCTCGGTGACGGGTCACGCTCGGATCGGGTTCGTGCGCCGTCGCTTTAGCTACTGATACTACTATAGTCACTGACTATAGTCAGTTCGAATTGAGAGACGGCAATGGTGAATTCTTGTGTCGGAGACTATGGAAGAGAAGTGGATATAGCCACTTCGAGCCCTTATCCAGTACTAGCGGCCGCCCGCGACTTCGTCCGCGTGGAAAAGTAACTTTTTACCCCCTTACAACCCTTACAACCCCCTTTTCGCAATAAAAAGTAGCCTATGTCCTTTCTCAGGGTCTAGATTATCTGTATGCCAAATTTCATTTAAATCCGTTGAGTAGTTTTGGCGTGAAAGAGTAACAGACAGACAGACAGACAGACAGACAGACAGACAGACAGACCAGAGTTACTTTCGCATTATAATATTAGTATGGAATAGTATGGAATAGTATGGAATAGTATGGATAGTAAGTACCTAATACCGGACTATATTTAAGTTATTCTAAGATTTAAGTACTAACATAATTTTAATATTTTCTGTATGTACTCATAGCCAAGTTTAAGTACCAAATAAACGTTTTTTCTAATAGATCAGAAATACTTCGTACACTTACGTTCACAAGTGTCTCCCTTAAGACTCATGCCGTCCGGACAGGCGCAGACAGAGGTGATATTGGAGGTGACCAGGCAGAGGTGGGAGCAGGTCTTGTTCTCGCAGGGGTTGTGGGTGTGGCTGAACATGGCTGGGTGGTACACGTGCATATCTGGGGAGGGAGTCGGAGATTAGTTGATGGAACCAATCTTCTCAATAAATTATCGTGTGTCAAGTCCAGATCACTAATACACCGTCTTACTTACTTCTCGAGGGCATAAATACTGATGCAAACAATCATTTTTCCCCAAGGAACTCAAGGTCTAATTCTTTTGGGTCATAGCTTAGGGTCTCTGATCTCTAAAATTATTATCTTCAGCATGTTATATCATAAAATTAAGCATAATTTAAATTTGCTGTGAAATACAAGCAATACTTAATTATTCACCGGGCAATGGATGGAACAGTTGATTTTTATTTTGTTTATTTTCATGATCCAACATCCTAAAGGGGCTTTTTGTGTATCTGCAATGATTGCAGATTAGCAACGGTTTGTGGTAACCCAAGATAGGAAGCTGTGTCCCTTACTAAAGGTCAGATCAAAGTATAATAATGTATGAAACCGATACCGTTCTTACGCGTGACGTCACGACACATCAGACAATTAATATAATTCCACCTTAAGTAAGTAAGAAATGTCAAGCCACTCGTTTGATTGCTTTCCATACCGTAAGCTGGCGTCTCCAGCGCCGTGAGCAGGAACCGCTTCTGCGAGGTGCCGTGCAGCTTGTCCGTGGTCTGGATGGTGTCCGAGGTCCAGTCGCTCCAGAACACCGTGTTCTCGAACACAGCCACGGAGTAAGGGTGGTGGAACGGCTCTTCGAATAGCGACTGTGACGGTGTTTAAATGAGCGTGTTAAGAAAGAAAGAAAGGCAAGGAATCTTCCATTCATAAGCACGAAAAAATATCACCAAATGTCGAAGGGTCGAGTCGGTTAAAAGAAGACATCGTTTTTGATTTACCTACTGTCTCACTGCAGGGCAAAGGCCTCCATAATAGAAATCAAGTAATCGCTATTATCTAACTATGATGAGATTAGGCTTACGATCACAAACCCGAGCTATGTTCGAAAATTCGAAACATTCTTCTTGCTCCATCCGTTTATGCTTTTTGCTCGATTATGAATAGACTAGTTAAAATTACAATCAGATCTCTCACTGGGAAATACCCCATAAACCTTTACACTAAGCAAAGCGAAAATCCTCATACTGAATAAGAAAAAAATCTCACATAGATTTTCCTGTCATCAAGCTTCAAGACCTTGATGGTCTGATCGACGAAGTACAGCCGGTCGTTGGGCACATCCACCGCCAGGCCCGTGGCGAAGGTGGACAGGGTGTCCACCAGGACTTTGGGTTGGGAGCCGTCCATATTGGCAGACATTATCAAGGGTCGGTGGTGCCAGTCAGCCCAGTACATTTTCCTGAAACAAACATCAAGTTAGAAAGACAGGCATCTTCTAGGTAAACGCGTAACATCCAAGACCTCATCGAAGCTTTCCTTCAGAATATGGACCTCAGTTCTACAGTACGCCATCTAGTGGATGTTTCACACGCGATAGCCCTCATTGTTACACAGACATAAAGCAATAGATATTTTCTGATTCATAATGCTGGAACGAATTTCTTGGGAAAGGCTGATGATAGAAAATTGTTCTCACCCGTATTTCACAGCGAGTGTGACGAATCTGGGCTGCTTCGCGTTGGTGCCCAAGGTGGTGCACACGGAACGGCGGAGATGGAGCCCCGGTGCACATCGCCAAAAAGGTTTTTCTGATTCATAATGCTGGAACGTGGCCCGCCTCCAATTTCTTGGGAAAGGCTGATTATGGGAAATTGTTCTCACCCGTATTTCACAGCGAGGGTAACGAATCTGGGTTGCTTCGCGTTGGTGCGCAGGGTGGTGCACATGGAACCGTCGGTGCGGCAGGCGGAGATGGAGCCACGGTGCACGTCGCTGAAGTAGATGTGCCCACCGACCCAGTCTATGGCGATGTCGCCAGGGTCCTCCAGCCCGAGGCTTACCAGTACCTGCACATAAAAAGTAAGCTTTTTCTCACCACAGAAAATAGATATACAATAACAAGGAAAAATAGCGGACATGATACAAGAAGTATTGATAGATAAACCTCAGATAGATGCACTCACACACACACATCACTTAAGTAACTGACCATTTTATTTTTGCTCAATATGGGATGGAGGTTCCGGCGACTCGTCGTATCATCCAGCGGTGGCCACATCGTTTCGGGGTAACTGAACATGTGACCGAAAACGGAAAACGGAACTGGATGTAGGTATGCTCATTTTATGTACACTCACGCTCATCTTAGCGGTTTTTAAAAGGCTATGATCCTAACGAATATTATAAATGCGAAAGTAAGCTCTGTCCTGTTCTGTCTGTCTGTCGGTCTGTCTGTCTGATCTGTCTGTCTGTCTGTCCTGTCCTGTTACCCGCTTTCACGTCCAAACCAACTGAACGGATTTAAATGAAACTTTGGTATAAGCAGTGGATCTAGACCCTGAGAAAGAACATAGGCCTACTTTTTATTGGCGGACAAGGGGGTGGTAAGGGGTTAAAAGGGGGTAAAACCTTTCCACGCGGACGAAGTCGCGGGCGGCCGCTAGTATCATCATAAAGAAAGCGCTCATGTGCTAGCTTTTTTATGGACCAACAGAAAAAAAAACACTGTTGGTGGATTTTCTTGATGCCATATGATTACCTACAGTACCTATTCACTCACCTCTTTCGTCTTCTCCACGTCCATCCAACTGAGCCCTCATGATGGCTTGGTGCCCCTGCGCAGTTTCCACCCAGTACAAGTACTTTCCATCGTAGGACACTCCGTGGGCCTTTGGACAAAGATATAGTTTATTTCAATAGAAAAGTCCATTTCAGAAATAAGGTTATGCACAAATCTTTTACATTGATCCAGTGGTGTAGCGTGGGTATCGGCCGCCCGGGTGGAACACTTTTCTGATCGAAGACTACCAACCTGTTTCATTCCTGTAGCAACGACGACTTCTTGCTTGCTCTTGATTTTTACGTATCGGATATCATTTTTTGTGGTGAAAAACAGCATCGCTTCGGGTCCTGAAAGAACGTTACAAGTTATTTATGGAATCCTGAAATTTCTGAAATTCTCAACTGCCTAAATCGAAAATCCACGATGTTTTTTTTTTTCGCATTCTTATGAAACTAACAAGTCCATGTATCGTCCGTTTTCGGACATGCCAACACCTTGCCACTTCCAATGAGTTTGTTTCGGACGAGTTGCTGGGACCTCTCCCCAGTCTTAGTCGATATGACAGGCTGCTGAGACATTATCAGCATGGGGTGTGAGCACTGCGGCCGCGCCTGCACGCACTCTTCGACGTCGTCGCACACGCTGGTAGACACAATTAGTCGCTGGACCCTCCCTCATTAGACGGCGTAGGAAAAGGGACTGTTTTAAACGCTGGGAAGGGATACTACTGGGCTTTGTGGATCCGGGACCTGATGCACACCACCTATTGTTAATAGTCACAGCACAGCATAATGGTTCTCACAAGTCGCGGTGCGGAGTTGCGTGCGCGCTGTCGATCGGTGTGGTTGGCGCGAGAGTGTGGGAGTGGGGGGGGTGCGGAAGGATACGGGAAACAGGAATGGCTGCGTTCAAAAATCCCGATTTTTAAGGAGCTGATTCTGTCACCGCTTTAGAACTCTATTTATATTTTGGTGCTAACAGGGACTCTGTACGAAAGTAGTTGGTGATCTCTCTTACTTACCGCCAGCAATACACAAGTATCCATAAACATCCAGCGTGTACCCCTCATCGCACCGGCACGTGAAGTGACCATCTTTATTATCGCACGTGTGTGAGCACTGCGGCCGCGCCTGCGCGCACTCGTCTACTTACGTCGTCGCACGCGCAGGTAGACACAATGAGTCGCTGGACCCTTAAGTACTCTTATACAGTACGGAGACCTGTACGAAACTACTTACTCGTATACTTGGTGACTGTACTATTTACTCACCACCAGCAATACACAAGTATCCATAAACATCCAGCGTGTACCCCTCATCACAACGGCACGTGAAGTGACCATCTTTATTATTGCGCCTGCGCGCACTCGTCGACGTCATCGCACGCGCCGGTAGACATGATTAGTCGCTGGACCCTCCCTCATAGACAGCGTAGGAAAAGGGACTGTTTTAAACGCTGGGAAGGGGTACTTACTGGGTTTTGGGGATCCGGGATCTGATGCACACCACTTGTTAGTCACAGCACAGCATAATGGTTCTCACAAGTCGCGGTGCGGAGTTGCGTGCGCGCTGTCGATCGGGTGGTTGGCGCGAGAGTTGGGAGTGGGAAGGGTGCGGAAGGATACGGGAAACAGGAATGGCTGCGTTCAAAAATCCTGATTCTTAAGGAGCCGATTCTGTCACCGCTTTAGAACTCTATTTCAATTTTGGCGCTAACAGGGACTCTGTACGAAAGTAGTTGGTGATCTCTCTTACTTACCGCCAGCGATACACAGGTATCCATAAACATCGAGCGTGTACCCCTCATCACAACGGCACGTGAAGTGACCATCTTTATTATCGCACGAGTGTGAGCACTGCGGCCGCGCCTGCGCGCACTCGTCGACGTCGTCGCACGCGCCGGTCGTGTAGTTGTACCGCGTCATGGCGGGCGACTCTGCGCATACGCACGAAGGCCCGAAGCGTTCGGGATGGCAGATGGTGTGGTTGCCTTTGCAGGGGTGCGTGCCGTTCGCGCACATTGTGGCCCCTGAAATAGATAGATCAATAAATAAATGCGCCAGACACACCAATCAACCTGGTCTCAAACTAAGTAGGGCAACGATTTTAACTGGGGGCGTCAACCCAGAACACCTATAGTACCCAAGACAACTAAGAAAAGATACAGATAGGATATAAATTGTGTTTTAAAGAAGGTACCGTAGGTAGCTAGACAGATATCGTCGCATTAGTAGTCAGTGGCATTAGCAGTCCATTTTTAATAAGGGTATGAATGGGCCGGCTCGACTGGAGTGATACCACGGCCTCACAGAAGACCGGTGAAGCAGTGTTACGTCGAGTGAGTGAAGGTAGCGGAGGCCCTAATGGGGGAAAGGGGGATAAGGGTTGGCAGCACATTTGTACTCTACTGGTGTTGCAGGTGTCTATCGCTTATTATCAGGTGATCCGTCTGCGCGTTTGCCACCTATCACAAAAAAGACCTAGGTCGGTAAGGAATTTATATAAAAATATTAGGTACCTATTTTAATTTAAGTTTTTTTATTCTTTACTAGTGGCCCGCCTTCACTTCGCTTCGGGATCGTAATTCAGAAATGAACCAATAGATGGTGCTGTGCTAAATTACATCGCGCAAGCGTTTCGTGTTTTCGGTTTACCTATAAGCTTTGCCGTTGTCTATAGAAGTTATTTCTTTATAAATAGTATAGATAAGCACCACAGAGTACATTGTATGATAAGCACCTAGGTTGTAAAAAATCTAATTTCCCCCCCTCTGGCCCAGAACCTGGTTACCCCCATCTATGTATCACTCACATTGTTGACAGAAGTGCCCCTCGTCGCTCCCGTCCCGGCAGTCGACCATCCCGTCGCACATCAGGTCCTTGGGCAGACAGAACGATGCGTCTACGCAGCGGTAGTTGCGCTCCTTCGTGTTGGGCGTCTCCTGGCAGATGGTGGTGTCGTGCAGCTGGTGCGAGAGGAGGCTGTGACCTGGGACGTAGAAAGAGATATAAATCACCTCTGAGTTATGTGTCAAGTAATTTACTTGTCAATTAAAGTGGATTCGGAGAGAATTGGCCCCTGGTATTTGTATTGAAAAAGATAGGTATTTAAGTAAATTAAGTATTTTTTTTTAGAGAAATAAATGTCTTAAACCGTAATTAAACTAGGCCGCGGACCAGCTGCCAATTATAGAGGTAGCTATGCTGATAAATAGGAAGAATGAATCCCAGATATAGAGGTTTGCTTCGTCCCACTAACAGAGGTAATTCAATGCCATGGTGTAGGGACCGCTGCATGAGTTGCAGTTATATAGTTATAGTTGACGGTTGGCGCAATGGTAGTGACCCTGCCTCATACGCCAAAGGCGTGGGTTCGATTCCCCACCCCTGGACAAACATTCGTGGATGAACACTTGGTTTGTGTCAGTGTCTGGGTGTTATATATGTATTTAAGTATTGTATTTGTGATCCTCTGTTGTCTGATATCTGTAACACAAGTGCTTAAGCTACTTAGTACGGGAGTCAGGTTCAATGTATGAGATGTTTGTGTGAATTTATTATTTATTTATTATTATAGGAGGTTTCCCACTTATCCAGGTCCCACTTAACCAAGTTTCACTGTAGTTACTTGTCATTCGTTACGGGTTTAAAGCTATCAGACTGGGCCGAAGAAAGTATAACTTACGGCAAGTATCCTCGTTCTCGTCGGATCTGTCCGCGCAGTCGTAGTACCCATCGCAGCGCCACAGCTTGGAGATGCACTTGTGTCCGTCGCATAGGAACCCTTTGCATGTAATCTGGAATGGAGTCGTGGTTAGTTTAGTCCGAGTGAGGGAACAAGATGCCCAATCAAGGGGGATAATTGACGTCGGAATTGATTCTACTGACGAGTGTTCTCGATGGCGGCAATCGCTTACCATCAGGTGATCCGTCTGCTCGTTTGCCACCCACATTAAAAGAGAACATGTCAAGGGGGGCTATCGCGTGTGAAAAATCCGCTTGATGGCGTACCTACTGTAGTACTGTAGCACTGAGCCTAGGTCCATCTACACGGAGATTGGTTACTTATTTTTGATGTGAAATGTCAAAATGTCACCTAAGTACGTGTGTGGTTTTGTATAGAGTCCGGGCTTGTGGGGAAGCCCGGCGGAAGGTGGTGGTCAAGACGAGGCCGCGGCCAGCCACAGCGCCGCAGCGCCACCCACCAGCAGTGCATCATCGCCGAACAACTGCGATGACAGCCGAGCGACAGCCGACCGACGGTGTCCGACTGACGGCGAGCGCCGCCGATGCTAGGCTTCGACTTCGCTTTCTGCTCCCGCGCACGTACATAGCACACAACTTATGTACGTAATCACTGTCGGGCGCGATCTTGTACGAAGCTTTAATTCTGATCGAATACAGAAATTACAGTCCACTACAAATTTCTCATTCCATAAAGGACAGATATCCCTTTCTCTCACCATACAGGAAGGGACACTGGCCCCATCAGAAGGCTCACACCCTAAAAACTTTAAGCAACAGACTGAGGGCGCCCCCTAGCGGGGCTACGACCTCGGCTTAGGTCGTTGCTGGGAGAGGGCAATAGGAGTACTTAATTAATACAAATACTCACGTTGGCGGAGACATCCTGGGCAGCATCAGTGGTGCAGTTGGCTTCGTCGCTCCCGTCGTTGCAGTCGGCCTCTTGGTTGCACAGCCAGGAGTTGGGGATGCACTTGCTGTGGTCCTCGCATAGGTACTGGTGCGTCAGGTTGCATAGCTTCGGGTCTGGGAGTTTGTGGGCTGGAAAAATTTTTTGAAACTTTATAACTACCTAGTTTTTTTATAGGTGACAGACGAGCAGACGGATCACCTGATGGTAAGCGATTGGCGCCGCTCATAAACACCTTCAACACTCGTAGTCACAAGTGCGCTGCCAACCTTTAACCCCCTTTCCCCCCAATTGGGCCTCCGGTACCTATCCTCATTCACTCGACGAAACAACGCAGTCGTTGCTTCACGTCGGTCTTCTGTAAGGCCGAGATATTACTCCGTCCGAGCCGGCCCATTCATGCCGAAGCGTGACTCTCCCACGCTCAGTTATGCCCCTGCTGCCCCCTTCAATGTGCCGGCCGGGGCAGACCGCAGTCCTCGAAGGCACTCGCTATGCTATTACAAGTTACACCCAGCGCGTCAATCCATCCATGTTGTTTGTTACATCTGTCGTTTTTATAAACTCTATGACAGTAGGGGTCACCAAATGGCAGGCCGCGTGCCGCATGCGGACTGCGAGCCCCCTATCGTAGTCGATATTACGAGCCACTGTAACCCCCCCTGTAAAATTATTCTATCAGCCATTCCCCTTCCAAATACTTACATTACTTGTCATCTCATCTTGTTGTTTGTTAATACCAGTTATCTTCTATCTTCTATATCTTCTTCTATACTATTTATAAAGAGTTAACTTCTATAGACAACGACAAGGCTTATAGGTAAACCGAAAACACGAAACGCTTGCGCGATGTAATTTAGCACAGCGCCATTTATTGGTTCATTTCTGAATTACGGTCCCAAAGCAATGTGAACGTTAAGTAATCCATCAATATCTTCTGAAACTTCTTGCAGTCCGTTGCTGAACAGGAGGCGAAGGGTAGCTATTTGGTGCGATCATAGCTGGCATCCATATGATCACACCAAATAACTGGCCCCCGTCTCCTTTGGTCTTCGGATGATTCTTCAATCTGGCGCAACCTAGAAAACATTGCTAAAAATCTTCGATCATACTCTCCAAGTAAGTACTTAATACCTACGCAATTAGGTATATTATTAATATAGTATAAATAGAGCTTTAAAGTAGTACTAGTTTAGTATATTATGATTTTGTTTTTATGTGATAGGTAGCAGACGAGCAGACGGATCACCTGATGGTAAGCAATTGTCGCCGCTCATGGACACCCGCAACACCAGTGGAGCCACATGTGCGCTGCCAACCTTTTATCCCTTTCCCTCCCCGGGTGGGCCTCCGGTACCCTCACTCACTCGGCGAAACACAGCACAGGGGCTGCTTCACGCCGGTTTTCTGTGAGGCAGTGGTATCACTCCGGTCGAGCCGGCCCATTCATGCCGAAGCGTGGCTCTCCCACAGTTAATTCCGAAAATGCCGTCACAACCAGTCACAACATTTTATTTTAGACGAATCCATAGAGATTGTGTTTCCGAAAATGCCAATGGCGCCCGCTCTGAGTCAGTTAGCGATACAATCCAAATGTTTTATTCGTATCGTTAATCGTTATATTTGGTTGGAAGATGTAAATAGCCTTGGCTCTCCCAGGGTAGTTCAAGGAAGGCGTCCTCGCTGAGGCACTCCCGCTACATTCTCCTAGCAGAAGCTGTTGCCAAGAGTGGCTTTCATAGTTTAAGTGACTCACGGCAGAAGTCTTCATCGGTCCCGTCGGGGCAGTCAGCGCGGCCGTCGCAGTACTGGTCGCGGGGCACGCAGCCGCCAGCCATGCACTGGAAGGCATCTTCACTGAGACACTCGCGCTCGTACGCCTCCAGCTGTTCCAGCTCGTCCAGCAGCTGCCCCGAGCACAGGCTGCAGAGGAGCAGCACTAATAAGGCTGCCATTCTGGGGATAATAGAAATTCTACTGAAATATAGGGCCGCGCCGCCCGTGGGGGTGGAGTGTGCCGTACAGACAGCCACACATCAGGTTACCACAAGCGTTGCGTCCAAAGCTGTCGCTTGGTGTCGCGTGGTGCCTCGGTAGATCATCATGACTCAGTGGATAAGAACGTGCCTTCCATGCGGGGGGGTCGTAGGTGGTTCAAATCCGAGCATGCACCTTTGGATTTATCAAATCTGTCCGAGCTAACAGATTTGAAAAATCGAATCGAAAAACATCGTGAAAAGACCTGCACGTTTTGGATAGTTCCTTGATCCTAACCATGATTCAGTTGGTCAGGTTCCCTACTTAAGCACAAATAGTAATAAGGAACTCCCGGACCGGACTCCCAAAATCTTGAAACATATCATCGACGGTTACTCCGGCGCCAACCGCGGTTTGGAAGCATCCGGGAATTACACGCTAAGATGGGGAAAGAGTTTGAAACGTGTTTCTTCCATATTACGCAACACATGTCTATTAGTTATCTCGCTGAAGAATTCATCAATCATACTAACTAGCATTTATTTACGAGTAAAAATAAATATTTTTTGGACTTACCGATTACAATGTTTGTGTTATTTCATTTATTTTAAAAACTTGGCACCTTTTCCACCCAGCCACAAAGGAGTTACACGCTATCAAAGAATTTGTAACACTTAAAAACAAGTCAGGAGTAAAACAAAAAATTAAACTACCTACCCTCTTCCTTCAGATCATCACCAAAGGATTTTTCTATACATCGCGGACTTAGATCGCTCCTCTGCAATATTAAGCCGTACATAACAACCAATGGAACTTAAAAAATAAAATTATTACTTAATAATTGCCAGTACAAAAAATGCGAGTTGTGCGAAAGAAAAAAACTTTTAAAATTATTCTAATGATATAATATAAAAATAAAATAAAATAAAATATGGTTAAGTACTAGTAAGATCAATCAAAATTACACAATAAAAATTTGGTTGCCGTTATCGATCGTTGTATTATAAGGTAAATAAGTACATAATATTAGAATTTCTAAATATTTTCAGACACTTGTTGTTAATTTTATGTTCTGGCAACTGATACCAAAGTAGCTGTCAAATTAGGTCAGAGTCCAACTTTCCTCGAGTTTATTTCAAGTTAATTGTAGTTTTTATCCAATTAATATCCCTAATAATTTGTTTCAGGCTCTCAATATTAGTCAGTGATTTTCTAAATTAGTGACAAAGTTAAAATGGCATCACACGTGGCGAAATCTTTTATAAAAGCAACCCATGTTGGCTCCACAGCTAAGTTCGGTAAATTAACCTTTTTTCTGTATATTTACGTTAAAAATCGAACACTTGTCATTTGTTTTCCCTAATTCAATACTTAAACAGCATTTAAAAATATTTTGCTGGTGTTAAAAAGTGCTATTTTTAGCTAAAATATTGCTTCAAAATTGGTGAACATTGAGTAAACTTTGGACCTGTGTTGAGTTGGCATTGGGACAAAATATTAATTTTTAACATTAACTGGAACCCCTCCAAAGTGCATAGTCCTAATCTAAAACTAGATTTTATTTTTATATGATATAATATTTAAATATTCAATGTAATTCATAAACTTGGCATTTAGGTTTTATGTTATTATTTACAAAAAAATATGTTTTAATAAGCACGTCTTTTTGCTGCTACTTCGTCAGTTTATATTCAATGATACACTGTTTAGGTTATATAAAATTGTTAGTAAGTTTAATGTTAACAATTCATTATTCTGACAATTTTACAAAAGGAGAGGTTATGTTAATGATAAGGTTGTAAACCCATTTAAATAACAATATTTTATGATACCATACCAAAGGTTAAGACCGTAAAAAAGGTAATAGACCAGATAGTTAAAAGTATGTTAATTGTTTTTTATAATTAAAATCTACTTTGAAAACCTTAATATTGGAAAATCTAAAATCATTGGCTATGGTAGCCCACTGGCATACATTTATTTACTTACTATAAAAAAATCAGATATGTATATATTTTTTTGCTTAGAATATTTTAAAGTCCGTGTAGAAGGAATTGTTACTTTTTATGAATTTGAGGATGAATTTTGTGATAATGGATATTGATTAAAATTAATAAATTGGATGGATGAGTAAGATCTGTTACTATACTTACTATACTAGAATATTAATGTAACAAAGTCTACAAATACACAACATGTAATATGCTAATGCTCTTTGCCGTTTCAATTGAACATAATCTATCCTGTTTACAAGTTGATTAGACTCGTGTTGCACTCAGATTAATGTATCGTAGTGTAGATGGTGGAGACAACTCGTAGAGTTACTTCAGTCCTTCTCACTCTTTCCACAATAGTGGTATTGATAGGGAGACCATCGAATATTTTCAGATAGGATTACGGGTATTCCGTTCCGAAATATAGGAATTCAGCAACCAGAAACCAGATTAAACAGTAATCTTCCCACAGCTGAATTCTCTGGAGGCTATCGTGGGCGTCTGATAAATACGCTAGATGGCGTATTGTTAGACTGAGGTCGCACTTCAACGTCATTGGTTTTTAGCGACATTTCGACAACTCACATCAAAAATAACCGATCACCAGGTAAATGGACCTCAGTTCTAGTACGCCATCTAGCGTATTTTGCACACAATAGCCCTCATTGTTCCTTAGAGACCTTTAAGAGAAGAGATATATTATACTCCTTTCCTTATATATACTCCTTTCCTTCAATTTTTTTTCTTTTCCTTCCAGACACAGCCCGCCGAGCCCTCAGTGTGGGGCCAGCTCTGTACAGCAAGAAGACCCTCCCGGACCGCACCGGCAAGAATGTGGTGCTCGTGGATGGAGTCCGTACGCCCTTCCTCCTCTCCTTCACTGACTACGCCAAGATGATGCCCCATGAACTTGCGAGACATTCTCTACTGTGAGTTAACAGCCTAGTTTTAGAAGGATTTTTTGTAATATTGTCAAACAACTTTTAACGAAATTGGAGTACATTTATGAGTCACCATGTCCTGTCCATGTTCAGTAGGCCTAACATGCGTACCGCGACTAAATTTTGTCGACTCTCGTTCGCGAGACCGTAGACACTGCATACATTCGTCCATGGATACAAATTTCTCATTCGACATCAATGTCGAGTGCACGAGAATTTGCGAGTTTGCGAGTTCGGCGTAATTCAATGTAACTTCTCGTTCTCCCAGGGGTCTCCTGCAAAAGACCGGCATCTCCAAAGACATCATCGACTACATTGTCTATGGAACTGTGATCCAGGAGGTGAAGACCTCCAATGTGGGCCGCGAGGCGGCGCTGGCGGCCGGCTTCAGCGACAAGACGCCTGCGCATACCGTCACCATGGCCTGCATCTCGTCCAACCAGGCCATCACCACCGGTGAGTCCTCATCATCATAATTTCCAAGCTTCAAAACCATGTCCCACAAAAAGTACGTACAGCCACACATCAAAGTATACAAAACTGAAAAATTTCTTCAATCAACTCTTCTCTTACTGTCAAACACTTTAGGTTGAATATCAATTGAGCAAATTAGACAGATTGTGGTAACTTGATGTGTGGACTGTCTGTACTTTCGAGATAATTAAACTGTTATAGAAAACGTAGTGGAGAGTATTAAAATATTTCGATTTTATTCGAAATGAGGGGTTGTTCTTATTTGTAAAACTATGTCCAAATATTACTTTGAAAATACCAAAAACTTGCGCGATGTAATCAACACCCAGCGCCATCTATTGGCAAAGATTGAAACTGTAGTTCAAAATTGAATCAATGGATGGCGCTGGGCGTCGATTAGATCGCGCTAGCGTTTCGTATTTTCGGTTTATCCTTATGCCTTCTTTTTATAAATAGTGTAGATTATCCTGCGTGCTCCAGGAGAACTCGACTCTAGAGAGGACGACGTTGTCTATACGAGAATGTTGATTCGAAAAGTGTGTATGTAAGAGTGACCCCACCCTAGCGTCTTTTAAGCGTTGGCTTCTTGCGCGTGCCCTTCCCACACTAGCGTCTTTTGAGCGTCGGCGTCTTGCGCGCGACCTCCCCTCACTAGCATCTTTTGAGCGTTGCGTCGACGAGGCAAGTGTGGTGTCTCTCTCACGATATGTTGTTTCGATTCGCAATTGTTTTTTTTTTTTATCGGTAAGCGTGTACTATAAGTAGTGTAACGGGCAGGCGTGGGCATGATCGCGGCGGGCGCGTACGACGTGATCGTGGCGGGCGGCAGTGGAGTTCATGTCGGACGTGCCCTTCCGCACTCAGCGCAAGATGCGCTCGCTGCCTGCTGCGGCTCAACCGCGCCAAGACGCCGGCGCAGCGCCTGGCGCTCGTCGCCTCTATACGACCGGGCTTCTTCGTAGCCCATTCATCACTAATAACAAATGAGATTCTATTTCTTGTTTGTCGACGGGGACATTCGTTCTAAACTAAGCCAATAGATGGCGCTGTACGTCGTTTACATCGTGCTTGTGTTCCGTCTTTTCAGTTGACCTATGAGGCTGGCTTAGGGTATCTATAGAAAATAACTCATAGATAGATTGTCCTATGTGCATCAGGAGAACTCGACTCTAGAGAGGACGACGTTGTCTATACGAGAATGTTGCTTCGAATCAATAATTTGATCCCATTTTTAACCTAAGTGTGCATGTAAGAGTGACCCCACATTAGCGTCTTTTAAGCGTCGGCGTCCCTGCCGGCGACCGCCCCACACTAGCGTCTTCTTGCGCGCGATTTCCCCACATAAGCGTCTTTGGGTATTGCGTTGACGCGGCGCCCGAAAACGCTAGTGTGAGTAGGTCGCCGGCCCGACGCCGACGCTCAAAAGACGCTACAGTGTGGGGTAACTCTTATAATACGATACGATATTTTTTCGATGTGCAATTGGTCCCATATTCGTTTAACCAAAGCGTGTACTATAAGTAGTGTAACGGGCAGGCGTGGGCATGATCGCGGCGGGCGCGTACGACGTGATCGTGGCGGGCGGCGTGGAGTTCATGTCGGACGTGCCCATCCGGCACTCGCGCAAGATGCGCTCGCTGCTGCTGCGGCTCAACCGCGCCAAGACGCCGGCGCAGCGCCTGGCGCTCGTCGCCTCTATACGCCCGGGCTTCTTCGTAGCCCATTCGTCACTAATAACAAATGAGATTCTATTTCTTGTTTGTCGCTAGTGGAACGCAGCGTCGACGGGGACATTCGTTCCAAACTAAGTCAATAGATGGCGCTGGACGTCGTTACATCGTGCTAGTGTTTCGTCTTTTCAGTTTAGCTATTAGACTGGCTAAGGGTGTCATAGAAGATAACTCATACATAGATTGTCCTATGTGCGTCAGAAAAACTCGATTCTAGGGAGGACGACGTTGTCTGTACGAAAATTTTGCTTCGAATCGATATTTTGATCCCATTTTGTATGTAAGAGTGACCCCACACTAGCGTCTTTAGAGCGTCGGCGTCTTGCCGGCGACCTCCCCTCACTAGCATCTTTTGAGCGTTGCGTCGACGCGGCAAGTGTGGGGTCTCTCTCACGATACGATTTAGAACGATATGTTGTTTCGATTCGCATTTTTTTTTTATCGGTAAGCGTGTACTATAAGTAGTGTAATGGGCAGGCGTGGGCATGATCGCGGCGGGCGCGTACGACGTGATCGTGGCGGGCGGCGTGGAGTTCATGTCCTATGTGTGTGTCCTATGTGCATCAGGAGAACTCGACTCTAGAGAGGACGACGTTGTCTATACGAGAATGTTGATTCGAAAAGTGTGTATGTAAGAGTGACCCCACCCTAGCGTCTTTTAAGCGTTGGCTTCTTGCGCGTGCCCTTCCCACACTAGCGACTTTTGAGCATCGGCGTCTTACCGGCGACCTTGCCACACTAGCGTCTTTGGGCGTTGCGTTGTTGTTGCTAGTGTGGGAGACCCCACACACTCTCATAATGCGATACGACATTGAACGAGATGTTGTCTCGATTCGCAATTGTTTTTTTATCGGTAAGCGTGTACTATAAGTAGTGTGATGGGCAGGCGTGGGCATGATCGCGGCGGGCGCGTACGACGTGATCGTGGCGGGCGGCGTGGAGTTCATGTCGGACGTGCCCATCCGGCACTCGCGCAAGATGCGCTCGCTGCTGCTGCGGCTCAAACCGCGCCAAGACGCCGGCGCAGCGCCTGGCGCTCGTCGCCCTCTATCCGACCGGACTTCTTCGCGCCATGAGGTTAGTACCAATGTGTATACAAGGTGTGTCTTGTGAACATTTACATCGTTTTAACAACATGTTTCACCAACCATTCTAAACAAAATTTGTTCAACGACTTTTCCGAAATATTATTTTTACTACTCCCCATACAAAATGACCATGTCACGTGACCGACTTAGTATGAAAAGTAAAAATAAATTCATAGAACAAAATGTTCTTCAGAATGGTTAGTAGAACACGTGGGTTAAAGAGTGTAATTTTTCACAGATACATCACGGTTTTATGTTAACCTCAATTGATATTGAGCTAAAAGTTAATAAGTAGTTTAGAAGTTACGTGGAAACAGATGAAACATACAACATAGCCTGTCAAAATCATAACCCTCCTTTTGCTTTGCCCGTAGTCGGGTAAAAATTAAGATGAGTCCATGGAAGGTTTTTAGATGGGACATGAACCCACCTCTATTATTTTTAAGTGCATTATTTACTTAAGAATAGATTGTAACAAAGTTTCAATATTGTGAAGAAGAAGTATAATAATAAAAGTAATTACATAATATAAGTGAATTTAAGCATTGACAATAGATCAGATCTTCATTCATATAAACAATAGATACAGCGTGACCGTGCTAAAAGTAACGGTGGGATTTCGGGATTTAAAACCAATTACTGCCGCATTAAGATAAGTTTATTAAACCTTAATTGTCACTTATGATGACTCTCAAATGAGGCCTCTGGTAAAACTCACTCACTCGGCGAAACAGCGCAATCGCTGTTCGCACCCTGGAAGCGGTTTTCACCCTATTTCTTCACTTTCAGCTGCCGACTTTCACCTCTTCCTCTGTTTATAGCTGCCAGCCGTGGCGGAGTTCTCGTCGGGCGAGACGATGGGCCACAGCGCGGACCGGCTGGCGGCCGCGTTCGGCGCCACGCGCGCGGAGCAGGACGCCTACGCGCTGCGCTCGCACACGCTCGCTGCGCAGGCGCAGCAGAAGGGATACTTCACTGACCTCATCCCCGTTAAAGGTACTAGCGTTAAGATACTAGTTTTCACTCCAATCAGGCCATTGGAGTGAAATCTGGCGAACTTCAACCTTCACTCGAAAAAGCCCTTACAAAAAGAAGACACTAGGAGACAGCTCGCGTGATCGTGCGTGATCGTGTCAGAAATGATGAGATTGCCCAAAGAATTGCGTGGCTGAAGTGGCAATGGGCAGGGCACATTGCGAGGAGAACAGACGGCCGTTGGGGTGGAAAGGTCCTTGAGTGGAGGCCACGTGCAGGAGGCCGCAGCCGTGGCAGGCCTCCCACCAGGTGGACCGACGATCTGGTGAAGGTCGCGGGAGTCCCTTGCATGCGGGTGGTACAGGACCGATCTGTGTGGAGAACTTTGGGGGAGGCCTATGTCCAGCAGTGGACGTCTATTGGCTGAAATGATGAGGAGACAGCTTGTAATGACGAGCTGTCTCCTAAAGTGTCTTCTTTCTGTCTACTACTATCAAATATAAAAAGCCTTGTGAGCTAATGAGCTCACAAAGTTTTTTATATTTGATAGTTGGCAGACAAGCAGACGGGTGTGAGCTGAAGTGGAGACAGGTAGGACACCTGGCAATGCGAAAGGATGATAGGTGGACTATAAAACTTACCGAATGGCAGCCAAGATTGGACGACGTCCTGTGAGTAGACCACCTGCCCGTTGGTCTGATGATATTGTAATGGTAGTGGGGAAACAATGGATGAGGCTGGCTGGGGACCGTAGACAGAGGCGTGATAGAGAAGAAGCCTGTACTCAGCAGTGGGTGGATGTGGGCTGATATTTTTTTTATGTTATAGGTAGCAGGCGAGCAGGCGGATCACCTGATGGTAAGCAATTGCCGCCGCTCATGGACACTTGCAACACCAGTGGAGTTACAAGTGCGCTGCCTTGTATCCCCTTCCCCCCCGAGTGGGCCTCCGGTACCCTCAAGCACTCGGCGAAACACAGCACAGGGGCTGCTTCACGCCGGTTTTCTGTGATATGTAGGCCTAACATGCGCACCGCGTCAAAATTTTGTCGACTCTCTTTCGCGAGAGCATCCTTCTATCCCGCTCATCGCTCAGTCAAGTAAGCGAGACGCAACGTGCGCCGACAAAATACGAGTGTCGACAAATTATGTCGCGGTGCGCATGTTAGCCCGGATGATAAATAAGTTGAGACAACATCACATACATTGTCCTGGTCCCAAACTAAGGTTTTCCCTTGTACTATGGAAACCAGAAACAACGAAGGAACTACAAACACCCAGACCCAACACAAATATCTGTTTCATCAACAAACATTTGTGTTAGTGTGGGAATCGAACCCGCGACCGTTGCGTCTCAACCGGCGTTCAAACCATTGCGCCAAATGGATGATGATAATGATGATTTGTCTATTTGCAGTTGAAGGCAAGGACGGGCTAGTGGAGAAGGACAACGGCATCCGAGTGTCGACACCCGAGCAGCTCGCCAAGCTGAAGCCGGCGTTCATCAAGCCGCACGGCACGGTGACGGCCGCCAACGCGTCGTTCCTCACGGACGGCGCGTCGGCCTGCCTCGTCATGTCCGAGGCGAAGGCCAAGGAGCTGGGCCTCAAGCCTAAGGCCTACCTCAGGGACTTCACCTATGTCGCCCAGGTAAACCGCTACTTACAGGCTTCTTTCTTAGCTCAGTATCACCTCCCCCCCTCCCTTCCCCCTAGCTCGACTGGGAGACGGATTTTAGGGCCCGCGCAGCAAGCGGGCCACCGCTTAAAAAGGAACGTATAAACTCTGATTTTAAATAATGTGGAGTAAACTGACAGATGTCAATGTGTCATCCCCATACATTATCACTCAATTTGACAGATGCAAAATGTCAAAATGAAACTTGACATTTGCATTTGTCAGTTTACTCCACATGATTAAAAATCACGGTATAGTCAAAGTTCATTAACTAGTACACATGTTTCCTTCCCACTCTGGCGAAGCAGGGGGCATCGTTGGGGGTTTAGTCGGTAGGCCTTCGGTCTACTGGAGGAGAGCCCGACATAACCCGGGGGGCAGACGGGTATGCATAAGGACATTAGCTCATTGCCTCAAGCCCAAGGCCTACCTGCGGGACTTCACCTACGTCGCCCAGGTAAACCATAAAGCGTAGCGGTTTTAGCGTAGCGACCCAGACAACTGCACATTTTTTTATGTGATAGGTGGCAGATGAGCAGACGGATCACCTGATGCTAAGCGATTTCCGCCACCCATAGACATCTGCAACACCAGTAGAGTCACAAGTGCGCTGCCAGCCTTTATCTCCCTTTCCCCCCAATTGGGCCTCCGGTACCCTCACTTACTCAACGAAACAGCGCAAGCGTCGCTTCACGCCGGTCCTCTGTGAGGCCGTGGTATCATTCCGGTCGAGCCGGCCCATTCACGTCGACGCGTGGCTTTTCCACGGATAAACGGTTTTAGGTTGTGTTTAAAATAATTGTCTCTTGGTGACTTTGCAGCTTTGGTCTTTTCTAGGATTAACGTACCCCGTATCACTTGTGGGTTTTTTTTTATGTGATAGGTAGCAGACGAGCAGGCGGATCACCTGATGGTAAGCAATTGCCGCCGCCCATGAACACATGCAACAAGTGCGCTGCTAACCTTTTATCCCCTTCCCTCCCGATGGGCCTCCGGTACCCTCACCCACTCGGCGAAACACAGCACAGGAGCTGCTTCGCGCCGGTACAAGAGATATCAAATAATTTACCATGAATTAAGGATCAGCCGTCACGCCTATTGTATCATTCAACAAAATAGCTTTAACTCTTTCAGGTTAGGTGGTTAGTTATCTAACCACGTATTCTCGGGTCTGTTTTAGAGATTTTCATAAGTAATACGTTTTTTATATATTTTGACTGTAAATTACATTTTCATTCTTAATTCTTTTTTGAATGTTTTCATGTCTACCGCCACAGTGGTTAGTTAACTGACCACCTTATTCCTCAAAAGCCTTAAGTGTAATACATTTTTTTTTCATAATAATTAAACCCTAATAAAAAGAAATATGCAAAATTAAAAGTGTGCCTGAAAGAGTTAATGTCCGTTATGCGAATACTTTCATCTTATTTAATCTGTGCTTCTCAGGACCCCGTGGACCAGCTCCTGCTGGGCCCGGCGTACGGCATCCCCAAGATCCTCGACAAAGCCGGCCTCAAGATGTCCGACATCGACACCTGGGAGATCCACGAAGCCTTCGCCGGCCAGATCCTGGCCAACCTCAAGGCGATGGACTCCGACTGGTTCGGCCAGACGTACCTCGGCCGTCAGGCAAAGGTCGGATCTCCGGATATGGCTAAGTGGAACAGCTGGGGTGGATCGCTCTCTATTGGACATCCTTTCGCCGCTACTGGGGTAAGTTGTATTTTTTTTTAGGTGCTATACGAATGAAACTAGCGCCGCCAACCTATTTACACTGATTGTGACGAAAATACGATATTTTTTAAGAAAGCAAAACATTACAGACTTAGATAAAAGTAAATTGAATTTTTCAAGATGCAATCAACATATAAAACACGCGACAAGTAATGTCAATTATTGCTAAAAGTGTCTTTTTTAGCAATAATTAACATTATTGTTACTTGTCGCGTGTTAGAAATATTGTATTGCACCTTGAAAAATCCAATTTACTTGGATCTAAGTCTGTAATGTTTTATTTTCATCAAAAATATCATATTTTCGCCACAATCAGTGTAAATAGGTTGGCGGCGCTAGTTTCATTCGTATAGCCACTTGAGGGTCACAAGACAAGTTCTAACATTTATTCTAATCTTCTAATAAATTATTTTGTTAGATTTATTGATTCGGTTGCCATCCTATCTCGTAAAAAAACAAAGCTTCCGAAAAATTACGAATAATTTGTTGAAATAATACAGGGTGTATGTGTGATTTACATCCACGTCTTGCACCAATCATTCTGGACAACATTTCTATGACGTCTGGAAATTGGCATAAAAAAATGCCGACTTTTCATATAAAGTCGGTCAAATGACTTGTTTATTTTGTGTGCAGTAGTAGAATAGAATAGAAATAATTTTTTTCAATGACACAAAGATTACAATAGATAATTACATGATAAAAATTGAAATACCCATTCAAAAAAAAATAGGTAAAAATTATCAAAAAAGCAAAAATGTGTCACCGAAAAGGTTTGCACTCAGCATATGCCGAAAGGGAAGGGGTAGTATGGGGTTCGGTTAGTTTAATTGGTAGAACAGCCACCCAGGATCTGGAAGTGTGTGGTTTTTTTATTGGTTTACACTTGGCTTCATACTGAACTCGAGCTTAGAAGAAGCGCGGGCTTACCCAAAAGTAGCCTGTTCACTCTAGCTTTAAACATTTTGAATTTTGAAGGGTTCGAGTCCCACCTAAACCCTTCAATGTTTTTGAGTGCATTATTTGCTTAAAGTACCTGTTGTCCGTAGGTCCGCCTATGCATGCACACTGCCCACCGACTGGTCCGCGAGGACGGGCAGTTCGGCATGATCTCGGCCTGCGCCGCGGGCGGCCAGGGCGTCGCCATGCTGCTGGAGCGCCACCCCGACGCCAAGGCCGATTAGACCTCACGCACTTCTCACGGTAGAAACTAGCAGTATCGCATCTCGGTGTACTCTTCAAATCTTCAATAAACGAGCCTGTACTTCTAAAAGGCAACGCGTCCGCACTCCTTATCTGGTGAGCTGAAGTCCATCAGGTGACCCGCTTGTCCGTTTGCCTTCCTATATGATAAAATAAATCAGGCAACGAAGCGGTTGGCTTCATAGAAAAGTTGTGAATAATCAAAGAAAGTATAAAAAGGATAGTATTTTCAAACAGAACCAGTAGATGGTGTTGGGCGTAAATTACGTCACGAAATGTTTAACTTTTTCAATTTACTAAACTTTGTCATTGTTCATGGAAATTGCCTCTGTATAAATAGTATGGATATGTGACAGTTTTACAAGACGTGTCGTATTTGGCATTGATTTCAAAAGACCGAGATACAATATTGCTAGAGACACCATGCCCAACGTTTGGACCAACTGACAATGGCGGGTTGGATATTAATATGCAATATGTTAATTGTTAATTATGTTTCGATTTACTCACATGAGCCCAAACTGGATATAAACTGAATTTGACACCTGAAATCGGCGAGATAGGCACACATACTTGTCTAATCTTTTCATTTTATCAAGTTTTCAGGTTGGCAGACATGTAGATAATTGTAAAAACAGCCAACTATATGAAAATTGATTGACTTATATTGCATATTACCATCCATAGGTGTGCTACACATTTCGATTAGTTTTGCTACGCCATTTCATGGATTAGTTTTTGTTTGTCCTAAAGTGCTCTCATTAAATTACTAAATAAAGTGTAGCACGTATTAAAAATAATAATTGTTAAGGAAAGTATAATTCATATAAAGTAGGGAACATTTTTTGTTTGTAACCACTGAAAGACAATAATTGAACGATTGTGAAAATGATGAATACTGAATTTTATTGTTTTAAGTATCATTCGATTTTGTAAACGATTTATTTTAATAATCGATCTATAAACGTATGCACATTATTTTATTTACACAGATATTTTATCATTCTGTGTTGAAGTTTTAATTTTGTTTTTTTAACTGAGTCTTCCGACCAAAATAATTCAATATTCGAAAGAGATTATCCTTCTGTACGCATCTTATTTAATTGAACCGAAAGTGTGGTCGATATATCATTATTTATTTTGTTGTTTGTCCGTTATAGATGTTATGAACCAAAACCGTCTATCTCCGAGAAAGGACATAGACCCAATTGAACTCTAAATCTATTTACTTTATATTCAAATTCATAAACACTGAAAACGTTGGTAGATGTTAAAATCGTGTATGTAAACTCCGCAAGATGGCGTACCATTGGCCTGAAGTTCAACATCAACACCATTGGTTATGTTTATGTCGTTCTGCAAATTGTAATTTTGACATTTCACGTCAAATATAACCAATCACCTTGTAGATAGACCTCATAATTTTGTTATAGTACGCCATCTAGTGGATTTATTACACGCGATAGTCCCTATTGGTTCTTAAATATCGTTATGTTAGCTGGATTGAGTTGTGTGACAATGTTCCCCTTCGCCAAAACTGCATGTTAGTATCTGATAGATTAAGCGAGATATTTATAAACTGTAACCATAGTATGTGGAATTAGGTAAGAGCTACTGATGATATTTTATAAAATAAAATCATTTAGTACAGTTTGGTGTTTTATTTAAAAACTTGTATAATGTATAAATTTTGACCTCTTACTTCTTAACATTAGGGAACTAAAAAATAGTAGGTTAAGTCATCTTGGAGTCCTGAATATTCAAAAAAATCACTCATTCATTCATTAATTTTGAGATCATCTGCAGTACTTAGATGGCAGCACCGGTGGTGGTGGTGTTGGTCATACAAATGTGACCAACAGAGCAAAATAAATTCAATTAGATCTGACCATTGGCAAGCACTGTCCCTGGGCACGTTTAATATTTGACAGACATTTGATATAGAAGTCCTGAACTCCTTAACGTTTAGGTGGCAAACTCCGTATTATAAGCGACGGGTTGGCACACTGAAGCCCTTAACTTATTGCCATAGACGAAGATTGATATTTTATAACGGCAATACAGTCTGTCCTTTGTCTTCAATATAAATCCATTGGCATCGCTAGCGTGCCGTTCCCGGCGCCTTAGGCTCACTCACTCAGTCGCTCAATGTGTGCTTCATTTACTCGTTTATTTTAAGGTTACCTTAGGTACTCGTTCATTTTATGTTTCATTCACTCATTCAATTTAAAGTTCACTCGTTCATTTTAAGTTTCACTCATCAATTTTAGGGTTGTCTCGTTTATTTTTAGGGTTCATTCACTCATACCTGTTAAGATTCACTCACTCGTTCTTCTTGAGGGACAGGTCTATAGGCGTGTCCTGGCAGCTGTGCGGCCGGATGATGCCGTACAGCGGCACTGGCAACGTCAGTTCGGGCTCCGTGGTGGTCTTACCGTGGGTGTGGGCTTCCACGCATTTGGAGTTTCTGGTGTGCATTCTGGAGAAACATGCATAGCTTGATAGCGTTTTAAAATTTAAACTCACAAGAGATACTATGCACAAATTAAAGGTGGCGTAGCGTGGTATGGAGCGACCCATGCTAAGTCTATCATTACGAGACCGCGTACCCAACGATGAAATCCGAAGGAGAACTAGGGTGGTCGATCTTGGCACGCGAGTGTTTGAGCTAAAGTGGAGATGGGCAGGACACCTGACAAGGCGCAAGGATGATATTGGTGGACGATAAAGTTTACCGAATGGCAGCCACGATTGTAGTGACAGTGGGTAGACCACCTGTCCGATGGTCCGATGATATTGTACCTAATAGTAGCAGGTATCGTAGGGAGTGGCGTGATAGAGAAGAGCCCTATACTCAACAGTGGGTTGATATGATGAATATCTGACTTAATTGGTAAAAAAAGGATTTCAGAAGCTTCGGGTGGAGATTTTTTCTCATCATTCTGTATGGGCCTAAATTGGGTACCCCGAGTTCCTCCGAGATGGAGGGAGGCATCCGGTAATGACAGCTGTGATGGTGATGACGGGACCAACCTGTACTTGCGGCAGGCGTCGGTGCGGTGCCGCTCCAGGTAGCGGCGCTGGCTGAACGCCTTGCCGCACTCCGCGCAGCGCCACGCCCACGAGTGGTGGCCGCGCGTGCGCTGGTGGGCACGCAGGTTCGACCTGACGGTGAACAGAACGATTTTACCGTGACAGCCACGCTTCGGCATGAAGGGGCCGGTTCGACCGGAGGGAGGTCCAATAGGGAGGAAAGGAGGTTACAAATTGGCAGCGCATTTGTGACTCCACTCGTATTGCAGGTGTATAAGGGCAGCGGCAATCGCTTACCATCAGGTGATCCGTCTGTTTTTAGATTTGAACGTCGTACCGGTTCGGAAATAGCGCTGCGGGAAGTTGATTCCACAATGAGGAGGTGCGTGGCAGAAAGTGTCGAGTAAAGCGCACGGTAGTGGACCGCCATCCATGGTGGTATGGATGGAATCCGCTTACCATCACTACGCGACTACATTCAATGTCGCTACGCGACTACCAGTAATGTCGCTACGCGACTACGAGCAATGTCACTACGCGACTACGAGCAATGTCGCTACGCGCCTACATTCAAAGTCGCTACACGAAGTTACGAGTAATCTCGCTACGCGACTACGAGCAATGTCACTACGCGACTACGAGCAATGTCGCTACGCGCCTACATTCAATGTCGCTACGCGACTACGAGCAATGTCGCTACGCGACTACGAGCAATGTCACTACGCGACTACGAGCAATGTCGCTACGTGACTACATTCAATGTCGCTACGCGACTACATTCAATGTCGCTACGCGACTACATTCAGTGTCGCTAAATTACTACCTACATGCAAAGTCTGGATTGGAACGGGAACTTCATAGGACCGATTTACTATCTGGATATGGTCAACAGCGAGAACGGTTTTCGGCGGTTGCGAATTTTCGCTCAAATGGCACAAAAGAGGAAAGACTTTTAATAAGGAATCGTTCACACCAAATGCATTGTCGGCCGCTAGTAGTAAATCGTCTAGTCAGTTCGGTGTGAACGATAATTTCGAACGCGCGCCACAGCGGCTGACAATACGTTTGGTCTGAACGATGCCAAGGCGACTGACCGGTCAGCGAAGGTGCGGCCGCAGCTGAGGTGCGGGCAGGGGAACGGGCGCTCGCCGGTGTGCAGGCGCAGGTGCCCCTTCAGCACCCACGGCCGGTCGAACCGCTTGCCGCAGTACCCGCACGCGTGCAGCGCGCGGCCCAGGCGCCGAGACTCGCTCCAAGCAGGCGTTAGCTCTGAGAGGAGGAAATAAGATAATGTTATAAACTATTGGCCCGCCCTCACTTCGTTGCAGGACAGTAGTTCCACAGTCAACCAATAGATGGCGCTGTGCGTTGATTGTATCGCGCTAGTGTTTCGTGTTTTCGGTTTACCTATAAGCCCTGGCGTGGAATATGAGATTAACCTCTTTATAAATAGAAAAAATTGAGAAAACTCTTGAAAGGTTACGGAAAAACTCGCCCGTAGTTTAGTAGAGTTTAATCAGTATTATCATTATAAATAATGTTGAGGTTCGATTACGAATATGGCTCTGACAGAAAGCACCATGTCCGTCCGGCTAGAATCAAATTCCATCGTCTGTGAATAGAAAGAAAGAAATAAAAATTGAGACAACAACACATACATTGTCCCAAACTAAGGTTATACTATGGAAACCAGAAACAACGAAGGAACTACAAACACCCAGACCCAACACAAATATCTGTTTCATCAACTCACATTTGTGTTGATGCGGGAATCGAACCCGCGACCCTTACGTCTCAACCGGCGCTCAAACCATTGCGCTAAACGGGTCGTCAATACCGTATATGGTTTGTAAGACCTTACCTTGATCCCCGCCCTCATTTTCCTTCTCACTTTCAACCGCCTCAATATCTTCCCTCTCAAACGACTCCTTGCAGGTCAAAAGCTCCCTATCCAACTTCTCATCAGCATTACTCTTAAACATACTCTTCAGTTTCTCAGCTATCTTATCAATTTCAGAACCTTTATTCTTAAAACTCTCTTTATTTCTTATCTCTTCTAAAATCGGAGCAAGCGGCTCCTTCTTGCTTCTTCTTTTCGAATCCGCCATTTTTCTTTTGCCCGCCATATTGGGTCTTCTCACTCGTGTTTTGTCGCTGAATACCTTACGTTCCGTTTTATTCTCTGTGGACCGCAAGTTGTAGGATGACCTGTCAATTTCTTTTTTGACTAAATTCTTTTTTATCTGTGGCGATGTGTTGGCTTTTTCGTTCTCTGACTGCGTATTCATAGGTTTCCTGTATTGATGAAGTGGTCCAAGAACTGACTGCGTTTGAGGAGCTGGAGGTAGAAGCGGGTGGAGATAGGCACTTTATCGTGGTATAGAGTTTCGTTCGTTTTCAGCAAGTTTTTTTGACGTTTCAGATTCATTTTAGATAAACGAGGTTTAGCGTCCGCTGGAAAGGAATCAAAGTTTCAGTCAGGTATGTCATAGGTAGCAGACGAAGAAACGAATCACCTGAAGTAATTGTCGCCGCCCATAGACACCAGATCTCCATGGAGTCACAAGTGTGCAGCGAACTTTTTACCTACCCTCTACCCTCACACACTTACGTCTATGTCTTTCAATCACGCTATTCTCATTTTTTTTTATGTGATAGGTAGCAGGCGAGCAGGCGGATCACCTGATGGTAAGCAATTGCCGCCGCCCATGGATACTTGCAACACCAGTGGCGTTACAAGTGTGCTGCCAACCTTTTTATCCCCTTCCCACCGAGTGGGCCTCCGATACCCTCTTTCACTCGGGGAAACACAGCACACGTACACTTTACGCCGGTTTTCTGCGAGGCAGTGGTATCACTCCGGTCGAGCCGGCCCATTAATGCCGAAGCATGGCTCTCCCACAATTAATTATTTGGGCGCGGGCATCGAATCTACAACCCTTGTGTGTGTATCACCAACACTGATTTTAATCAGCAAAACAATGATTTGTATGCAATACTTCGTGCTATAGGCTATACACGAAGAATAAATTTCATAAAAGTTAGTTGGGGGAAAGGGGTTAAAGGTTGGCAGCGCACTTGTGATTCCACTGGTGTTGCTGGTGTCTATGGGTTCGGCAATCGCTTACGATGAGGTGATCCGCTGGTTTGCCTTACTATTTATTGCAAAACCTAGTCATGTACAGTGGCGGACACATCAAGCTTTACAAAACTGACAAATTTCTTCATTCTATTATAAACCTTATATTGTTACACATTGAGTTCGAAATCGATTGAGGAGATTTGACAGTTTTGTAAAGCTTGATGTGTCCGCCACTGTACCTTACCAAATAGTCCCATTATGAGTGCATAGCTGCTTACAGTTTAGAAAATTTACGTTGGTATTTAAAATAATAAAATCCCATGAAATACCAAAAGAAAACTGTACCTACTAAATACTTACAAACTTATATTAATCCTACAGCATTAATTTTCGAAAAAATAGACGAATCATAGAGTTGAATCAATCCTGTAAGACGCTATAGACCCCATTTCTAAGTAATAATAATAAATATTACTGCAAATCTATTTTATAATAAATCGATATCACCGAAAAGGACAACAAAGTACTTACTTTCGACTGCAAAAGCGTTCGTTTCTTGTATGAAACTCTCTTTAAAAGGACGCACAGAGTTCAAGAAACACCTAGGCATTGTGTTTAACACCTAAATAGATTAAAATTCGGATCAAATGAATAATAAAGTTAAAATTATTTGATTTTGATCGACATGCCACTGTGTATGCACTTGCTACGCCGTCAGATAGAGAAACAAACGAAATAAGTTTTCATTTGGAACGTTCGAAATTCGAATGCGGCTGCCAGTCAATGTCCCTTGCGCGTCGTTTTTTTTAATTTTGTTTATGGTGGCCTTTGAAGAGCTGTATGGAGGTGCGTAGACTGAGTTGCAATTCGATTGTGGGTCTTCAAAGATTTATAAAGAAAAATTAAAATATTGGTACAGTCATAGTCAGAACAGTATGCTAGTGACTGGAAGGACGAAGTCTCCAAGGATCTTAGGCTAGGCAGTCACGAATAGGCTAAATTGGCGTTCATAAGATCGAAAATAAAATTTCGAACTTTGAGAAAGCCCAGATTCATTCCCGGTATATTTAGAAAATGAATTTTTCACAAGTCTTCGGTTACAAAAAACGAGCAGACGGATGACCTAATGGTAGGCGTATGCCGCGGCCCATTGACGCCCGTAGGACCAGTTGGTATAGTCACAAGTGCGCTTCTAACCTTTCTAAGTCCCCTGCCCCGGATTAGACCTCCAGTACCCTCACTCACCATTACCAGAAGAATGAAGGCATAGTGCTAGTAGTTGTTTATGACAAATACTCTATTCTACTTGTGACTAGACTTGTGTCTCCACTGGTATTGCAGGTGTCTATGGGCGGCGGTAATCGCTTACCTTCAGGTGATCCGTTTGTTTGTCTGCCACACTCGGCAAACATAGATTCAATTCATTTAAGCCAAAACGCAGGCTGCGCTGCTACACGTCGGTTTTCTATCACGTACCGGTATCACCTGTCGAGCCGGTCCATTCATGCCGAAGCGTGAATCTACTACGGTCGGGTCGTCACAATCGCAGTCGCACAGTGTGCGCAAGCGCAATCAAGCGATGACGTCTCGCCGAAATTCGATTTGAACCATTTGTATTCGATTTTATTTCGAGTTATTTCTGTCCGCATCGAGTATTATTGGGAGGGCCCGCCGATTGATTCCGTACAAGTTTATTTGTGGGCGATTTAGTTTGGAAATGCTCTGGCAATTCTCACAAGTGAACAGACTATTTTTGATGATCGTGGGGTGTCGTCGGTTTTTATAGTAATGTCTTTATACCGCACTAAGTATAATGTGCTCGTACCAATATACTTACATATTGCTTAAAAATATGCTTCGAGTATCGAACATATAATAAATTAATTCACTCAACATCTAATTTATATTGAACTGACTCCGTACTAAGTAGTTTTTAAGCACTTGTGTTACAGATGCATTAACAGATTTAACAGAGAAAATACTTAACTACCTACTTAGAGGGAGGGAGTTTTATTTTCCAAGTTCGGATCTTAGGTGTGTTGTGTTAGACTTTTAGGGGCAGTTTTGGTTTTGTAGGTAAAGTGGTCTGGTGGCCCCTGCTGGTGGATACAGGTTGTGTCAAGGGATTTGTCACGTAAACAATTTGCTTTGACCTAATAGAGTCTTAAACCTGCGATTTTGCTAAAAGTAGTCTCGGCAGAATCCTTCGGTCAATAAACGTTAAACGCCAGGGTTTTATTGAGTGACCGTGACTCTGACTGATTTCGACTGTTGACTACCCACATCATTATCAATTATTTCACTTGACATGGGCGAAGCTATTCTCATAAAGGCGGGTAGAGCCAGGTAGAGCCATATTAATAAGGAGAAGGAGATTTGCTACAAGCCATAGATATTACTTAGGGATGTTACTGTTCTCTATGGCTCGTAGCATCACGCTGACGTCATTCGTAGCACACTCTTAGACCTTAACTAAGTATCATTATTAGCAGTGATCGGATTGTGTATAATGTACTATATAAGCCCCTTCATTAAAAGACAAAAAATAGTCTTGGATGAAAATTCTGTCCATAAAAGTGGAAAATAAAAGTCACTTCAAAAACCAGTCCCCCAATTCGCGTGATTTTCGTTATTATTTCGATAACTAGGTAGGTATATACATAAAAGATAATTATGACTTTGCGATATACCTACATATTTTATTTTTGATGCACGAGAATTGAAGGCCAAGACTAACTTTGGGGGAGGAGATTTGCTACGAGCCATAGATAATACTTAGGGGTGTTATTCTCTATGGCTCGTAGCATCTGGCTGCGTGGTTTCCCGCCTCGCTGACGTCACGCGTAGCGCGTAGCTGCTGCGTAGCGTGCGCGCGCAGGCGGTGTTGCCAGGGCGGGGGCAGGAATGCCACCGAAGGAAAAGTTACTGTTTTTGTAACTTTGTGATGGTTTTTTAATTAACTTAAGTATTGCGTAGGTTTTATCTGTTAGCCACCGACATTCACAATGAATTTATAAAGGCATGGAAAGAAAAAAAAATGTTTAAAATATACAGACGATGTCAAAAACTGTGTGTAATTGTGGGAGAGCCACGCTTCGGCATGAATGGGCCGGCTCGACCGGAGTGATCCCACTGCCTCACAGAAAACCGGCGTGAAGCAGCCCCTGTGCTGTGCTTCGCCGAGTGAGTGAGGGTACCGGAGGCCCACCTGGGGGGGAAGGGGATAAAAGGTTGGCAGGGCACTTGTAACTCTACTGGTGTTGCAGATGTCCATGAGCGGCGGCATTGCTTACCATCAGGTGATCCGCCTGCTCGTCTGCTACCTATTTCATAAAAAAAAAAACAGCAGTTTTGTAATTTTATATAAGTACCTAAGTAGATTCGGTATGTTAGCATTGCCAATGGTGATTAAGACATTTGAAGAAATCTCTACGAAATGTTTATAAACAGCCGCAAGTTGAGTTACTTTATTTTATGTGATTAGGTGGCAGACGAGCAGATGGATCCCCTGATGGTAGGTGAATGTCGCCGCCAAAAGACACTCACACACCTAGTTGGAGTCACATGTGCTAAACTTTATTATGCCTATATTACAGGGTGTATCTGTGAACACTTACATCCCTTTAATCACGTGTTCTATCAACCATTCTGAACAACATTTGTTCAACCACATTTCGAAATTGATCGAAACATTTTCCGACTCCCCAGACCCCCATTGAACTAATGTTGTTCTGAATGGTTGGTAGAAGACGTACGTGGTTAAAGGGATGTAAATGTTCACAGATACACCCTGTATATACTCGTGACTGTCCATAATTATTTAAGAAACCCATTTTTTTTAATCCGTCTAGCCTTTAGGTTACTTATTATTTATTTATTTGTACCTATTGCACATAAACATCTGTGAGCCGGCTGGGGCGGAAAACTACGTTGCCGCCAATTTTCATCTTTTCTTCCTCGGCACCCCATAAATTGCTCCCGGATAAAACACTTCGACGACTGATTCAACTTCGACGATATGATTTACAAAAGCCTCACTAATTAACTATTACCCAGGATGTATTAAAGTGCATAAGTATGAGAAAAAAAACATTTGAATTAGGGATCCTTATTGTTAAAAAAAGTAAAGTATCAGCCTAACACTGTCACGCTGCAGGGCAAAGGCCTCCAGCATAGAAATCAAGTCATCGCTACTATGATGGGATTAGGCTTAATCATCAGATTAAGCCTAATCCCGTCATATCGGCTCGGATCACCAATCTGCATTAGCTAAGCATGATTGCTTAGCTAATGCAGATTGGTGATCCGAGCCGAACTATGTTCCAAATAAACATACTTTCGCTCGACCCGGGAATCGAACTCGGGACCCCAAGATCATGGCTCGGTACTTAAACCAGTAGAGCAACGGGTCACTATGAGAATTACAAGAACCGTAACCCCACCCGCTCCTGGCAACCCATCCGCCTTCACGGGCGCGGCAAGCGCGGGGAGAGCGGGGCAGCGCGCGTAACATCGATTATTTGGCGGCGACTCCCGCCCGCGACGGACGTCGACTCCGCCATGCCCGCGCCGCGCGAGTGAGTGTGTGCGACCAGTGCCCGCATGCGGTGATCACCGCCCCGCCGGACCACCGGCACCATGGGCAACTCCTGCAGCTCCGGCCAAGCCCACAAAGACAAGGACAACACATCACAACACTCCGAAGAGTGAGTAGCATCACACGTATAATTCTCGCATGAATATGGATGTAACGTGAAGGTCAGTTAACAATTGTTGGCCGATTGGGCTCGCACTTGAAAACAAAATGCTGAGATAAGCGTAGGATATCGTCGAGATAGATCGATAAGTCGCCGGACTCCGGAGGAGCTCGCAGGATCGAGTGACATCTCCGGCCCTAATCACAAATCGGATGGGACCTTATCTCGAGAAATCGGAACAAAAATAACATAGATTTCTTATACAAATATACAAATGGAATGAAAACGGGCATTTGTAAATATCCTTTGGGGACATCCATCAAGATTTGCGAATTAAATTTCGAATTGGAATCCCTCCCTTTATGGGAGATGAAGATATACAAAAGATCAATAACAGTACAGATTTCCTAAATATTAACTGAGGCAAGCATAAGAAATACATTATGATTGAATGGTATCTGCCTGTTAATATTGTTTTTCGATCAGTTTTAATACAAATCTACAATTTTAAAAGACTCTACATTTACAATTTGTAAACGTATATTACGTTTAATCATACAAAGCCACCTGGACCTAGCAATCAACGTCATCTTCATGCAAACAAATGAAAAACAAGCTTTTTCATTTAAAATAGTTCAAAATAAACTTTACAAGTATTGGCGATTCTTCGAGATTCAAAAATGTTTGGTGCATAAAATTAATAGTACTTACACTTTTCGCACAGTTTTTACTAACTTCATAAAGTAATACCTAGCAGATAACATAGAGAGCCCACTCGATGTGCGTATTTATACCACTAGCTCGCTGGTGAGGGAAAACATCATGAGGAAACTTGCATGTTTTGGATAGATTTCTGTTGGTCTGATTCCCCTGTTAAAGGGTCACGAAGATCAGACGGCAGTCGTTTCATCGTAATTACAAGACTCCCCAAATCCTGAATCATGGCGTACAATCATCATACCTCGGGTTCTAAAGTGATACTTAGCTTTGGACACAATCGGGAATTAAGTACCTACACACTAACATGAGAGAGAAATCTATACTATTTATAAAGAGATAACTTCTATAGACGACGACAAGCCTTATAGGTAAACGCTTGCGCGATGTAATTGGACACAGCGCCATCTATTGGATCCAATCTGAATTACGGTCCCGAAGCGAAGTGAGGACGGGCCACTTATGATACGGGTCTTATGATAAAATAAAAACAGTCTTTTTTACGATAAATCTCTACTCAAAAATTGTTGTGAATGTATGCGACATTATTCTTCGATGTTTATCTACCCAGACCAACTGAATCATGGACTTTCCAAAATGTTTTCAACCGAACGCGTAAAGTCTTTGTCGAGGACTAACTTCGATGTATGAAACCTCATTTGTTCATTTTATGGCGCGAAGAATATTTTTTTTTTTTTTTTCAAATATCGCTGCTCTTTTGTTTTAATCCTAACTAATATTATAAATGCGAAAGTAACTCTGTCTGTCTGTCTGTCTGTTACTCTTTCACGCCAAAACTACTGAACAGATTTAAATGAAATTTGGTATACAGATGATCTAGACCCTGAGAAAGAACATAGGCTACTTTTTATTGCGAAAAAGGGGGTTGTAAGGGGTTAAAGGGGGGGTAAAAAGTTACTTATCCACGCGGACGAAGTCGCGGGCGGCCGCTAGTTGTCAATAATTTTCCGCACCTAAGGAAATTGAGCGAACATTTGAATGTAATGTTTTAAATTTGTCCATTATTACTTAATACGAGCCCCACGTCTACCAAAACCCCCCAGCACAGCCTGCTGGTACAGTCTTCTTTACAAAATCGACAGCAATTTATCTAAAACATATTTGAAATACCTAACTGAAACGAGTAATACTTTTTGTTTACTTGTGGTAACAAATCTTTGAAATTTCACGGTTCGCCTCGCATTGTTACAATTTGTTGATGCTATTTCAACGTGCCTATTCAGGGCCACTTTTGAATAACTACGTGACTTGAGCAGCATCTTAATTTCGGTCTTAGAATGTAATTTGAATAAACAGTCCGACATCAAAACCGAACTCAAGTTTTTATTCTCTCTGTATGACCCAAACCAGAGAATGCCTTTTGTCATTAAGTTCGCCTATTGAACGAACAATTTGTTCAATAAAGTTTAAAATAAACTCTTCACTCAACTTAACTCAAATCAAGTCAACTAAACTAAGATTAACTCAAGTTTTACCGTCACTTCTTTCGCCGCACCACTGTTTTTTCTGCTGACCCAAAGGTTAACTGGTAAAGAAAGCCCCTGGGCGTTAAGTTCGCCTACTGGAACAACAAATTGTGTATTAAAGTTAAAATAAATAAGTTAGAACAGCAAAAATATCATGAAATTCTGGGACGAGTTTCTGGGGACGAATTACCATCTAACCCATTTGAATCACGGTTATACGTTCAAATACATAGATTAATTATCTAAAAAATACTCTATCTACGGAAAAGGGAAGTAATAAATTATAGAGGTAACTTAATATTATAACCATGCCGACTTTAATTAATTTTAAGATTACCTCAACTCGCAAACTTCATGCTTAATAAAATCATACTGAACCGAAGCAGCTGCGACGTCGGCTCCACAAAATAGTGATGTGTCAACTCGAATTAACACCATTAAGTCAGTTAATACTTAGGCATAACTCGAGCAGACTGAGGCCTCGTTCACCATGTCTGAGTAAAGTTCCAAGTAGTTTTCTTGACAATTAAAGTGGGTTCGGAGAAAATTGGCCCTTGGTCTTTGTATTGAATAAATTATTTAAATTGTTAACTAGGCCGCGGACCAGGGGCCTGTTTCCTCCAAACCCACTTCAATTGAAGAGTAAATTACTTGACCCTTTACTCAGATATGGTCAACGAGGCCCTTAATAATAGTAAATTTAAAGAACTGCTGATAGCATCCGACAGAAAACCTAAGTCATCGACTCGATACAGCTCACAGGATTACTTATACTTATCAGCCGCCGCCGAATCGACAGCCGTTGGGGTATACATACGAGTTCTGGAGTGGAGACCACGTCTGGAGGAACGAAAAAAATTTGACAGGTTGTGGTAACCTGATGTGTGGCTGACTGTACCAATTACTAGATCTCTATGATGTAGGCCTTTGCACTACAGTGGGACAGTATATAGGCAGATACCATTCTTGTGACTCGAGTTATATGAATTTTAACTCGAGTGATAGAATCGCGTTTATCCCCAGTTTGCGTCTCTACCACCCTTGCTTGTAATCTCCCCTCCCCTTTGCAAGATAATTGGGTTACCATATCAAGGTTTGCATCAGCTTGGGTAGGGTTGCCACGTCCCATAAGAACGGTTGGCAAACGAGAGACATTTTATTATTTTAGATAATAATAAATAAAAATAAATAAAATTCTCACAACATTCCATCATGTATATGAGCTGACTCTGTAGTTAAGTAGCTTTTAAGCACTTTTGACAGATATCAGACAACAGAGGAAACACAAATATAATTAAATACTTACAACAAAACACTAAACAAAAATATTTGATCATCCCGTGAATGATTATCCAGGGCGGGAATCGAACCCACGACCTTTGGCGTGTAAGGCAGGGGCACTTCCAAATGCGCCATCCAGCCAGTCAAGATAGGTTATTAAAGTTATAGAAATTTCTTGAATCACAGCCCAACACCAATTTTGACGCTACTTTTGACTTTAGTGGTAGGATTATAGTATCTGGAAGAAAAGCCTGGCATAAAACCCATGGCGCTGTATAGAAGGAATGTTACTCAAGTCCTTGCTCTCGTATGCTAGGTGGACACAATCACAATTTTTTTTTTATGTTCGCAATAGGTGAACACTTTTTTTATGGTAGGTGCACAGCAACGGATGGCAAGCGATTGCCGCCGCTCATAGATACCTGCAACTCTAGTAGAGTTATAAGTGTGCTGCAAATCTTATATCCCCTTTCCCCCAATTGGGAATGGTACCCTCACTCGCCGACGAAACACAGCCTAATGCGGATTGGTGATCAAAAACCCGAGCCGAGCTATGCTCGAAAATAAATCCGTTTAAAAAAAGACCAACGGCGTGTCAACACTGTCAACTATGGAACATATAGAAAATGGAACCAAATATTGAAACTTTTCGGTGGAATTTCCAACAAGTGACAGCCCTGAGCTTTCAAAGTGTTCCGGAGGAAATTACAAAGAGCTTCGCCAGGTAGATAGAGCTTTCCAGATATGGAAGGCGGCTGGGATTCTGGAAAATGCTAAAAATATTCAGATAACGTCTTATACACAAAACCGTGTTTTGTTCGTGGGCACCCGTGGGCATGAATGGGCCGGCTCGGAGAGATACCACGACTTTACAAAAACTTACCTGAAAGAGCCGCATATCTTCCTAAAAGGCCAGCAATGCATCCGCATAGGATGTCTCACAGAAGAGTATGTCTTATTACACAAGATGATGGCTTCACAAAAAACTGACGTGAAGTAGCATCTGTGGTAGATTATGGAAGAGATTATTATAATTGTGAAAGAGTCACGCTTCGGCATGTATGGGCCTGCTCGACCGGAGTGATAGCACTGCCTCACAGAAAACCGGCGTGAAGCAGCCCCTGCTGTGTTTCGCCGAGTGAGTGAGGGTACCGGGAGCCCACCCTGGGGCGGAAGGGGATAAAAGGCTGGCAGCGCACTTGTAACTCCACTGGTGTTGCAAGTGTCCATGGGCGGCGGCAATTGCTTACCATCAGGTGATCCGCCTGCTCGTCTGCTACCTATCACATAAAAAAAAGATTTCTTTATTTCGTTAATGGTACAACTCACACATAGTTATCAGTTGTACAGTCAACAGCAAAAGTAGATGATCCAAATCAAAAACTCTATTCTTATTATTGAGCTGAGTTCGCGTCAGAACTGTTTGGTGTAAGATTCACACAGTTCTGACGCAAACTCCGTCTAGCCTCAAAGTGATTCATACAGTTCTGACGCGAACTCAGCCCAATAGTGAGTATAGAGTTTTTTATTTTGATCATCTACTTTTGCTGTTGACTGTAGCATTGATGGTACAAATCAATTGTACTACTGACACATGGACGTATATAAGGGGGGGGGTCCAGGGGGTCCGGACCCCCCCCCCCATTATTTGACATAAGGTTGAATCGGCTATAGCCAAGGGCGACTAAATTAAGGGGTCGGCAAGGTTGGTGGGGTAGCAAATTGTAGATAGCCCTGGGACGGCAAATCAACCTCACGTTCTTCAAGAATAATAGGTAACGCACGCTGGGTCCAGCCGGTCCTTGAATTGTACGTCGGGAGAGCCGCATTATAAAATTTCAATCTGAGCACGGGGGGGGGGGGGGGTGACTTGTTTTGCAATGTGGGACACCCCCCTTGTCAAAGCTATCGTACGTCCGTGTACTGACACAACGGAGTTTAGGGGCGTCAAATGTTATTCGCTACTGCTGAAGGTGGCGCAATGATTACCACAGTCTGTAGCGTAACCTGATCCTAATTGGACGTCGGCTGAGGGACGTCATCTGAGCCGGTGGTCCTGTGACGCGTAATTGGTGCAATTACCAGCTCGCCTGACGTAGAGCTGCGTAGATTATGACGACCAATTTGGTAGCTTTAGTGACAATCCTGACTACTCTTAGAAATGCGGAAGTATAACCCTGTCTGTCTGTTACTCTTTCACGCCAAAACTACTAAACGTATTTGAATGAAATTTGGTATACAGATGGTCTAGACCCTGAGAAAGGACATAGTCTACTTTTTTATGCGAAAAGGGGGTTGGAAGGGGTTAGAAAATTAAATAATTAAAAAAGCTACCCAATGATACTATTCCACGCGGACGAAGTCGCGAGTAGCACTAGAGTAGTAATATATACTCCAAAGACACTGCCGTGATCACTGCGGTCGGGCCAGCCAATTCATGCCGAAGCGTGTCTCTCCCACAGTCAAAGCATTTTCGTAATTTCGTCAAAGCAGTTTGCATGTTCGTAAATTGCACATAAACAAAACCAGTCAGGTGCCATCACCACTAAATGTCGCGGCTGCGCACGCGCCGCGCATGCGTAACAGCGCGCATAAACACATCATAGTTAGTAGCTGATTGTTCATTCAATGTTACTGTCCGACCGATTAGACAACGTTAAAATTTAGGCTACGTTATGTATTAGGACAAGACTGTTTTGGCCGATGGCGGAAATTAACACTGGTAATAAATAAATTCGCCAAGGTTGTCTCGATGAGATCGCTATTAGCGATAAGACCGCCGACATTGTATTTGTAAAATTATTATATTGACAAGTTTTGTAATATTTTGTGCAATAATGAGTACCTATCTATATCTGTCTATTCATGCGCACAACATCGCATAGACCTGACTCCGTACTAAGTAGCTTAAGCACTTGTGTTACAGATATCAGACAACAGAGAGACATAATACTTAAATACGTATTAACACCCAGACACTGAACAAACACAAGTGTTCACACGAATGTTTGTCCAGGGTGGGGATCCTACCCACGTCTTTTGGGGCTGTGTCTTCAACCATAGATCTCCTGATCACTTCATTATTGACGATCACGCAGGAAGATTCCGAGCAGTCTTCATTTGTTTTAGAGCATATTCCACTTGACCACGCAGTTCTTTGGGATATGTCTGCTACCTTAGATCTCCAATCACATCATACCTGATATTATCACGCAGGGAGATTCCGCTTTGTTTAGCACATTGCCACTTGAGCCACGCAATTCTTTGGGCTATGTCTGCTACCTTAGATCTCCGATCCCATCATACCTGACATTATCACGCAGGGAGATTCCAAGCATAGCTATCTCTGTTTTGTTCAAAGCACATTGCCATTTGAGCCACGCAATTCTTTGGGCTATGTCTGCTACCTTAGATCTCCTGATCACATCATTGTTGACGATCACGCAGGGAGATTCTGAGCATAGCTCTCTCTATTTTGTTCAGAGCACATTGCCACTAGAGCCACGCAGTTCTTTGGGTCTTCGACCTTTGATCTCCTGATTACCCCATCCCTGACACGATCACGCATGGAGATTCCGAGCATTCTCTCCATTTAGTTCGCACCTCATAAAATGATTAGATTTATTACGCAATCGTGTCTAAAAATACACCGATGAAAGTCCATGAAACGCCTAATCGTTACTCTGCTCTTGAAATCTATTTTAATAATCCATAAGTAATAATAAATGAGTGTCTAATCTGTAGAATCCCACAGCCCACAGCCCACAGCCCACAAGCTGTGACGAGTTTTTTACGAGCGGTCGAAGGCCGCGAGAACCCGACATAAAAATATATTCCAAGAATATGTTGTTTTTATTAAGTTTGTACGTAACTATGGGAAGATTTTAGAAGGTGTACTTACTGCCGCACTCAGACACGTCATTTACCTTAATGCTCAATTATAATTATGGGTAGTCTTTATGTGTATTAAAATACCTAAAGGTCAATATTTTACTATAAAGGTTAATTGAATGGAGGTGGATGCGGGTGACACAGGACCGATCTGTGTGGAGAACTTTGGGGGAGGCCTATGTCCAGCAGTGGACGTCTAAAGGCTGAAATGATGATGTTGACGACGGGGGGACGTCGTTAAGTCGAATTTAGAGATTTCATACATTCGACTACTTATAAAATCTGTGTTGAGTGTGTAATTTCAAAATGACGTTATAAGTAAAAATAGTTATAAGAATCGTACCTAAAAACAATGATTTGAAAATCTTTGAAATACATTTTTTTTTATGATTGGTGTAAAAAAATCTAATTCGACTTCAATGACGAGTTCACGAGAATTGCCCCCCCTGGTTTTGCCTCAAACACTTTGCCTAGAATGCCTGGTCACCGAATCGCTCCCATTTTCTCGCGCGTCCCAGACTCAAGCCATTGAGTCATTGCGTTAGAACCACAGCGCAGGATAACACAGTAGACCAAGGTTATGTCGTTATGTCACCGTTAATGGAATGAACATAGATTCTTTTTATTGCACACAAAGCTTAGATAGATAAGATATAAAACTTAAAACTAGAAGTTTTTTGTTCACGTACGCGATTTTATTTTTTTCTTTATCACAACACAGGCGCTAATAGCATAACATTAGCACAATAATAGCCAGGGTATACTTACTTACAATAATACTTAATATTAAGTAGATATAATTTGTAACTCCTTTGTTGTCTGATATCTGTATCACAAGTGCTTGTACGGAATCACGATGAGATGTGTTTGAATTTGAGAAAAACCATCGCTACTCTTGGCTGGATTCTGACTTGCTAAGACAAGCCGCTGAAACCACCACAACTAACTTACCTTTAACATAGGTACCTAATATATCTGACCATTTTTTTACGCTCAATACGAGACGTGGTTTCGTTATACGTCTTTGATTATAAGTATATCAAAGTCTTACGTCTACGATAGAAGGGGGAGTCCCATCGTCTCATCATATCGTTCAAACGACGGAGAACTTAACTTACGTTAACTAATACCTTTTTTTTTTTCGCTGGGGAATGCGTCCTTATGCATACCTTCCTGCCGGGGGGCAGGCGGGTTATGTCGAGCTCTCCTCCGGCAGCGCGGCTGGAGGCATACTGACTAAACCCCAGCTGCGCCCCCTCGTCGCCAGAGTGGAGAGGGGACATGAGTACTGGTTGAAAAACCTTACTTCACGTCCCTCCCCAGGCGAAAGGCCCGTTTACACTACGGGCCCAAAATTGCCTCCCCCAGTCAGACTGGGAGGAGTAATAGGGCACAGCCGGGAGCGCCGAGCCGTCCCTAGTAGACAGAGGCAGAGGCCTGTGCAATGCCGGCGCTGGTACCCCCGTACCTCGCGTCGGCAGGCCTCTTCCTCGGAGAGGAGGGAGACGCGCATCTGTTCGGCGTCTTCTTCCCCTCCTTGCCCTTCTCTGAGCGTTAGCGAGAGGGTCTTCCTCCCGTAGCCGCTAAGCTGCCTCTTTCTGGGACATGACGTCCTCACAGAAAGAGGCAAAGGCCGTAAAGGCCCGTTTATTGGCGATCATCGCCTGAATTATACGTTAACTAATACCTCACTGCCGTTTCTCGTGCTGTGCATTACCACACACTACCCTGCTGGCACATCGCCAGTTTATGAAAAGTATGTTTTTATGCTGTTTACATCCGACAATACTTACAGATGGGATTGTGTGTAAATACAGTAGACGCCATTTATAGCCTGTTGATGGGAGAAATATGAGGCGCTGTTTAATTGTTGTTAATTAAATAATTCACACATCTCATACATTGACCTGACTCCGTACTAAGTAGCTTAAGCACTTGTGTTACAGATATCAGACAACAGAGGAGGTCACAAATGTAACACAACCATTAAGCCTAATCCCATCATTAGTAGTGATGACTTGATTTAGGTATGATGAAGGCCTTGATGTACCTATATAGTCTGATATTTTACTTTATTTTTCTTACACAACTACTACTAAGTATTACTCAGTCAGTAGTAATACTACAAATACTACAATACCAGTGTATTGCAGGTGTCTATGGGCGGCGGCAATCGCTCACCATCAGGATGTAATCCGTCTGCTTGTCTGCCACCTATCACAAAAAAAAAAAACAATCTTATCATAGTAAGGCCCAGACAGCAGACACAATGGAAAATAATTGTTTTATGCCTTTTAAAAGGCTTTTGGGTCTTACGATTACGATAAAGGGACGATTTAGTTACATAAAGGGATGTTTACAGATACACTCTGTATATTATGTTGAGATGTTAAAAGTAATATTTACATGATTAGTGGTGTCAAAAGTAACTAATATTTTTTTCCTTTTTACTTAATAAGTAAACACAAAATTTAATTTCCACTAAAAGGCTAATTAGATCTATTTTCGCGTAATTACCGCTCAGTATATGACGCTCGCGCACACAATGGACGGACAGACAACAGCACTGAAACAAAGCGTGACGTCATCGTATCTGGGTCACGGCGGCCGCTAGGGGGCGACTCTAACTAGTTTTAAATGCGACCACCATTGTACAGCCAGCCACACATCAAAGTATACAAAACTGTCAAATTTCTTCAATCGACTCTTATTTTACGGTCATACACATTAGGTTGAATACATATTGAAGAAATTTGACAGGTTGTGGTAACCTGATGTGTGGTTGACTGTACGGTATGAGTAAACTGACCATACGTCCCATTTTGAATGGGACTGTTCAGTGTGATAGTCCCTGGCCCGACAATCATTTAGTACTCAGATTAAGAAGTCCTAGAATATACCAGGCCGAGATTACCACACAGAGAGAGGCGAGAGATACTACACATGCATCTACCTACAGGGTGTATCTGTGAACATTTACAAACGTGTTCCACCAACTATTCTAAATAAAATTTTGTTCTAAGACTTTTGAAAATTCGTCAAATAACATTTAAAAAATGTTTATGTAATATTTAATATACACTCTGTATAAGCTTTGTGGTTGTCTACAGAGTGTATCTCTATCTATCAACCATTCTGAACAACTTTTCCAAATTCTTCGAAAAAATTTTCGTCTCCCCATACAAAATGACCAAGTCACGTGACCGACTTTGTATGCAAAGATGTCATTTTTTTATGAAAATTTTCAAAAGTCATAGAACAAATTATGTTGTTCAGAATGTTTGGAACACACGGTTAAAGGGATGTAAATGTTCAATACACCCAGTATAAATGTTATCTCTTTTTAAATAAACTAGTAGCGGCCTGCCCTAACGTATCCTTCCCGAAACAAAGTGCATTTCGGGACATTATTTCCACCCAAGACCAAAAGATGGCGCTGGCCGTCGATTACATCGCGCATGTGTTTCGTTTTTCGGTTTAGCTATAAACCTTGTTTCCTATAGAATTTACTTACAGTCCGCGGCATCTAACTATAGCGATGACCAAAAAAGAAGACTTTCTACTAAAATTGGTTTCTACGCACTCAAGGTTAAGTATCGGTATTCTTTCATGCCGCAAGCTATACCATTTTATAAATAGTATAGAATAAGATAGTATAGACGACTTCGTCTTTTAGTCACGCAGTTTTCAGAGTACCTTACATTTTTCATAACCGTTCTAACAAGAAAGGATTGTCGTTCTGAGCAAAAAATCCTGCCGAAAGTATCCCATTTTGTTACAGCCTCATGAATGCCCAAGCAGCTGCTCAAAGAGTCGCAACTGTCTCCATTGTGAGTCGCTAATGAGCCCGGGCTCAGGACCTGTCCCTTTCCTTGCCCTTTGTATTATGCAAGACCTTAGGAACTTAGGGCTTCTGCCGCGCGAGACGCTTGTAATATAGAAATGAAAAATTTATGTTCTTGTGAGAATGCAAAGAGTTCACGATGTTTGTGTACTTAGACCTTTAAGATGTTGAGTGCCTTAGTAGCCCTAAAACTAAATTAAAGGAGGCGTGAAGAAGCGCTGTGCGTTTTTCGAGGAATTTTCTCCCGCGAACCTCAGTCTTGTGGAATAGTTTAGCTGCGGCAGTATTTCCTGACGGCTATGACTTAGGGACCTTCAAGAAACGAGCGTTCTCCTTCTTAAAAGGCCGGCAACGCATCAGCGACCTCTCTGTTTTCGCAGATGTTCATGAGCAGCGGTGATTACTTACCAGCAGGTGACCCGCTTGCTCGTTTGCCGCCTTTAGTATAAAAAAAGAAGCATCTCGCGAGCCAGCATGGCAGTGCCAACGGATGTAATGCCGTGCCGTCGCGTCCGTTGTAATTGCAACGTGGGCTCTCCTCTTGCTTATCATCAGGCTGAGGTGAGCCAACTCACTGAGCCAACATAAAAAAAAACAAACATCACATGTACTGCACTTTTTTTTATGATTGGTAGCAGACGAGCAGACGGATCACCTGATGGTAAGCAATTGCCGCCGCCCATGGACACTTTTTTTATGTAATAGGTAGCAGGCGAGCAGGCGGATCACCTGATGGTAAGCAATTGCCGCCGCCCATGGACACTTGCAACACCAGTGGAATTACAAGTGCGCTGCCAACCTTTTGTCCCCTTCCCCCCGAGTGGGCCTCCGATACCCTCACTCACTCGGCGAAACACAGCACAAGGGCTGCTTCACGCCGGTTTTCTGTGAGGCAGTGGTATCACTCCGGTCGAGCAGGCCCATTCATGCCGAAGCGTGGCTCTCCCACAGTTGCAACACCAGTAGAGTTACAAGTGCGCTGCCAACCTTTTATCCCCTCCCCCCTCGGGTGGGCCTCCGGTACCCTCACCAAAATGTGTCCGTACCCACAATTCTCACAGCATTGGCGTTATAAGTCGTAAGAGCGTCCGTCCATAGAGTATTAATATAGAGGCGTCGCGCGCGCAGGTATTTTGGTTGCGCTATTCGCGGCGCGATGACAGTGGCCGCTGTCACCGCGCCCTGGATACACGGGGGTACTGGCCTGCCTCATGGCTCATAATGTTTGTACCAATTAAACAGTTGAGGATACCGTGAGAGAGCTTCCAAAGTGGTAAAATGTGTGTCTCCGGGATGGGGGACAAACTTTTAAAAATCTATACTATCTATAAAGAGATAACTTCTATAGACAACGACAAGGTTTATAGGTAAACCGAAAACACGAAACGCTTGTGCGATGTAATCGGACACAGCGCCATCTATTGGTTCATTTCTGGAATTGGCGGAGGGCGGCCCACTAGTTGAATAATAAAGTAAAAAATATGTTATATGAGTACGAGTACGAGTATGATGTCTATACGTTATTATTACCGTAAACTTCAAGAGAAAGTTGGTTTGAATAAGAGCTTTTTTCGCTACTTGAGGGGGGGGGGGGGGGACAGAATTATGGTTATATGTAATTACTAATGCCCACTAATGGGCCTCCACACACAAAACAACGTCAACGTCACCAAAGATTGATTTAAATCTTTGAACGTCACGTCGAAAGTCACATCTTGATGAGATTTAGAAAGTTATTCCATTGATCCCTATCCAACAACGCCCGTACTTGCCAATCTTTTTTTTATTTATTGACTAGTGGCCCGCCCTCACTTCGCTTCGGGACCGTAATTCAGAAATGAACCAATAGATGGCGCTGTGCTAAATTACATCGCGCAAGCGTTTCGTGTTTTCGGTTTACCTATAAGCCTTGTCGTTGTCTATATAAGTTATCTGTTTATAAATAGTATAGATAGATTTCAAAACATTAAACAAATTACATGACTGTGTAAATTTCTGCCAAACGGCGATGCGTTAACTGTTTATCGGCAGCAGTTCTCACTCAGATTCTTAACCGTAAATTGCAATGATCTCGGAGATACTTATACAAATTGTCACACCATCTTTTTCTAGGCATAATAACTGAATTTACGTTGATATGCACAAATAAATATACCTACTCCTGACGGAAACTGAGTTTTAACAAGGATTATCGTAAGAAACCGCGCCAATAGACACATCCAGGCAAGAGCATCATAAACTACACGACACGCGACAAATACCTATTTCCAGCGCGGTGTTACCAGCTCTTAAAAACTCTAATAATGCTTCTAACCGCGGGGGAGCCACGCTTCGGCATGAATGGGCCAGCTCGACCGGAGTGATAGCAAGGCCTTACAGAAATCCGGAGTAAAGCAGCGCTTGCGCTATGTTTCGTTATGTGGGTGCCGGAGGCCCAATTGAGGCACCTGTGTTTGCGCGCACACATGGTGGTATCGTTAAGATTTAAATTACTTAAATAAAAATCCTACTTACTATTATAAAGGCGAAAGTTTGTAAGTATGGATGTATCGATGTATGGATGTATGGATGTTTGTTACTCATTCACGTAAAAACTACCAAATGGATTTGAATGAAACTTTACCACAATATAGCTTATACATCAGAATAACACATAGGCTACAATTTATAACAATATATTGTGTGGATTGTCCAAAATATGACGGTTAGTGTCAATAATTAACTCCACGGGTACGAAGTCGCGGGCGGCCGCTAGTCCATCCATACTAATATTATAAATGCGAAAGTAACTCTGTCTGTCTGTCTGTCTCTCTGCCTGTCTGTCTGTTACTCTTTCACGCCAAAACTACTCAACGGATTTAAATGAAATTTGGTATACAGATAATCTAGACCCTGAGAAAGGACAAAGGCTACTTTTTATTGCGAAAAGGGAGTTGTAAGGGGTTGAAAGGGGGGTAAAAAGTTACTTTTCCACGCGGACGAAGTCGCGGGCGGCCGCTAGTAAAAAATAAATTTGAAATATCAATCGACAGCATGCTCGAGTTCGAACCATGAACCCTATGGAAGACGAGTTCTTATCCTCTAAGTTACCAGAATATTGTCTAAATTTTAAAACCACTACCCTGGCAACACTGCTGTGCAAGTGACGTAATATTTCCAGATTCCAGATCGTCTATAATTTATTTTCTATGAGCATACAAATGGCACACATATTTTGAATCTGCTTGCCGCGACTTGCCAACTTATAAAAATATGACACAAATATTTGTCAGCTCAAAATTATTTCGGGATAAAATTTCCATTTGAAAGCTCAGTCTTGAGTTCACGAACTTTTGAAATTCTCTTTCGCTGTTAGATCTTAGAGTATAAAACGTGGTTAAACATTACATCCGTAGTAGGGCTTTGGAGGCCGAGGTTCGCTTATCATCATCATCATCATCAGTCTGTATCTTAATCCCACTGCATAGGCCCTGGTATTAGGCCAGGGTATAGGCCTCCTTCTGTGCTCGCCATTTACAACAGTCCTGTGCCAGCCTCATCTCATCCAAGTCTTTCCCACCACTCTGAACATGTCATCAGCAGTCATCAGCCCGTCAGGTCAATTGGGCCTCCGTCCGGTACCTACCCTCACTCACTCATCGAAATTCAGCGCGGACGCTACCTCACGGCGGTCTTCTTTGAGGCCGTGCCGTCACTCTAGTCGAGCTGGCCCACTCTGGATGAAGCGTGGCTCTCCCACGATTTAAATTTAGACCAAACTAAGTAAGGTTACAATAAGCGAACATAATGTCAAAGAGTAAGTACTATTTATTCTTCACCAGTCAAAATGTTGCTTAATTTACGAATCGGCACATATTGTCGTCATAATATTCTAATTCATTTCATACAAAGAGCCCTTGTGTTTTGGAACCCTATATCTAAGGCAGTATCTGGAACAAAGAATTGACAAATGGGGGAGGCTTTCTCCCCCATTTAAACAGTTCCCATTTGGTAAACAAAGTGACATTTGTCCCGACAAATTAGCCGCCATTAAAGTTATCAACGCACATCTCTTGTCTGTGGTAACTCTAGCTTTAAAAAGGTTTACAGTTATACTAGCTGCGCCCCACGGTTTCACCTGGTTTAAAGGGATAAAAAGTACCTTAGCCATGTCACTATCCATGCCTTCAACTATCTCCACTTAAAAAACCTCGCTGCTTTGACGTTAATAACGGAAAAACAAACAGACAAACTTATACACTTTCCCATTTCTTATGCGATTTTATCTACTCCTAGCGCCATCTATTGGTACTGGTCTAAGTTGGGTCCGGAAACGTTATGAGGACACGATTAAAAAATCTTTTTTATTCGTAAAAGGTTTTTAAATGTGACGGGTGGCAAGCGAACAGACGGATTTTTGGATGTTTGACTATTGCCGCCCATGAACTCGTCCATAGGCGGCAACAGTGATTCACACAGGTACCTGCTCTGTCACAATTGCGCTGCCGTCCTTTTGGAAAAGACCCTAACCTTTTATTTTTAGGACCAACAGGCGATAGTTCATTCTGCAAATTTATTCGTGCGATACAACAAGTTTCTGAAACTATATGTGAAAGTGAGTAAAAGCTTGAATCTTCTTCTATCTATCTTTACAATTTATAAAGGGATTACTTCAATAGACAACGACAAGGCTTATAGGTAAATCGAAAACACGAAACGCTTGCGCGATGTAATTGGACACAGCGCCATCTATTGGTTCATTTCTGAATTACGTTCCCGAAGCGAAGTGAGGGCGGGCCACTAGTCTAACATAAAAAAAAACCCATCCACAAGTTACAATAAATCTCGAAGTAGTTTTTAATCCACAGAACACTTTGACATTTAAAAACAAAATCCAAACATCACCAGCCCTTTAAAAAAGGAACAATCGATTAAAAAACAAACAATGCCGTTCGAAATCCGAAAGCCCGGCGCGTAAGTAGGTCGGGGGCGCGCGTCACGCTCTGACGTCACGGTGACGACAGCGCCCCTCCCCTGCCACGCCCCGCCCCCGGCCCGGGCTGTACGGAGTTATTCCCTTGTCTGTTTTGTTTATTGATTTAAAAATAAGTAATCTATTTGAGTAATTTTAGGGGCTACGTTTTAACTTCGACTGTTTTGTTATTTCGTTAAAAGTTTTGAATAAATAGAGTATTTCTGAACCGATAAGACACTGAAATCTTTAAGAAACGACCGTCTTTTTAAAAAGCCGGCAACGCTTCTGTCTTTACACCTGTTGTCTGATTCATAAATTAGAATTTATCTATCTATGTGCAAGGACCCTCTAGTTACAAATTTAATTAGGAGTGTCGTTTGCTAGTTACGGCTATAATACCTACTGGATTTACGACAATTTGAGGGGATGAGGAAAAAATAGAACTAGAAATACCTTGGGTATTTCTAGTTCTATTTTTTGGGTATTTCTAGTCCTCAGGCATTATTTTTATCGAGAAAATTGAAACGAACCATGTTTAGTTATATCCTTAACTTTTATAAATAATATAATTTTAATCCAGAAAGCGTCATTCGAAACTATAAAATCTGTACTATTTATAAAGAGATAACTTCTATAGACAACGACAAGGCTTATAGGTAAAATGAAAACACGAAACGCTTGTGCGATGCAATTCGACACAGCGCCATCTATTGGTTCATTTCTGAATTACGGTCCCGAAGCGAAGTGAGGGCGGGCCACTAGTGAAAGAATAAAAATCCTTTACTTTAGGATAACCTAGCCTAAAAAACAAAAAGCCTTAGGTAAGTCGTTATGTGTTTCTTTGCGCTACAACGCTCGGTATATTAACCTGACCATTTCTTTGGGCGGGCCCTCATGTCGATAAACAGGACAAAAAGGGAGAATTTTTCACACAGGACATATAAAAAAAAAATTGAGACCACATCACATAGGTACATTGTTTTGGTCCCAAACTAAGGTTTTCCCTTGTACTATGAAAACCAGAAACAACGAAGGAACTATTAACACCCAGACCCAACACAAATATCTGTTTCATCAACAAAAAAATGTGCTGATGCGGGAATCGAACCCGCGACCCTTACGTTTCAACCGGCGCTGAAACCATTGCGCTAAACGGGTCGTCATACATATGTGCGTCCCGGCTTTGTTTCGGGTCTTCGGGACAACGGGACAGGTGACCAAAAAACGGGACTTTCCCGTTCAAAACAGGTCGTATGGTCCCGCTATGTATATCGCGACTGACGTCATAGCGCACTTTATTGTGTTTGCGGACATCCTTCAAACGCTGTTTACTGAGAAAACGTTTACAAAATCTGGAGGTTGACCGGAATAAATAAACGACAGCCAATATCATATATACCTGGTCTCATAATCAGTGTGTATCTGTGAACATTTCGATACCTTAAATCTCAAAGGGCGTAATCACCATTTTGGCCAAAATGACTTTTGAATGCTATCTTACTCCATTTTTTTTTCTCTATCGATCTGTATTATCAAAGTTTTAAAATTCGCAAAAAAGTGGTGATTACAGCCCACGTGTTTACCGTCGATAAACAAGTTTTTTTAGTCGTAAATACCTTTAAAAATTCATTATTAAGGTTTCGGTCGATACACCAGTTAAAATTATAATGATGTGAAAAATACTGACTATCAAATGAGGCGTATAGGACAGAATATGTGTAACAGTGGCGTTTACGACTCGAGTTACTTTAAGAATTTAAACAAAATAAATAACTCTTAGGAGGTATTGGCATAGGAGTATGCGGTCCTAGCTTCGGCCGCCGCTTTTGCTGCTGCGTCCGCTGCCTCGTTCCCATCTATACCGATATGAGCCTTGACCCAGCAGGGTACCCTATTAGGGTATTTGACTAATCTCGATATAGTAAAAAATATTTATACTTTTCCAAAATACTGGTAAATGAGAACCAATGGCCAAAATTTTCAGTTAAAAATATAACGTCTAGCTGATTTTATGAGCATTCAAAGTTTCATGGGCAAGTCCATTTTTAAAGAATAAAATTTAAAAAAATAATTATATCATTGAACTACCCGTACATTTTTCACCAACTTTTATTATGAAACCATTTACTTAAACGAAACATTTGATATAGCTACCAAACAAAATTTACTAGACGCGCATACAAGATACGAGCGTGTGACGTCACTTGCCTGTAGCCATTTGTATAGAGCGTTTTTGGGCTTGCCCAAAATATGTGCTCTTAAAGTTGTGATATCTCAGGTGATTCAAATCAGAATCGAGCAATTCTTTCAATAATGTTTCTTAAATTGAGAGGTCTTTTGATTAAACACATAATTTTTTTTTTGTCAAATACCCTATTGGATGGATTTTTGCTTGCATTTTATTAAATGCAAGCAAAAATACGTTCATGCTATTGCATGAACGTATTTTTGGATGGAGCACGCTATTGGGTTGGTATTGCTCCTGTCCTTGATAGCATATAAGGCGGACATGCTATCTATCGTTTAACGCCTATTTGCATGCTTGTTCGATGGCAAATAATTCTGCTTGGAATACCGAGCAAGCTGGGTGCAGACGGAATTTACGGGTTGTGTGATTCTGATTCCGTTCTGGATGGAAAGCGATAAAGGCTGCTGTACTCGTAGAAGACTTATTAAAATTTAAGCTCCTAAGTAAAAAGTCCTGTCGATGCAGATATTGTTTATACTAATTTAAAAACAAAACAAAATTATAGAAATCAATAACTTTCGTTTGAATTTCAAACTAAAATGATTGCGTTTGTATTTCGGTAAACGTAGTGTAGGACGACCTCAGGCCAGATGGAGTGATGATCTGCGCAAGAGGGCTGGCTGGAGCTGGATGCGAGTAGCCGAAGATCGATCAAAGTGGCGAGCATTTGGAGAGGCCTATGTCCAGCAGTGGACTGCAACAGGCTGATGATGATGATGATGATGATGTTTGTATTTAATTGAAATAATAAAATCGTTTTCATTTCTGTACTTGCCATAAATTTTGTAATAATGAAACTACCCGTATTTGTCTCTTAATTTGTATCTTCCTCATAGTGTTTTTACTTATAAAAAACCGAAAATAGCTTTTTAAAATGCATTTTCTATAAGTTAACTAGGCTGTTACACCATAGCATAGAACAGAATAGCCTTTTTTTTCAAGTCGTAAACGCCATTATACCATAACTTATTGCAAAACAGCCTTTTTTTAGGTCGTAAAGGCCAAGTTGTCAATATTTTTTTGGCGTAATCACAAATCAGTTTGGCAAACATTGGTTCTATTTTGAATACCATATAACTGTGTTATAAAGCTCTCGATACTCGATAATTACATCCAAATTTCATTTATATGGCATTATTACTTTAAAAGTTATGAATTTAATTCTTAGATTTTTTTTTTGTTTCGGCTCTCCTGAAAAATGATGATTTGGTGATTACGCCCTTTGAGATTTAAGGTATCGATTTACTTTAACCACAAATATTATAATAGGTACTAGTCTTTAACCACGGCCCACGGGTTAGATAGATTTCTATTACTATTCTATTCTACTATTCTGAGACTATTCTGAATAACTTTTGTATTACGACTTTCGAAAATATTATGTCGATTTTTTTTTAGTTTAAGGGATGTAAATGATCACAGATACATACTGTAGTTTTTTTTATGCAGACGAGCTGGCGGATCACCTGATGGTAAGCAATTTCCGCGCCCATATAAGTAGTACACCTACAACACCAGTAGATCTACAGTGCATCGCCAACCTTTAACCCCCTTTTCCCCGTTCATGCCAAAGCGTGGCTCTCCCAAGGTTAAAAAAGATATGAAAAGACAAAATAACAACACTAGGACGCAACAAAATTACAACCTCGAAATGTAATAGTTCCTGAAACACAAAATAATAACCTAACTTACTTCAGTTTCGCTCAATTAAGTAATGCCATTGCAAGCTCACTGGAATTGCTTCTAAATAATATTACACACCCCCTTATGCTACGTCAAACGAAGGGGTGGGAACCCCCCCTCCGGGAACCCCCCCTCCCTACTTCAGTACTCGGTTTAAGAATGCTCGGGTTTACATCAGTTTTATTTTAATAACAGATCAAAGGTACAACCTACCGGAGTGATATATCTCACTGAAGATCGGCGTGAAGTACTTAGCGCCTGGCGACCTATTTTTGAATTGTCGTCTCACTAAAAAATGTGTGACTCGCATGATTTTTGACATCCGCATTTTTGAATCATTCGAAAACGAGCGATTTGCAACGAGTGGTGTAAACCACTCGTTTCCGTGAGGCGAGTGGACGCATTTACGTCAAATCACACGTCAAATATTAACGAGTTAACACTCATCATCATAGGCCTTTGCATCTTTAATAGATGATTTAAGCAGCATCACGCGGTGTGGCTTTACAGCAGCGCTCGTGGCTGTAAAGTCCTATGCGGGAGTGAACCACTCGTCCGCATTTGCAGCAGGTGAACCGAGCGCCGCTGCGGGTGGGGTTGTAGGCACGGCGCTTAGCACGCTTGACCGCGAGTTGGTTTAACCAGGCTTCATCGTGCTTTCCTATGCCCTCCGACACTGTTCTCCTCCGGGAGACCTATTTTTGAATTGTCGTCTCACTAAAAAATGTGTGACTCGCATGATTTTTGACATCCGCATTTTTGAATCATTCGAAAACGAGCGATTTGCAACGAGTGGTGTAAACCACTCGTTTCCGTGAGGCGAGTGGACGCATTTACGTCAAATATTAACGAGTTAACACTCATCATCATAGGCCTTTGCATCTTTAATAGATGATTTAAGCAGCATCACGCGGTGTGGCTTTACACCACTCGTCCGCATTTGCAGCAGGTGAACCGAGCGCCGCTGCGGGTGGGGTTGTAGGCACGGCGCTTAGCACGCTTGGCCGCGAGTTGGTTTAACCAGGCTTCATCGTGCTTTCCTATGCCCTCCGACACTGTTCTCCTCCAGGACAGGCGTTCAGCAGCGAGTTAACACTATACTGTATGAATCACTTTGAGACTATAGGGAGCTTGCGTCTGAACTGTAGGAATTGTTATAGTGAGTTAGTGTTTTTGATTTTGATCATCATTTTTTGTCGTTGACTGTACTATATGCATGCATACCAATAAAATGGCTGTGTAATTATGGTGGTGTTAGTTATATGTATATGTGTACAGCCCACCACAATTAAGGGTAAAATTAATAACTTTTCGCATTAACCACTCGTCACTGAATCATAATTAAAGTTGGCCAGTAATTGCCTTTTACCTACGTCGCATTTGATAGGGAGTAACTGTTCACGTTAGGTTAAACATGTTGGAATCCATACTAATCCATACTAATATTATAAATGCGAAAGTAACTCTGTCTGTCTGTCTGTCTGCTACTCTTTCACGCCAAAACTACTCAACGGATTTAAATGAAATTTGGTATACAGATAATCTAGACCCTGAGAAAGGACATAGGCTACTTTTTATTGCGAAAAGGGGGTTGTTAGGGGTTGAAAGAGGGGTAAAAAGTTGCGAGCGAGAGGCGGATCCTTCCGCCCCCGCGCTCCGAAAGGCAAGGAGGGGGAGGAGACGACGCCAATATGTGCGTCTCCTACCTCTCCGTGGAGGGAGTCCGCTGGCGGGTGGTACGGGGGTACCACCGCCGGCATTGCACGGACGCCCTCCGCAGCCTGGTGGGGACGGCTCGACTCTCTCGGCTGTCCCCTCCCACCCCCCCGACCCCGGGGGGAGTTCCGCCGTGCCCGCCGTGTAGGCGGGCCCCGTCCGGAAGATGTTGTGGTGCTAGGCTCCGTGCTTGGACCCAGGACATCTTCCAAATATGGGCGATGAGGGAGAGTCCCAGGGGTTTTAGTCGGTAAACCCCCGCCTTCAGCCGGGGGAGTCCGACATAACCCGTCCACCCCCCGGTGGACGGGTATGCGTAACGCATTTTCATAACCCAGGGGGTAAACAAAAAAAAAAAAAAGGGGTAAACACTTACTTTTCCACGCCGACGGAGTCGCGGGCGGCCGCTAGTATTATAAATGCGAAAGTAACTCTGTCTGTCTGTCTGCTACTCTTTCACGCCAAAACGACTCAACGGATTTAAATGAAATTTGGTATACAGATAATCTAGACCCTGAGAAAGGACATAGGCTACTTTTTATTGCGAAAAGGGGGTTGTAAGGGGTTGAAAGGGGGGTAAAAAGTTACTTTTCCACGCGGACGGAGTCGCGGGCGGCCGAATAAATTCTCACAACATCTCATACATTGACCCGACTCCGTACGAGCCACTAGTCTATACCATTTATAAAGAGATATCTTTTATAGACTACGACAAGGCTTATAGGTAAACCGAAAACACGAAACGCTATTGGTTCATTTCTGAATTACGATCCCGAAGCGAAGTGAGGGCGGGCCACTAGTGTTGGAATAAATATATAAATTCTCACAACATCTCATACATTGACCCGACTCCGTACGAGCCGCTAGTATTGAAATAAATAGAAAAAGTAAAGTATCAACACAGCACTGCATAATATAAACACCCGGCAGCGCTGGCCAATGGGAAAGGACAGTTTGTTTTCTGTTGTTTTTTTTTTTGTTCTAATTTATTTTTACTAGTATTTTATATTTTCTTATATTGTGTCAAATATCTATAGCATATAATATGAATTGTTTTATCCAAATTCATAAATGTATTTTCTTTCTTTCATCAATTTTACAATCCAACAAGGATATTTTTGCAGACAGATGAGAAAGCAATCCTCGCATTGTATTCGTAGTACGTGGCTACATAACACGTCCCTCGCTACGAAGCTACACGCTACGGCGTAGCACAGGCTCCGTCGTAGCGTTGGCACGTGCTACGAGATACCATTGTTGGCGCTACGAAGTGTGTTTCTTGCTTGTTACAAAAATACTTACTTATTTATAGATAGATACTTCATTTAAAGATGTCCTTATTTATAAATAAATAAATAGCAGTAAAAAATAAAAGCTAATTAATAATTTATTTTCACTTAGTTATTGAAATACTGTGCGTATTAAATAACTAGTGGCCGCCCGCAACTATGTACAGACACAGCGTTTTTTACATCTATATAATATAATTTTATTATATGTATAGATAAGATAAAAAAAAGTAGGGGCCAGACCAGGTTGATTGGTGTGATTTTTTACACCAAGCAACCGTCTCAAATTAAGGCAACCCCTGTACTATGAGTACCAGGTGACGATAATTAACTGGAGAGGATTAAAAAATATGAAATAACCCAAATTAGCTAATTAATCGTTATGTTTAGTATTTTGTGAATTTTATGGTATATCTATGTTTAGCCTGGACTGTATGGTGGTGATGCCAATACAAAGGGCTGATTTTTCTAATCAGCTAATCAGAAATAGTTTAAATGCGAATTTTCAAAAGTCATACAATAAATATTGTTCAAAATGGGTGAATGCATACGTGTTGTGCGCATTTATGAATTTATGTCTGTCTTGTCCCCAGATCGGGCGTGTACGCGGCGTCGGGCGCGGCGGCGGCGGAGGCTGCGCCCGCGCACCGCCTGCTGGAGCCCGCGCCCGAGCGCGACCTGCGCCCGCAGCTCAAGGGGCCCCGCCCGGTCGGCTCCAGCGTCTCTGGTGAGTATTTTTTTTATTATAAGTGGGTGGCTATACAGGTTCTATTCAGATCAGTATCACTGCGACCAGTTTGATCTATTATGATCACCGCGATGCTACTTGTTAAGTCGATATGAAATGTTTACGCATTTTAGTTCCGCTACTCTTAAATAGAGGAAGTTGTGCATTTTTACATCGCACCAGCGTTTCGTTTTTCGTAGGTACACAAGTAAAACTTTGAAAATGGATAAAAAATCTATCTCAGCAATCCAATTTTGGCTTTAATTTTGATCCCTGTGTTAAGGGAAGGTAGTGGTGTGATGCTAGGAAGCGACCCTGTGTTGTTCACTCCTCTTGATGTACACGAAGTGGTCGCTGTAGCCGAAACCGGCTAGGAAGGCATCATCATCATCATCATTATTCAGTCCCAAACCCTACACTTTTAAAAAGTGTATTTCTTAGTTGTTTGGCTATATTACTCTTTTTAAAGGTTTTTGGCCATTTAAAAGATGATGTCTTAATTTATCTTAGAAGTTTGCCACATTGAACAGGTGGTGGTAAATCGTTCCAATACTTCGAGGCAGCTTTCGATATTCTGCCTCGGAAAGCGGCCTTCTTAATTTTTTCTATTTCTAATTAAAAAAACTAAAGGCATCGTCCAACAAAGCCTTGTTAAAAATCATCGTCGTAGGTAACAAAGTTTTTCGCCTAACAGCCTTTCTCAGTAAATCTACCCGGAAAACTGCGACGACAAACTTTATCGACAAGCCCTGATTGTCGTTTGTGAGACTTGTCTAAAGGACTCTAATTGGACTTAAACGTCAGCAATTTTTCCTTCAAAGCAATATTTGGTAAATTTAGTACCTTTTGCCTTTGTCATAAAGCTTATTTTCTTGTGATGGGTATGCGAAGGTCTTAAATTTTTTGCCGTAATTATAGACCTTTTTTTTCTTGTTGGGCATTTTGTTTCTTATGTAAAGTCTGTATAAATAAATGAGTGATTATTACCTGAGAAAGCTACAAAAGGTAACTTTTATGTTTCTTGATGACTGGCCGAATGGCGCATTTGTTAGTGACCCTGCCTCATACGCCAAAGGTTGTGGGTTCGATCCCCACTCTGGACAAACATTCTTATGATGAACACTTGTGTTTGTTCAGTGTCTGGGCGTAAAATGTGTACCTATTTAATATATGAGAATGAGATGTGTGTATTTATTTATTCTGATGAATTCTCCAGAAAGCCCGAGCCATATGCATCACGCATAATGCTACTTGAAATATCGCCACAGATAAAAAACCTATGTACAAATACAATACAATTCGTACCTATATTTTAGAAATTTGTACATACTTACATAGAGACTAAACTTCTATTTTAAGAAATCACAGACATGTAACAACACAGAGGAGGCAACCTGTAGGTCCCATACTAGGAAAACCCTGTATCGTAGGCACTCACTTAGAAACAAAGCGACAGACTTAGGATAAGAGTTATTATTCTATGGCGACAGATCAAGTTTTACATAAGTAGTAGAACGTCGATTAAATCCAAACTAATTAGGGGACGTGGGTGTTCGGAAAACCGGTATTTTCATCTATCTATATGTAGGTATATTGATTCAGACAAGCATATTAACGCACAGGTAAATGAAAACCATGTTTACATTTACATATATCTTTAATGACAAAAAGGAAATAAACAAAAAAAGTGCAGATATGTACCTACATAATCTTATAGTAAAACATGTATGTATCTAGACAATTTTACGTACCTACCTAGACAATTAACGCTTAAATAAATCTTGAATTTTCGTTTGCCGAAGCATGCCTTAGATCCGCTTACGAGCGGCTAGATTACAAATTTTTCAGAAAAGATACTGTTCGGATAAGCGGTCATTCGGATAATCGACGTTCCACTGTAAAAAAAGTATTCAAACATTTGGTATTTTGTATGTATAGTGTCATAATATGAGTGATATTACACAGGGCTGTGTGGTGGCCGTGTGATATCAGTCCGGGTCAGTGAGCATTCAGGTTGTGGTAATTGCTTTGAAATTAGCTGTTGCGATGTAATCTGTCGCTCCATGTGACCTTTACACTAGGAAGTAGTAGGTATAGACCCCCTGTTTGTATCACGATAGTGTTTAGGATTCCGTAGCCAAAGGGCAAAAATGGAAGACTTAGATGTACATTATTTATGAACATTTTTTAAACAATAATTTACCTTACCCTTTAAACAACAAACACAACTACTTACTTATAAAGGGATGTCCTTTAAACAAGAAACACTAAGTAGTTTGAATAACATTTGTTCTGTGACTTTTGAAAGTTCGTATTTTTTTTTACTTCCCATACAAAATGAACAAGTCACGTGACTGACTTTGTATGAAAAGTTGAAAATTTTTCATCGAAAGCCAGTCTGGTTTCCAACAAACATGTCTTCAAGCATGGTAGAAGATATCGTTAAATGTCATGTTAGGCCTACAGGACGCTGGTAGAGTTAAAACCGGCCTTGGCTATTGGCAGACTAAATTTCTATTATCTAGAACAAGTTTCCAATGCGTATGTATTAAATTTCCAGATTCCATCTCTCTCTCGTCGCCGGTGGCATGCGCCTCCCCCCGGGAAGATGTGGAGGGCCCCCCCATGCCGGCCAACGTGGCCTCGCTGCCGGAGGAGCACAGGGCCTGCATGCTGGGCCGGCTGCCGGCGGGGCAGAGGCCCCGGCGACGACGGGCCATGCTCATCTACGTCTGCGCTGCGGACAGCCAAGGTGAGGAAACAATATGGAGAACCACGCTTATGAATGGGCTGTTATATTCAATATCTTTATTGCATCCATAGTGTAGGTACAGGGTGGTAAAGTTCAGATAGGTTAAGCTACGTGCGCTGCAGCTTTAATCAGTAGCGCTACCATGAGTTGACATCTAAAACTGACATAACGTAAACTATTGCTCTGTCTCTTTCAAATGCATCACAATGAAAGAGACAAAGCGATAGTTTTCGATAGCGAGGATATTATTTCAAACTCATGGTAAGGCTACAGTTATCTTTTCAGTTATAACAAACTACGTGCGGTAACAGACGTTTTAGATTTTAACACTGGCGACAACGATAGGATTTTGACAGTTTGACCGGAGTGATACCACGGCCTGTGCCTGACATGTGACAGGCGTAAAGCAACGCTTGAGCTGAGTTTCGTCTAGTAAGTGAGGGTACCGGAATAGGTAGTAATGATACTCGATGGCGTACTTAGCTCAATTTCTAACTTAACCCGACCATAAATCGAACCCTCGACCTACAGAGTGTAGGCGCATCTTCTTAGTCTTTAGCACCAGGTGATCCGGACATATCAGTTGGGTTTGCTCTTTACATAAAAATCTATCAACAGAATGGGAGATAAAATGCATCCTTAGCGTACCTACTTACTCTTTATAAAATTAAAGGACTTTGGAATTTTGCTATCGAGTCTTAACGACTCTCTGGCTTGAGTCATATAGGTGGCAAAATATAGCCTTTTTTGTCCTCTGTTCTCTGATATCAGTAACACAAGTGCTTGAGCTACTTAGTATAGCTGGAGGCACGAAAGTATAGCGATGACCGTTATTTTGCGCACTTGTAAAAAAGAAGACTTTCTATCAAAATTGGTTCCTGCGCACTCAAGGTCATAACTACACTTTCTTGCCTCGGACTATACCTAAGGAGTCAGGTCCATGTATGAGATGTTGTATGTATTTATTTTTATTTTTTTTTCATTCACAGACTGCTGCGCAGAGAAGGGCGCCCTGCAGTGCGGCGCTGCAGCGCGTCTGCGCGCGCGCGCCCGCGGCCGCGGCTGGCGCGTGCACGTGGCCGACCTGCACTGGCGCTCCCCGCTGGAGCAGCAGCGCGACCACCGCTTCCCCGTGCTCTGTATAGCTGAGCTGGCTCGTAAGTCCTTATCTGCCGGGCTAACATGCGCACCACGAGATCGGATTGTCGGCGCCAGTTGCGTCTCGCTCACCTGACTGAGCGATGAGCGGGATAGAAGGATGCGCTCTCGCGAACGAGAGTCGACAAAATTTTGTCGCGGAGCGCATGTTAGGCCTACTGATCTTGGGTTAGGGCCGGTTTTTGATCCGTAGTCCAACTTTTGTTGTTGCATAGATGCTTATCATACATACAGTTGATGCATATCATGAAAAGTATCATGGACACGGAACCCAGCCTGCCAGCAGGCGCGCAAAAAGTACACCAGGTATACACTACAAATTGTCCCTGCTTCATACACCAAAGGTGTTTGTTTGATATCTGTAACACAAGTGTTTAAGCTACTTAGTACGGAGTCAGGTCAATGTATGAGATGTTGTGAGAATTTATTTAATGTGAGTGATTGACATCAGAATCTTTAAATTTACCGATTAAAAATGTAACATTTACTTATGATGTCAATTTTAGAGGTAAATGGGTTTGAAGACTGCACGGCAATGAAATATTTGTTAAAATTTACCCTTAAACTACTTAGTCAGTTCAAAGTATTCTCGAAATTTTGGGTGACCATAATGCTGGCAGGTACCTTGGCTAACGCATCGGTTTGGCCATTCGAAGGGGTAACGCCATTCTGGGCACGCTGAGTTGCGGGACAGACAACACTCTTTTGTAAATATTTCAATTTCCTTTTGTATATAAGTAATGTCTTAATTATTTTTTTTTATTACCATGAGCATTAAGTTCAATAAAGTAACCCAAACTTCACAAAATAAAATGTAAGATGTTGTGAACTTGTGATATGGAGCGTCATCGTTTCCAGGCCAGTCGGAGCTGGGGGCGGTGATACCGGTGCTGTTCCTGAACAGCGGGGGAGGGCAGCGAATCGTAATATACCAGGGCCTCGATAGCGCGAAAGGTCCCGGGTTCGATTCCCGGTCAAGTCAGGTCATTATTTTCTTGGGTCATCATTTTCTTGGGTCTGCTTGTTCTTGGTTGACTCCCCCAGTCAATTATCGGCATCTGGTAGGTACTCATAGTACAGGGGCTGCCCTAGTTTGAGACCAGGTTGATTGTTTGGTTGATGGTGGTGATTGGTGTGATTGTCTGGCGCATTTATTTATATTTCTTCTGGGTATACCACATGAACGAGTGTGATGTTGAGCCTCCTGGTTCCAGGCCAGTCGGAGCTGGGCGCGGTGGTGCCAGTGCTGTTCCTGAACTCGGGGCTGGGCACGCCGCTGCTGCCGCACACGCTGGAGTGCGCCGACTTCAAGGCCGCGCTGGACGCGGCAGACGACGAGAACGATAAGACGTTGTTAAATAAATGGTAAGAAGAGACGAATATTATTCATCACCAAGCGGGTTACCTGCTGGTAAGTAATAACCGCCACCCATGAACATCTGCAAGATCAGAGAGGTCGCTGTTGCGTTGCCGGTCTTTTAAGAAGGCTAAACCTTTCCACAAACTGTCGCGGCTAAACCTTTCCACAAACCTGAGGTTCGTGGAAGAAATTTCCGCGTAAAACGCAGAGTGTTGGATTACCAACCATCAAGACGGTTATGATGGAATGATAGCCACTTGTGTGGTTCGATGTTAGGAATCCACTATGAATCATCAGGCTGTAGCAGTCCACAGCTGGATCGCCTCATTCCGGATACGATCGCGCAGAGAAACGCCGAGCATTTAAATAAATGGTATGCCCTTCCAGTTCATTTTTTTTTTTATGAGATAGGTAGCAGACGAGCAGGCGGATCACCTGATGGTAAGCAATGCCGCCGCTCATAGACATCTGCAACACCAGTAGAGTTACAAGTGCGCTGCCAACCTTTTATCCCCTTCCCCCCCGGGTAGGCCTCCGGTACCCTCACTCACTCGGCGAAACACAGCACAGGGGCTGCTTCACGCCGGTTTTCTGTGAGGCTGTGGTATCACTCCGGTCGAGCCGGCCCATTCATGCCGAAGCGTGGCTCTCCCACAGTCATTTGTTTCCTTCTTACAATCCTGGGTGTTTTAAATGCGAAACGGCATCTTAGCAGGCCTTCAGGGTGAGATGACAGACTCAATAGGTAATTAGTTAGTTCTTTTGTGCCTGTCAACCTCATATTTGGATCTCACGGCCGCTTACCATCAGGCGGAATGAGGTCATCTTGATTGACCTCACTATAAAAAAACATGGTGAATTCAGGATGGTATGGAACAACAGATTTTTATTTAGCTTTTTTTTTGATGATGTTTAACACCCTTTTCTCCGATACCCTTTCTTTACTCGGCGCAGGCTACTTCACGCCGGTCATCTGACAGGCCTCACATCGATCGCACCGGCTCATTCATGCCTAAGCGAAGCTCTCCCACAGACCAATTAATGATAATATTTCCACGTTTCACCCCCAGGTATAGTCTAGACAGTAGCAGTACCCCGCCGTGCTACCGGCTGGTCCGCGGCGCGCCGGCGCGCTGGCGGCGGGAGATGGCGCGCACGCTGAGCGTGCTCGTGCGCACGCTGCCCCAGGAGGCCTGCGACGCGTACCTCACCACAGTGGTGGAACAGGTATAGACCTAACTAAGCAAACCAGGAACCCAGACCCTAATACAAATACATGTTTATCAACAAATGTTTATGCTGGTGCGGGAATCAGAACCGCGACCCTTGTGTCTCAGCCAAAGATGGAATAAAATTTCCTTTTTCATATTTTCCGTCTACCGCATGTCGGGCACCTTTTGGGCCAGAATAGCCACAGAGTGGGAGCCCAAAAATCGACAGCGCCTACGAGGTAAACCGAGGAGGCGATGGCGGGATGATCCCGACTCCTATAGCCCCAACTGGACCGTAGTCGCCCAGGATCGTGAAATTTGGAGGAGGGGTAGGGAGGTATTCAGCAGTGGGACACGACGGGCTTTTAATAATAATACTTATTAATAATATTATCCGGTTCAATGCCCGGACAACACAAGCAAGCAAAAGTCGACGCCAGTAAAATACCTCATTTCTATTTAAAAAACTCATGGTTCTCCCCAGGAAGTGCAACAGACAGTACTGATGAGCGTGGACGCGGCGCGGCGGTGCGTGTGGGTGTGGCGCGCGGGGGCGGCGGGGGGCGTGGTGGCGGCCGGTGACGTCACGCCGGACGCCGACCAGGCCCACCACCACGAGCTGCAGAGACGCCTCAACAATCTGCAGAAGGACTTGAAGGTGAATATTAACTCCCACTATTCATTGTATTATTCCTCTACCCCAAGGTTATTTGGAAGAGATCGCTATTAGCGATAAGACCGCCGATATTGTATTTGTAAATTGCCATATTATTCAAGTTCTGTAATATTTTGTGCAATAAAGAGTATCTATCTATCTCCTTTAGGAATAGCACTTAGGTCACCTTCATCATTTTGAAAAAACCTTCATAACGATTCGGTCTGCACCTCAAGCAATATTGAAGATAATCCCATAAAAATGGTTTCCCGGACGTCCTAGAGCCCGACCGAGTCCCCCCCTCCTATTCCTTGAACTTACCTTCCAAAAACTTTCAACCCACAAAATCAAATGGGATCAATTTTTTGCAAGCCACTCCGCAGTAGTGGGTATTCTCACGAACTCCGAAGGCAGTATTCTTAACGCCCCTAGCCAAGGTTAGGGGAAAACTCGCCCGAGAATTTTAATAATTTTTTGCTCGTCACTGCTTCTACCTTCTAGCTAGCTTCACCAATATTTTTTCGTTTAGTAGAGTTTAGTCAGTATTATCATCACAAAAATATTGGTTCTAATATGTTAGAACAGTGACCGGCCAAAAAATCGTGAAATTCTCGGAAAAGTTTATTTCGGGCAATTTTTTTTTAATTCTGAAGTAGGCAGACGAGCATGCGGCCCATCTAATGGTAAATTTTAACCGCCACTCATAGACAACAACAATGCCGAGGCACAGTCATGCCGCTGCCTACCGAAAAGTTTTCCCCTAACCAGCCACAGGGCACAAATTATTTACCGTATTCTAACCTCCTCCTCTCTTCAGCTCCACCTGAGCGAGCGCAACATAATCCGGGCGAGCGTGCGCGGGCGCAGCGCGCCGGGCGGCGAGGACGAGTACACGGAGGGCGTGCGCGCCGCGCTCGGCGAGCGGCTGGACGCCGCGCTGGACTCGCTCATCGCTGAGAATGAGGCGCCGACCGGGTACAATGGGATACCCACCAGGTTGGTTACTTTTACTAATCCCCTTCCAGACAGCAAAAGTTAGAATATTTTTTTGTATCCTCAGCTACGGCTGCCAATCTTAACCATCAGCCCCGTATAGTTCGATTCACGAAAGATGACCACAAATGACGATCGTCTACGCTTAATATCTCATGAAGTAAAAACTCAAGACAAAAAACATGGGCAATTAAACATACAATGTGTTTAGTCTAAGCCCTTGTATTGGGTTAAATTGAGAATGAGCCATTTCTTCATGAGATAACACGCGTAGACGATCGTCATTTGTGGTCATCTTTCGTGAATCGACCTATTACTTACTTACTTACTACGCTGGCTCAACGATCCAAAGTGGGTCTTGGCCTCCGACGTCAAAGTTCGCCATTTTTTGCGGTCCTGTGCCAATTCCGCCCAATCGTGCACGTTAAGTGCTTTGAGGTCCTTGGCGACTTCGTCCCTCCAGCGGTATCTCGGACGACCCACAGGACGTCGCCCCGTTGGTCGTCCCAGATAGGCTCTTTTGGCTGCGCGATCCTCTCCCATTCTCTCCACGTGTCCGAGCCAGCGTAGTCGGGATGCTGTTATTTCCCCGATGATGTTCGGCTCGGCTATCAGATCTTCGATCTCACGGTTAAACCTGTGCCTCCAGCACCCATCTTCTCCTTTGGTTGGTCCCAGAATCTTTCGGAATATCTTCCGTTCCGTCACTAGCAGTTGGTTTTGCTCCTTCAGCGTTAGTGTCCAAGTTTCAGACCCATACATTAAGATTGGTCTAATGACTGTCTTGTAGACGCGAATCTTAGTAGCTCTGCTTAGTAACTTGGACACCAACACCTTGTGGAGGGCGGCGGAACATCTCAGGGCGCTTGCTACGCGAGCATTGATTTCATCCTCCCTGCGGTTTGTATCGGTGATGGTGCATCCCAAGTATTTAAACTTTTCGACGCCCTTATAGGTTGCACCGTTAACCAGGAGGTCTTTTCTTGTAGCTCTGCTGTCTTTGTAGCGCTTCATATGAAGATACTCTGTTTTTTCTCGACTGATTCTGAGACCAACCTTCTTGCCCTCTGCCTCCAACTCCTCTGCAAGTTTGACTACGTCGGCTTCACACTGTCCAAGTAATGCAAGGTCGTCTGCATATCCTACGACTTTGTGCGGTCCCTCTAGCTCAACCCCAACATCAATCATCAGCAATTTTCAGATGATGTGTTCCAAAGCCAGATTAAAAAGTGTAGGTGACAGCGCATCTCCTTGCTTGAGACCGGTGACTACATCAAACTCTTGTGTCAGCTCGCCTCCTACCCTGACTCTCATTTTGCTTACTCCTGTTGCGACCCTAATTATCTTAACCAGTTTCTTGGGGTGTGGTGAATCGACCTATACGCAGAATAAATTATGGTGCTGAAGTGTGTAAGTGTGTGTCTGTTTGTGTGGAGCGCTGCTGTAAAGTCATACCGCGTGATGCTGCATCATCTGTTAAAGATGCGAAGGCCTATGATGATGAAGTGTGTGCGCAAATACAACTGCACTCTCGATTCCCTTACCCTCATGATTCGATGATACACCAGTGTGGCACGACCGAAGTGAGATTGAGCGCAGGACCAGAGTTCCATTCCTTGCCGTCCGCAAGTTTACGACACTTAATAAAAAGTAAGTTTTGTCTGAAATGTATTTATTTGTTGCAGTTTATTCGACGAAATCAATGAACACCTATCCTTCTGCCAGAAAGCGGCGCAGTGCACCTCCAACAGAGAGATCACACTCAATGAACTGAAATCGTAAGTCATAAAATAATTACTTACTTTACCATAATTATTATTGTTTTACAGACAAAAAATAATGTAAATACTTAGGCGGCGGGTAGCACACACACTCATGAGTCGAGGCGAAATCGTTCAAGAGACGCACCGCTTCTGAATTTTATATACTTACAATCAAATAGGCCAACGGATACTGCCAGAGTCGCGAGATCAAGGTTGATCGAGCACGTCTTCGTCTTCTGACGTCAACATATGGAATGGGTGTAAACGATGTGTCTCGACCCCACCCCGATTCTGGCAGTGTCCTACCTCCTACCTGTGCTACTCACAAATAATAATGTTGGAAAAGTCTTGCTGTTCTGAAAATAGGGCAGTGCTACTCAGTACGGAGTGAGATCAATGTATGAGATGTTGTTGTGTAAACAAGAACAAGGACTTAGACACAGGTCCCTCCACCACCTCATAGTCCTTCCTACCGTCTCGGCATACGCACCGAATCTTGGGAGACGCTCACCAGGTACTTGTTTGGGCTCTTTCCGCGGTGCGTTTCTTCACTGCCTACAAAGTCTGTATCTTTGTCCCATCTCAATATCAATTGTCCCCAACAAGGTTTATGAAAGTACATGTTGATAAAAGAGGGTTACATCGGCAGGTATATAACAGGCGACAGCGTAGTCCCCTTGGCGCTGATCGGCGGTGCTGGATGCGGCAAGGCCACCCTCGTGGCGCGCGCCGTCAGTCTCGCGCCGCAGTGCCAGCAGGACTTGGCTGTCATCGTCAGGTAGAGTACCAGTCATTGCAGACGTAGACCCGCGTACAGAACAAGCGACAAAGCAATAGTCGCGCCGCAGTGCCAGTAGGACTTGGCAGTCATCGTCAGGTAGAGTGTGCCAGTCATTGAAAACGTAGAACCGCGTACAGAACACGCGACCAAACAAAATGTCGCGCCGTAGTGCCAGTAGGACTTGGCAGTCATCGTCAGGTAGAGTGTACCAGTCATTGTAGACGTAGACCCGCGTACAGAACAAGCGACAAAGCAATAGTCGCGCCGCAGTGCCAGCAGGATTTAGCAGTCATCGTCAGGTAGAGTGTATCAGTCATTGTATGTACAACTGCGTACAGAACACGCGACAAAGAAAAGTTTCGCGCCGCAGTGCCAGCAGGACTTGGCGGTCATCGTCAGGTAGAGTACCAGTCATTGTAGACGTAGAACCACGTACAGAACAAGCGACAAAGCAAAACGTCGCGTCGCTGTGCCAGCAGGACTTGGCTGTCATAGTCAGGTAGATTGACCAGTCATTGAAGACGTAGAACCGCGTACAGAACACGCGACAAAGCAAGATCTCGCGCCGCAGTGCCAGCAGGACTTGGCTGTCATCGTCAGGTAGAGTGTGCCAGTCATTGTAGACGTAGAACCGCGTACAGAACACGCGACAAAGCAAAATGTCGCGCCGCAGTGCCAGCAGGACTTGGCGGTCATCGTCAGGTAGAGTTAGGGTTTGCCAACCGTACTATAATATAGTATGTACTATATTTCGGGTCTGCGTACTATATACTGTTGAAAAAATATATAGTACTTACGCAAGATACTATTTTCAACACCGAAAAAACTAAACAACCAAATCCTTCCCTAAAAAAAAATAAGAACTCGCCTTTAAAGTAAGTAGGTACCCGATAGGCGATACCATGTTTCCGAACGCGTATATATTTGTCTCTTTTTTGTTTTTCCCATAAAATACTATATTTTTTTTAAATGTACTATATTTTTTTACACCTCATTTTGGAATATACTATATTTCGCTGATGAAATGTTGGCAACCCTAGGTAGAGTGTACCAGTCATTGTAGACGTAGAACCGCGTACAGAACACGCGACTGATGGTGAATCAACCCGCCCATAGACGTCAGTTACACCAGAACCCCCGCAAGGAACTCCCGCGATCTGTCGATCAACCATGGAAGCGTTAACTACTACCATATTTTCAGTCTACATTGCATCGACTATCATTATAGGTACCTAATAGTAGTTTTATACATGTCTATTCGTGAAGTCAAGCCATATAAAAGTGAAACAGGAAATAAATAAATAAAATAAATGAGGTTAAAATGTTGTTTTTGCAGGTTCGTCGGTCTGACGTCACAGTCCAGCAGTTCCCACCAGCTGCTCAAGTCCATAGTGGACCAGTGCTACGTGCTACACACTGGGTCAGTCTACAGGGGGAAAAACGTAAGGATCTTGAGCTTTCTTCTCTATGAAAAAACATGATTTTTTCGTACATCTCTGACTTTTAAAGGTTTCTTCTAGATAAAGCTATGAAACTCTCTGCTCTTACTTTACTCTCTTAAAGTCCCATTGCAGGGCAAAGGCTTCCATCATAGAAGTCAAGTCATCACTACCATGATATTTTTTTTTATATTGAGGACAATCAAGATAACCTCACTCCATCTGATGGTAAGTGGCCGTGAGATCCAAATATGATAGACTAGCGGCCGCCCGCGACTACGACCGAGTGGAAAAGTAACTTTTTACCCCCCTTTCAACCCCCTTTTCGCAATAAAAAGTAGCCGGCGTGAAGCAGCTCCTGTGCGTGTTTCGCCGAGTGAGTGAGGTACCGGAGGCCCATCGGGGGAAGGGGATAAAGGTTAGCAGCGCACTTGTGACTCCCACTGGTGTTGCATGTGTCCATGGGCGGCGGCAATGGGGTATGGGAACTAATTTTTAGGTATCTTTTTTATATTTATTTCAAAACCTTTTACTATTTCAGTAACTAATTTGAATATTTTTGTAATCGACAGTAGTTAGTTTTAATAATTTTAAACATTTTAAGTTCAAGCGATTTGTGACGTCACAAGTGCGCTACACCATCATTATAGTGTTACCACGTGCTTTTTCCCCAAATCGTGGCAAATAAATTATATGTAAAATGTTATTTGTGGCAAATCCCTTTTAATCGGGGGAATTTTACATCACTGTCTGACAACATTCCGGCAAAACAAAAAAACAGAGAGGTATCTCTAATCAATTTTATATCACCTTTCAAATAAATGTCAAGGTTAGTAAGGTTTTATTGTATTACAACTAGCGCCAATTGTGGTTCTTCCGATAGACTAAGTGTCAATCACAGTAGATGTCGCCTAATGTAGCATTATTTTGTTAGTGTAGTATGACTGAAAATTCTGCTGACCTTGGGTCGATGAAGGTCAAATGCGATTTTATTGAAAATATCATTGACTTAGCTTTTAAAATTTAAAAGCAATAAAATATGGTATGAAAGACAAATGCCTCGAAATGGTTTCGATTTAGGACATGTTTGGTTTTTTTCCCATACCCCAGTGCTACCATCAGGTGATCCGCCTGCTCGTCTTCTAACCTTAAATAAAAAAAAAAAAAAAAAAAAAAAAAAAAAGCCTATCCTTTTCAGGGTCTAGATTATCTGTATACCAAATTTCATTTAAATCCGTTGAGTAGTTTTGGCGTGAAAGAGTAACAGACAGACAGACAGAGTTACTTTCGCATTTATAATATTAGTATGGATTAGTAGGTATGGATTGACAAATTCATTGATTGATTGTCAGATTGAATGGATTAGGCTTAATCATCCGCTTGCCTAATGCGGGTGGTGATGGGTGGGTAATTCTATACAATGTTTGTGCGTCAAATCCAATGTTCACCAGGTACATGTTCTTACAGGACGTGTGGTCGCTGTCGGCGGCGCTGCGGCGCGCGCTGGCGGGGCTGGGGCGCGCGCGGCCGGCGCTGCTGGCCATCGTGGGCGCGGACGCGCTGCGCGGCGCGCGCTGGCTGCCCGAGCGGCTGCCCGACAACGTCAAGATGATCGTCACCGTCACCGAGGGTACGACACTAGCTACTGACTACCTAGGACATATGTGATCTTGGAACGCGATGCTGTGGCCACCCAACGCAAACAAACTCTCGGATTGGTGAGGTAGCTCTGCGAAGCCTATAAGGTCCCCAGGAAACTTCATCGCTTCTGGGCGGAACTGGGTTGGTTTTTATAACCAGCCGACCCATCACGTATAATGGACCGAAAGGGAGTCTAAGTGCGGAAAATGGAGTCCACTTTACATCACATTACATTAAGGCTGACCCAGCGACCCAAAGTGAGCTTTGACCTCCGATAATAAGAGCCCCTATCTGCCAGTTATCACGAACAGTGGCTTTTACAAATCGAGAAAATAAGAGAAGTGATGCCACTCACTTACCATATCATATCGTTACAGAAACAGACGAGCCATCCAGCTCAGCTATCATGGCGTGCCTCTCGTCCGAGGACGGGCCGAAGGTGGTGCGGGCGCCCCCTGTCGGCGCGGAGGAGGCGAAGGCCGTGCTGGCGGCGTGCGCGGCCACCTACAGCAAGACCGGGGCGGCTTCGCCCCCCGAGGCGGCGGTTAAGGCCGTGCAGAAGTGCACCTTGCCGCTTTATACTAAGGTTCATATTGCTATCTTCTCCTCTTTACTTTCTAGCCTCAAGATGTGGTAAGTATGAGAAAAGGAGGACCTTCTTCACCCTCGAAAAGACTTGGGCGGATTGCTATATAACAAAACTAGTGGCCCGCCCTCACTTCACTTCGGGACCGTAATTCAGAAGTGAACCAATAGATGGCGCTGTGCTCAATTACATCGCTCAAGCGTTTCGTGTCTTCGGTTTACCTATAAGCCTTGTCGTTGTCTATAGAAGTTATCTCTTTATAAATAGTATAGAAGATTAAAGATGTTTTTGGTTTACCTAGATGACCCAACCTAACCCTTGCGAAGCCCTCGGGTACCCAAGAAGCCGCATCCTGGGCTGCTATCACATCAACCCGGAGGATGTTAAGGCTATCGCTCCCAAGGCTATCATACTGTTCATGACGACCGTGGGCCTAAAAGACGATCTCTAGAGGGAGCTGAGGATACAATAGATCTATTCGGTCGTGTTCACTTGGAAACTAACTCCTGGACCTACAAATAATAAAAAAAACCTAACCTTTTTTCACAGATCCTAGCCTGGCAGATATCCTTATCAGCGGAAACCTTCACGGAGCAATCTGAGCCCGAGACAGCCCCCGAGCTGGTCATCTGCGAAGACCTAGAGGGACAGCTGACGCAGATCCTCATCACGACGGAGGCGGCGCTGGGCGCGGACCGCGTGAAGTACTGCCTGGCGCTGCTGACGGCCTCCCGGCGGGGGCTGGACGACACAGAGATACTGGACATGTTGGCGCATGATGAGCTGTTCCGGAGCGAGGAGACGTATCGTGAGTGAGACAAGTATTTGGTTTTTTATTAGGCAGACAAGCTACGCTAGCTCAGCAATCCAAGGTGGGTCTTAGTCTCCGACGTCAAAGTTGACCATTATATTTGGTCCTATGCCAATTCTGACCAATCATGCAGACGTGGACAAAGTTGTGGTACATGGTGGTGGTATCGGTAACGGCGTAGCTAGGCATTTTCTGAGGTGGGCAGCTTTTGCGGAATTGGTCATATCGTCTACAAAGGTTGGGTCCCAGCGACTTCTCCTCAGAAGATGAGTAGACGGTTTCATTCCTCATCATGACGGAGGCGGCGCTGGGCGCGGACCGCGTGAAGTACTGCCTGGCGCTGCTGACGGCGTCCCGGCGGGGGCTGGACGACACAGAGATACTGGACATGTTGGCGCATGATGAGCTGTTCCGGAGCGAGGAGACGTATCGTGAGTGTGACAAGATCTTCATTTTTTATCAGGCAGACAGGCTATTACGCTAGCTCAGATATCCAAGGTGGTTCTTGGTCTCCGACGTCAAAGTTCGCCATTATATTCGGTCCTGTGCCAATTCTGACCAATCATGCAGGCGCGGATTAGATCTCAAAAAAGGTTGTGGGTATCGGCGTAGCTAGGGATTTCCTGAGGGGGGCAGCTTTTGTGGATCTGTCATATCGTCTACAAAGGTTGGGTCCCAGCGACTTCTCCCCGGAAGATAAGAAGACGGTGTCATTGCCGTTCCCTTTACTTACTACTCTCAATCTCTACCTCTAGTTGACAAATCCACTTCTTAAAAAAATCTCAATGTCCACCCCTTGCTTCATGATACGCATCATGGTAGTCGGCCGCCAGCGAGGCGGAAAACTAATTTGTTGTCCTATTATCTTCCTCGAGACTGTAAAGAAACCTAGATTAGCACGTACCGCGTGCAGTGCCATTCAAGTATTGATGCTATCTTTTTTTCTTCCTGGATGCCCCCGTCCCCCTACTCCAAGTTGAGAAGAGATTGTAGTTTTGCCGCCCCTTTAAAAGTGCCGCCCGGGGTGCACCACATCCCCCGCAACCACTTCGCTACACCAATTATACCATTATAGTAATTACGAAGATCCTAGTAAGAGCTCTAACCGGTCATTGTTGCCTTAACAAGCACATGGCCACTATGGGACTGAGCGACACTAGAATCTGTAGAATGTGTAACGAGGTGGATGAGACCCCTATACACATCATCACCGAATGCGGACCACTGATGCGCAAACGTAGCATACATCTGGGAAAGCACATTTTAAGCCCCAATGAAGCTAGGGATCTCAGTCCCAAACAACTAATACACTTTCTTAAAAGTGTGGGGTTTGGGACTGAATTGTAGCATAGCGGCGATCACAATAGATCAAACTGGTCGCAGTGACACTGGTCTGAACAGGACCTGCACAGCCGCCCGCTCAAAATAAAATAATAAATTACGAAGATTGTTTTATCATATTCATTTATAGGGTAAATAGGAGTGTATTTTATTCCTCAGTACCCTGGGCACCAGCGTCACTGTTCTGGCCGCAGCTGGCGGCGCTGCTAGCACCCCTGGCTGCGCTGGGACTCGCGGGGCGCCGCGCGGTGGAGGGACGCCGCCCTAGCTGGCGCTGCGAGGGACAGATACTTGGCAGACTGCGAGCATGCTGTCAGGAAGACCTTGGTGGAGTACTATGAGGTGAGGTCCCAATGTTTGGTAATGATCACATGTCCTGAGCGCCAGAGTCGCTGTCACAGTTGGTAACGTTGCTAGTACCTTGTCTGCGAGGATAGGGGGGACTTTTATATAAATACTACTGCCCCCCCTAACTTCGTTTCAGGTCAGTAGTTCCACTGTACCAATAGATGGCGCTGTGCGTCAATTACAACGCGCTAGTGTTTCGATTTTTCGGTTTGTATAATAAGGTTTGTCGATGTCTCGAGTCGTCGATGTCGATGTGTCGAGTTTGTCTCTTTAAAAATAGTATCTATAGAAGATGGTCAAAAGTACCTAGCATTTTTCATTTTTTAAACTTAGGTATTTGTTTGTTTTAGGGAGCGTGGTTTACGGAAAATGACCAAAAAATGGCAGGAAGACTAATATCACAAGAAAATAAGTTTTCAGATGAGTGGTGAGTATATTTTAACACAAATAAAAATAGTAACTTTGACAATAAGCTATAAAAGTGTCGCCACCCATGAAGGTTCTGTTCGCAAAAGAGCGCTATTTGGCATTTATTTATTAAATTAAAATATTAAGTACAGACAGCCACACATCAGTTTACCACAACCTGTCAAATTTCTTCAAATTGAATATCCTACTTAATGTGGTTGACAGTAAGATGAGAGTCGATTGAAGAAAATTGTCAGTTTTGTATACTTTGACGCGTAAAGTGTGTTGGCGGCGCTTTCGAGACCAGTAGAGTTACAGGTGCGCTGTGCCGCTGTCAATCTTTAACTGTGGGAGAGCCACGCTTCGGCATGAATGGGCCGGCTCGACCGGAGTGATACTACTGCCTCATATAAAACCGGCGTGAAGCAGCCCCTGTGCTGTGTTTCGCCGAGTGAGTGAGGGTACCCGAAGGCCCACCCGGGGGATGGGGATAAAAGGTTGGCAGCGCACTTGTAACTCCACTGGTGTTGCAAGTGTCCATGGGCGGCGGCAATTGCTTACCATCAGGTGATCCGCCTGCTCGTCTGCTACCTATCACATAAAAAATAATAATAAACACCAGTAGAGTCGCAAGTGCGCTGCCAACGTTTAACCCCCTTTCCGCCCTATTGGGCCTCCGGTGCCCTCACTCATTCGACCGGGCTCTTCACGCCGGTCTTCTGTGAGGTCGGAACTTAATTCAGGCCAGTAACTTACGAAACATGCCTTCCTTTTGTCTGTAGCATGTGATATGTGTTGTGGTGTCCAAATTAATAAATGTATTTTCTTTCTTTCTTTCTTTTCCAGTTACAACACAAGGAAGTTGGACGAACTCCCGTTCCAGCACTACCATCTGTACAAAGACGCACCAGCGACGTTCGCCAACCAGCCCTACTTCACCAACCTAGACTGGGTCCACGACAAGCTAGCGGCGACCGACTGCGGCTTCTTCCTCGAAGACCTGGAGCTGGTGCACCTGGAACCAGTGCCAGAACACATAGAGATCCTGAAAGAGGTGTTTGAGACACACTCGTACGCGTTGGATTACGACCATAGACAGTTTTATGGGTTGTTGAGGACGACCATGGAGAAACGGCAGAGAGACGGGCTGGAGGTCAAGAGCAAGATTGTACAGGTGAGTAGTGAATAGGTACAGAAGACCAGCGTCAGATCTTTTTTTTTATGTGATAGGTAATCTGACGGTTTTTTTTTAATGAGATAGGGGGCACACGGACAGACGGATCACCTGATGGTAAGTGATTACCGCCGCCCATGGACACCTGCAACACCAGAGGAGTCGCAAATGCGCTGCCGACCTTTTAAGAAGGAATACGCTCGCTTTATGAAGGTTTGTAGGTCGTATCGGTTCGGAAATACCGCTGGTGACAGTTCATTCCATAGTTTTGTAGTTCGAGGCAGAAAGGTGGTAAGCAATTGCCGCCGCTCATGGACACTTGCAACACCAGTGGAGTTACAAGTGCGCTGCCAACTTTTTATCCCCTTACCCCCCAAACCAATTTTACAAAACTTTCTAACGCTGCAAAATTGAAAAGTTTCAAATCGGAGAATCTAAAAGAATTGAGTTTACTTAGTACTTTGTTTATTTTGACATTCATAACATAAGACGTGTTTATTCTATACACTAGTGGCCCGCCCTCACTTCGTTTCGGGATCGTAATTCAGAAATGAACCAATAGATGGCGCCGTGTCCGATTACATCGCGCAAGCGTTTCGTGTTTTCGGTTTACCTATAAGCCTTGTTGTCTATTGAAGTTATCTCTTTATAAATAGTATAGAAGATACTTATTTATTTTTTTTACGATGGTATCTAATATTTACTTATTTTCGCACAGGAATGGACCAAAATTATCTCAGACCCCCCAGTGCCAACTTTCTACCCCCTCAACGAGGACTTCTACAAGGTCAGCGAGGGCAAGGAGAAGCGGGACCTCTCAGCAGTTGAAGGCTTTGACAGCAAGACCTTCGACCTCATCGTCAGGTTCGACACGAGGGGCAAGTTCGTTGCCACCGTGTCTACGGAGCGGGAGGAGATCTGCGTCTGGGATGTGACCACGTGAGTCTGAAACTATGTTGTTCTAGTGAACTGGGTTCCTAGGTGGCATGCTTATTGCTCAAAATTCCTGCAAAGACCTTCAACCTGATCTTGATGTTCGTTGCCACCGTGTCTACGGAGCGGGAGGAGATCTGCGTCTGGGATGTGACCACGTGAGTCTGAAACTATGTTGTTCTAGTGAACTGGGTTCCTAGGTGGCATGCTTATTGCTCAAAATACATGCAAAGACCTTCAACCTGATCTTGCCACCGTGTCTACGGAGCGGGAGGAGATCTGCGTCTGGGATGTGACCACGTGAGTCTGAAACTATGTTGTTCTAGTGAACTGGGTTCCCTGGTGGCATGCTTATTGCTCAAATACATGCAAAGACCTTCAACCTGATCTTGCCACCGTGTCTACGGAGCGGGAGGAGATCTGCGTCTGGGATGTGACCACGTGAGTCTGAAACTATGTTGTTCTAGTGAACTGGGTTCCCTGGTGGCTCGACCGGAGTGATACCACTGCCTCACAGAAAACCGGCGTGAAGCAGCCCCTGTGCTGTGTTTCGCCGAGTGAGTGAGAGTACCGGAGGCCCAGCCGGGGGGAAGGGGATAGAAGGTGGCAGCGCACTTGTAACTCCACTGGTGTTGCAGTGTCCATGAGCAGCGGCTATTGCTTACCATCAGGTGATCCGCCTGCTCGTCTGCTACCTATACCATAAAAAAAAAAAATGAATACTGCCCAATTGGCCTGCGAAGGTATTTAACCTGGTCATCATGAGGTTCGACACGAGAGGCAAGTTCGTTGCCACCGTGTCCACGGAGCGGGAGGAGATCTGCGTCTGGGATGTGACCACGTGAGTCTGAAACTATGTTGTTCTAGTGAACTGGGTTCCTAGGTGGCATGCTTATTGCTCAAAATACCTACAAAGACCTTCAACCTGATCTTGAGGTTCGACACGGGGGGCAAGTTCGTTGCCACCGTGTCTACGGAGCGGGAGGAGATCTGCGTCTGGGATGTGACCACGTGAGTCTGAAACTATGTTGTTCCAATGAACTGGGTTCCTAGGTGGCTCGACCGGAGTGATACCACTGCCTCACAGAAAACCGGCGTGAAGCAGCCCCTGTGCTGTGTTTCGCCGAGTGAGTGAGGGTACCGGAGGCCCACCCGGGGGGAAGGGGATAGAAGGTGTCAGCGCACTTGTAACTCCACTGGTGTTGCAGTGTCTATGAGCGGCGGCAATTGCTTACCATCAGGTGATCCGCCTGCTCGTCTGCTACCTATACCATAAAGAAAAATGAATACTGCCCAATTGGCCTGCGAAGGTATTTAACCTGGTCATCATGAGGTTCGACACGAGGGGCAAGTTCGTTGCCACCGTGTCCACGGAGCGGGAGGAGATCTGCGTCTGGGATGTGACCACGTGAGTCTCAAACTATGATGTTCTAGTGAACTGGGTTCCTAGGTGGCATGAATACTGCCCAATTGGCCTGCGAAGGCATTTAACCTGATCTTAAGTTCAAAACACGGGGCAAGTTTTTTTTTATGTGATAGGTAGCAGACGAGCAGGCGGATCACCTGATGGTAAGCAATTGCCGCCGCCCATGACACATGCAACACCAGTGGAGTGCTCTGCTAACCTTTTATCCCCTTCCCCCCGATGGGCCTCCGGTACCCTCACTCACTCGGCGAAACACAGCACAGGAGCTGCTTCACGCCGGTTTTCTGTGAGGCAGTGGTATCACTCCGGTCGAGTCGGGCCATTCATGCCGAAGCATGGCTCTCCCACAAAGTTCGAAGAGGTCTACCCCTGGGATATTACTACGTCAGACTAAAATTGTTTGGTTATACTCTTTACGTTATACTGCGCTACGTTTCCTGGCGGTACAGAGACCACAAATCCACAGATCAGTGTAGGAATGTACTTACAGTTTACTTCTCTTGCTCAGTGACCCGAAACGCGTCATGACCTCCGAAACAAGAGAACACCACTTTGGTCGATCCTGCACTACTTGTTGCCAGTCATTAGCCTGAAGTTTTCGCACGTCGTTTTCAACATCTTTCCAGCGATACCTAGGTCGGCCAACAGGGCGTCGGCCCATCGTAGTGTAGGGATGTGACCACGTAAATTTCAAAAGTCCCAATCCCAACTAGTTCTTCAGTAGGGGCTTTTTCTCTTTTGGCATTAGCAGGAGTTTATTTCTACCAAACCTAAGACCTTGCTATATAAGAAAATGTGTGTAACTACTCATGTATGTATTGCCAGATGCCAGCTGGTAAGGAAGCTGGTGGGAGTGACGCACCCCATCAACCTGGTGCCGATAGACGAGTACAAGTGCATGGTGCTCTGCCGGCGAGAGCTCAGGGTCTACGACCTCGACCAGGTACGGCACTTCCGTCATCACAGTTCCAAATGCCATAGTAAGGACATTTCTAGAAGTGAACCTGGAAGGAACCCTTCTCTACTCCCATCATCACAGTTCCAGATGCCATTTAGTAAGGAAGTTTCTAGAAGTGACGGTGTCACCGTCCATCAATCTGGTATCACACGTAAATAATGCACTAAAAAGTTCATAGAAGGGTTCAGGTGGTACCCAAACCGAAAACCTTCCACATACCTACCTATATGGTGGCTATTTTACGAATTAAACTAACCTAATTCGTCGATTGTATAGTATAAGCCGACGAATTTTTATAGTAGGTAGGTATCACACTGATCACGCGGTGTACCTCTCAAATTAATGACTACTATAATCCGCGGCATCTAACTTTAGCGGTGCCCGTTAGTTAGCGCACACGTGAAATTTTACTCAAATTGACTTTTTACTCAAAACAGACTTTTTACTCAAATTGGTTTCTGCGTACTCAAGGTCATCGTCAAACTTACATGCCGCGAAGTATAGAAGCGCTAACGAACGAACGTTTTAAAGAATTCGTAACCGCAGAGATTCTAAATAAAGTTGTGATATCAGGGCAAGTTCCTGGTGGCCCTGAAAGGCGTAATGAACCAGAAGATGCCGTACTACGGGCTGCACGACTCCAAGCACCTGGTGGCACTTTCGCGCAACCGGATGTACGTCAACCTCATGAACATCGAGACTGGTAAGAGCACAGATCTTAGAAACCATCTTAGAATACTAATAGGGACAATCACGGGCCACTGTCCCTTAAACAAACACCTTATCTCCTTAGGCGCGACAGACGCGACGGCCCCCCATACAAGTAGTGCTTTAGCACCGAAGAATCGGTCGCGAACGTAGTCCTGGAGTGAGATGCTGTGACAAGTGAATGGAAGGAAATCCTCGGATCTGCGAGGTCACTTCGCAAAGCCTGTGAAGATGCCAAGAAGCTTCTGCGCTATTCATTATAATAATAATTTTATAACTTTGAAATCTATTACTTCCAGGTGATTGTGTAACGACATTCAAAGCGGGCGAAGACAGATTCCTCAATTCACTTCTAGTATCTGGAGACGGAAGGTAAGTGACTAAATAATTTACCTGTAATAAACTTGGATACCATCCATACCATCTGGATGGATGGCTGTCCACTACCGTGCACTTTACTCGACATTTTCTACCACTCACCTCCTCATTGTGGAATCAACTTCCCGCAGCAGTATTTCCGAGGCGGTACGACATTCAAATCTTCAAGGAACGAGTCTATACCTTTCTAAAAGGCCGGCAACGCATCCGCACTCCTTTTAGTGTAGCTGATGTCCATGGGCGGCAGTGTTTACTTACCATCAGGATGACCCGCTCATTGGCCTTCCTATATCATAAAAAATATGTAAACTATTCAACCTATATCAAATTCCTCATTTCCTCGACAGAGTGCTTGTGTGCGGAGATGAGACGCAAAAGCCTTTCCCGCTGCTGGTGTGGTCGCTGACGTCGAGGAAGCTGCTGTACGATCTGAGGATACCCCACCACGACTTCATCACGTCTAAGGCTGCTATCACATACGAAGGTAAATAGAGGATGCCGCTCGTATTCTTCGTATGATGAATGTCGTCTTTTGTTTATTCTGTGAACCCTAAAGTTCGAGAGAAGGCAGTGGTGTGATGATCTTAGCCAGATGTAGGGTTGTCAGGTCGTAACACGAATAGCCGGACCATTGTACTAGTTTAGCTGGGCATTTGGGTTAAAAGTCCGACAGTGGGAGTTTCTGTCAGCTAGCCTAACCATGACTTTATCCGGACGCCTGGCCATACCAGAAGACCCAGAAATGTAGTTCGTTATGTTACTCAACTTATTTGGGGTCAAGTTACTGTTGAGGTACAAACTTTTGTGCTCTTGTCTAATATTTATTTACATATCTCCAGGTTCATACGTGTGCGTGGTCTCCCGGGAGCTGGACGAGCCCAGCCCGAACTTCATCGTGGTGTACGACCTGCAGTCCGGCACGCTGTTCAAGAAGTGGAAGCCCGGCTGCGACACCGTGGCGCTGGCCATCAGCTCCGTGGACGGCTGCGTGGTCTCTGGACTTGCTGACACCAGGATCCTGGTCTGGGACTTGGTCACAGGTGAGGACACGTTAAGATGTAAAAGCCTGTGGTGTTAACCATCAGCTCAGTTAGTCTTTGGACTTGGTGCCATCAGAATTCTGGTCTGGGACTTGGTCACAGGTGAGGACACTTTAAGATATGAAAGCCTGTGACGTTAACCATCAGCTCCGTAGGACCACTAGATGTAACTACTGTCTGGACTATACAGGCATGAGACACCAAATTCTGGCTTATATGGAGTGTTAATCACAGGTCGGGGATGGTCTCGTTACAGAACCTGTCTGAGGACTTGTAAGGGCATGGTACATTAACCTAGCTACTTGCACGGCTGTGGGGTTTCCTGTCTCACTGATACCTTGCTCTCATTTCATGGAATCATGGGGAATCCATTATATCCACAATTTAGAACTGTCAAGCATCACAATTAAGATAATTGTAGTTAATTTAGTGATCAGTAATTCGGGTGCTTATCTTCGACCAGTTTGGCGCAATGGTTTGAGAACCGGTTGAGACGCAAGGGTGCGGGTTCGATTCCCGCACCAACACAAATGTTTGTTGATGAAACAGATATTTGTGTTGGGTCTGGGTGTTTGTGGTTCCTTCGTTGTTTCTGGTTTCCATAGTACAAGGGAAACCTTAGTTTGGGACAGGACAATGTTATAGATGTTGTCTCAATTTATTATTTATTATTATTTATTTACCCTTGAGCGCGTCAGAAATTCGTTGGTAAGTAAGTAATCAGTGCTGCCTGTGAACATCTCAGAGAGATCGCTGAATCCGCTAAATATCACTTATGCTTTCAGGCAACTGTCGGCTCACACTGAGAGGCCACGTGGCGGCGCCGTCGCTGCTGCGGCTGGCGAAGTCCGGAGGCGTTCTGATGTCCACCGACGACACCTGCAAAGACCTCTCGGTCCGTCTCTGGGACCTACATACAGGTAACAGGAACTACTATCATTAGGTCACTCTCATCGAGATGTTATTACCGTGGCAGTCTTTACATCCATATTCCTTCGAATAACCCCATTTCTAATAAAGCGCGCTACTGCCAAATTGCGCTAGCTCCCCAAAAAGTCATTATCAAGACTTACTTAACGCATTCTACTTCGAGCTGAAGTAATCGTAACTTGGGCACAAATTCATTAAAATTTTCGTGTTAGCTTCTCCAGTCTGTGCAGCATAGGTACTTACTACGCTGGCTCAGCGATCCAAAATGGGTCTTGGCCTCCGACGTCAAAATTCGCCATTTTTTACGGTCCTGTGATACCGCCCAATCGTGCACGTTGAGTTCTTTGAGGTCCTTGGCGACTTCGTCCCTCCAGCGGTATCTCGGACGACCCACAGCATCCATTCGGCATTTTAAGAAACGTATATTACTAAGATCTGTTTCTCCGTTTTAGGCAAACTGATAGCGGTGTACACACCGCCCGAGCGCATCACGTCCTGTGAAGTACTCCTCGGAGGGTCCTGTCGTGGCCCTCGCTCTTGAGAACTTGAAGGAGGTAGTCTGCATCAAGCTGGGCGGTCCCAGCGTGGAGTCGGTGAGGGCAGGCCGCGATCTGGAGTACGACGATAAGGAGTACGGAGACCCCTCGTCTCACGGACAGACCTTCACCCTGAGGCAGGACGGCTGCTGATAGTGGCCATGTAAAGTTTATCTAGATGATGTGATAGGCAAGGGTTTCCGAAGTTCTATTGACTACTGTTGAAAGTCAGGAAACTCGAATTGGAGAATTAAGGTGACCCTAATTATCAAGGACAGATCATTGATACCTTGGTAATATAAGAAGTTCAAAATTGTTAAGTCAGAGTAGCTATGAGTAAGACCCTGAATGGACAGGCCTTCACTCAGGCAGAATGGATTCTGATGGTGGAAATTTATCGTATAATATAGGGCAAGTGTTCTGGAAGTTCTAAGATTATGAATACTGTTGAAAGTCAAATAGGTAATTGGAGATTTAAGGTGACCCTGATTTATAAGTTTCAAAAGTTCAATATTACTCCCTTCTATAGCAACATTGAAGTATGAAAAAACAAAAAGTTAAGGGGTTTGAGTTTGGAGACTCGCATAGTCTTATTGCATAACTAAAAAGTTGTTGAAAGAACTCATTGTTTATACGAAAATGGAGTTTGAGTGAAAATTATGGAGATATTTTGATTTATAAAAGAACATTTCTGCAGATCAAAATGAAGCCTCAGTAAAGATATTACGTCACTCGCATTCGAGAGGAGTCCAAAAGATCTAGACCCTCAGGAAATCAATATTTTGACAGATTTCAAACAAAATACTCCATTTTTAAAAGAATTAAATGAAGTAATTACAGCAAATCAAGTCAAGCCAATAAATAGAAATATTGAGTATTGAAACAACTCACGTCAGAATATTTAACGCTTAACTTTGTGCTACTCAATCATACCGTGTTAACTGTTTATTCTTATGGCGCCAAAGCTCGTGGGTTCGATCCTCACCTGGGACAAACATTCGTGTAATGAGCATTGTGTTTGTTCAGTGTCTAGGTTTAATATTCTGTATTTGTAATTCTTCTGCTGTCTGATATCCGAAACACAAATACTTAAACTACAAATACACAAATATTTATAATCATCTTTGTCATAGAAAGGGATAGCATGACGAATGAGCAGTTACAAAGTTGGGTTGGAAAATGATGATTAAATAATATGACATATTATGAGTGGAAGCAATGGGCAGTGGCTTACGTAGCCCGAAAGCAAAATGAGAAATTAATTAAAAAAACATTAATGTTTTTGATCTATTACGCTTATTAATTACATTATTAAATTAATGAAATTATATTTAGTGAATCCTCTATCTATAATGTTGATGTATAGATGTAATTTGTGGTGAACATAGTTTTAAGAGATGAATATAAGTATAGTAAGTCAATTTTACGTATTATTTTTGCGTAATACATGACTTTTGTTCTACGCTCAAGTGGAATGGCTAGCTTTTTATTCTGCTAGTATTATCTATTTTTAAACTGTATGACGGCCAAAATTTCATTTCGACTAAGGTGTACCTAAATTAAAGCACACTTGAAGTCTTGATTATATCTTTAAGGTACAGTCAGCCGCACATCAGGTTACCACAACCTGTCAAATTTCCTCAATTGATATTCAACTTAATGTGTTTGACAGGAAGATGAGAGTCGATTGAAGAAATTTGACAGTTTTGTATAGACACTTAGATGTGTTTGTACGTACAATAAGCATCAAAATAGTAGCAGACTAGCCGGATGGCGCATTTGGTAGTGACCCTGCCTCATTCGTCGAAACTGTCAAATTTCTTCAATCGACTCTCATCTTACTATCATACGCATTGGGTTGAAAATCAATTGAGGAAATTTGACAGGTTGTGGTAACCTGATGTGTGGCTGGCTGTACATAATCTTTGTAATTCAGGTTTATTAAAATCTTTTGAGAAATATTTTGATTTCGAAAGATATTTGATTGTTCTTACATTGTAGGACAAAGACAAAGTTTGAGACCAAATTTGAGATACATTTTGTAAAAATCAATGGTAAGCCAATTGAAGTATCATACATAGGAGTTAGTCATTCAATAGAACCTCAAAATATTTAGACAGAGAACGTCGGCTATTTACATCACATTTATGTGTGCGTAGCCTGTTGGGGGTGTCTAAGGGCGGCGGCAATCGGTTACCATGTGATCAGTCTGCTCGTCTTTAATTCTTTGCTAACGATGCCACCTAAAACCGACTTTCTGTGTCTACTTATTTTGTTATAGAACGCTTTATTTAATACCTAGCGCCATACGCTTATTTTACTTTAACCTTCGTCTAAGTTAGTTTTTTAACCTTTTCTACCCGAATTCTACGCTAACACTTGTACTTAATGTAACGTACAGACAGCCAAACGTTGGGTTACAAACTGTCAAATTTCCTCAAATGGTATTGAGCCATATGTCTTTGACATTAAAGGTGCGAGTCGATTGGGGAAATTCGGCAGATTTACTTACTGAAGCTGTTCGTAGATAGATTTCTAGTTTGACCATATCTGTATAGGATTCGTAAGCAATAAAAAAATTGAGGGGCAGATTACAAGAGTACCTACCTTACCTATTTAGTTGGTCCGAATCCAAAATAAAAGTTTCGGATATCGGATTGGGCCGGAGCCTTCATACGGCACCAATTTAAAAAATAAATAAGATTTCTAAAATTTCTTAAAATGGAAAAACCGTAACGGAAGATATCCGTATCTAACGGATAGTCCGAAAATTGAAGAGCTCACTCTATCGTACGTACAGCCACACATCAGAATATACAAAACTGTCAAATTTCATCAATCGACTCTCATCTTACTGTCATGCTGGTACGATACGACACGTCATCGAAGGTGCTTCATGCTGAGTAGGTACTAACGTTTTCCTAGCGTGGGCACGATACGATTGCTTGAAAACTTCGTGTCTACTTACTTAAAAGGTCTCTTGAAATACCATTAAGCCCCAACGAATAGATAAAAAAAATTGTGTGAAACTGAGCGAGATTATTAATCTTCTCAAAATGAACCACTTTTTATAAAATTAGGTATATAATAAAGTCAGATAGGCAATATCTAAATAGCAACAAAGAAATGTACCTATTGTACAGGGTGTTTCAAAGACAAATCATGTCATATAAAAAATTGAGATCATAAAGCGAGAAAGCTAGAATGCTTGTCGAGTCATGTAGTACTTAATCAAAATTGAGACACCTTGTATAAATTATGAAGATATGCACACTATAATACTAGAACAAACGTAAAATTTAAGTAGTTAGGTACCTATTTTGCGCCATTTTCATACAGGGGGTGTCGGTAAACAGATACACTTCATTTAACCACATCTTTTATCAACCATTCTAAACAAGGTCTATTTTAACGTCGTAAGGCCCATAAGCCTTTTAAAAGGCATAAAAAAATTGATTTTCCATTGTGTCTGCTGTCTGGGCGTTACGACGTTATGACTGTTGCATGTTCGCTTACAAAAATTCCAACTTTTCATAATCGTTCACATACTTACTTGGTAATTTTGTTTGAACTAAAAATATTAGCGTGATGTTGAGAATGGTTGGTAAATAAAGTGGTTACGTAAATGGATGTACAGTCAGCCACACATCAGGTTACCACAACCTGTCAAATTTCCTTAGTTGATATTCAACCTAAAGTGTATGACAGTAAGATGAGATTCGATTGAAGAAATTTGACAGTTTTGTATACTTTGATGTGTGGCTGTACGTACCTAACTGTATACTGCGACACCCTGTATACACCTATCTTATAATATTATTTAGATATTTTTATAACTGTCTCATAAAGCCAAGTTCAGTATTGGAACTTATCTTCTGACATTTTTTAAAATGTATTGTTTTCTATTTCTGTACTAAAACTCTGTAAGCAAATAACTAAAATAATGTATTTATATCTTTAGCTGTTTAAGGGATATTACTGGTTTCCCGATGGTTTTTACAAATCCATTATATGAAAAACACGCAAATAATGTATCTTTTGAAAATGTTGAACTTATCTGTTGGAATGTAGCGCACGTAAAAAATAACTAAAAATATTCTGTAATTTAAATCAATGTGTGGAATCACTTGAAATAAAGAGCACAATAGGTAGATACCTAATGCACAATTATCTATAATTTGTTTTCTAGTGTGGTATGGGGGGTCGAAGGGCGTAGAAGGACGAAACCGTATATCAAAGTAAAAACAACAGTACCATGTCAAAGTAAGTCTCTTGGAAAATGACATGGGTAGTTACTTTGAGATACTTAGTACTAACTACTAACGAGTGAATCTACTTTTGATTTTGACCATACCTATCTGAGGCACAGGTAATGCCGCCGCCAAGTCGAACCTTTATTTTTTAAGAGGTACAAATTGTGTCAAATTTAGTTAACACTACAACTTTAAAGTAAATAATTTTAAAAGTATCGTACCTATCTCCTACGCAATAACGTGGTTTCAAACAGTTGGTACTACTTTTATGATATTCTTTAGTATCAGGCCTTCTTCCCCTCCCCTCCCCCACATCTGTTGTATGCTGGTGTGACCCAAAGCTGTACAGGCTTTCGACCAAAGCAATCTAATGTAATTATAGGATAATCTTGTCTAATCTTATCAGCAGCCGTGACTATGGGAAGGCACCCCCATGTAGGTGCCCAAAAACCATCTCACTATTTTTGTTACAAGGGAACACGACGTGGATTGTCTCAATATAACGAAAAAAAATCGACTTCAATAAGAAGGATGTCCTCAATTGGTACCGATTTTTGGTTTACCGCGAGAGTTTCCAAATGGTTAAAGATTTTGTATCTTGGCTGGGCACGCTGCCGGGCGCCTTCCCCTAGTCCCGGCTATACTAATCAAGTTTCTTGAGTGAACTGAGTCTCGATGTCTTCTATGTGATCTGTTTATGTAACTTTCGCTGCCATATTTAAGTGTAAGTACTTTAAGTACATTTGAGGATGTAGCCAGAGTGGGCTTAAGGGTTTAAACTTCTCAATCAAAATGAGCTGAGCGAACGAAGCGAGCAGGACTCGAATTCTATGAAAAAGCGCTGTGACAAAGTAACTCTTAGCTATCTCATAACCAAACTAAAATACAATCTATACTTATAATAGCTCAAGCACAAAAATATTTACATTACGGAAACTTATGACTTTCATTTAAAACAAAGAGCATAAAAAAACGCGCGATTATAGTTTTTGGAGCGAATCTGGCGCCGACCGGCCACCGCTAATTTTATAAGTATGCTCCGAAGTTAACACAACAAAATCAGAACAAATGTTTATTTATAAATTGCTATTTTTAGTGACAGAACCGTTCTATTTTTACCCAAAGATCCCTCTTGCTAAGCCCATGGACACATTTGTCAATTCGGTTAGCATATTGATAACATAACGATTAACCTCTAATACTGAACGATGTCACTACGAACGTACGTACAGTCACACATCGAAGTATACAAAACTGTCAAATTTCTTTAATCGATTCTCATTTTACTGTCATACACATTGGGTTGTATATCAATTGAGGAAATTTGACAGTTTGTGGTAACCTGATGTGTGGCTGACTGTACTGATTAAAGTGAGACCAGATTATAATTTATCATTACAGCCCATCGATAAATCGATGTAACAGCCACTCCTTACGAAATAGTACAAAAACTCTACTTATTGGTTCACAGTAAGATAAGCGAACAGCCCACGTCTGGCTACATCCTTATAAATCCGTAATATTTTCTTATTCATTTATCTTGGGCACAATATTTTAAAATACAAAATAGTTGTTAAATATATTAAGCCTTGTAGGGTTCCGATTGTTAGTGTCTAGAAGTTAGCTCCTGAAAGAAGACAAATATGTCTTTATACTTTAAACAGACAAAATTAGTATGTATGTACAGACAGCCACATATGAGATTACTACAATCTTCAAATTTCCTCAATCGATATTGAACCAAACGATAAGGTAAAAATCGATTGAAAAAATACTGAATTGTATTTGTTTGTATTTTATCGAAATGTTTTCGGTTCTTTAATAACACACCGCCTAAGAAATCATCGGCCTTTATTATCATCCCAAACCCATATTATTTTTTATTCGTTCGTTGCACAACTTTTTCGGTACCAAGAATTGGTGTGCCAAATTCACTTTATACTTATAATGACATAACAAAAGACGGTGTTTGCACAAATCAGAAGAACAAAAATTAGGCCAAATTCAAAGCGTTTATTGCTCAAAAATTGCAAAACAACAGTTAGCAAGTACCTCACATCTTAACTCCAGGAACCCTACAGGCACTTTCGTATGCCTTGCCCAATTTTTTGTAGATTTTGACAAAGCACTGAATGGATTTATTGAGAAACAAACATAGGTACAACTTCTTTTTCGAGGTCGGTTTTCAAAACTTATTTTATAAGATTAGAATCCATCACTGCACTTGAACGACTATTGAAAAGCAAATAAAAATAAATGCCTTATTTAATTATGTACCTTATGTAATATTTTAAAGTGTAGAAAAAGAGTCATATTTAACTACGTGGTATTTTTTTGTAAAGTCGTATTCTTTAAGTCCATTTAGTGCGCTAGTAGATTTTCAAATATGATTGTTGATTCTAAGCAGGGCTGGAATACCTGGTTAAAATTCGCAACCAGGTTTCGCGCAGCTTCATACATTTTGAAAAGAGCGTTTTGATTTCGATTCCGCTCGTTGAAACCGGTATTATTTCTGGTTAAGCTCGTAGACCGTTTAGGTTTTGATTCCGCTCCCAAAACCTGGTTAAAACCAAAACGATTTCGCTCGCTCCGCCCATATAATGAAAAGCAACGATTGAAAGGGAAAGAGAAGACGATATTTATGTTTGTGGCTGCAAGCATTGCGTCCAATCGCGTCGCGTCCTGCCCGCAGATAAAAAGAGACAAAATATATCGCTGCACTATTCACGCGCATCGTGGAATTAACCAGGTTTATCCCAGAAGCAATATCGCTCGCGAATCGGTTCCGCTCCGAACGAACACTTACGAAAAAACCTGTTTGAGATCGATATTACCCTGGTTAATTAAAAACCGGTTTCCAGCCCTGATTCTAAGACCCAATTTTACCAAACGATTCAACGTTCATTTGAAAGACGTGTTACCTAAGTACTAACTATTAGGTACTTAATGTTTGTTTTTAATATATTTTGATGGAAACAGGCTGGTCCCTGTCATAGCAGATAGTCTATAAGTTAGGTAAGTTTTACGGTCACTGCATAGCGATCAGTTTGAATTAACGATAAGTGGTGTAAAATTATTACTATCAGTAAGGCAAATGGTGTATTCGATTGAATTGTTAAAATTATTTATGTATTCTGGAAAGTTACGTAATTACTTGATGTCCTGATTAAATTATTGGAAAATATTTTCGCACTTTTATTGTTTACTAGTGGCCGCCCGCAACTTCGTTTGCGTGAACTTTATGACTCTTGACTTAAAGATGATTATTTAAATAGTAGATTGGGCCAAAGAATCACGTAGTCCCATCACCAAACTTGGAACCCCCTTTAAGTTCGAAATATCCTTCCTGATCGGATCTCATCCAAAAATGCTCATCACATTTGACAATTTTGCATTCCATTTCATTCCATATTTGTTATGGTGTAGCTGGGCTCTTAGAGTTCTTCACCAGGTGTTCCATGATCTTTGATTTTTTCATGGCATCATAAAATGCTCATCAATCTGAACAACTTTTGTTAAGGTGCCATTGACCTACCTCTTATAGTTTAGCTGGGCTGTTGTGGTTCTACATCAAGGAGCCTGGTCTTCAAAATAAAATATATCCTATAAGTTGCCCTGATGTTACAGCTATACAATAAAAAAAGTTTCATTTGAATCGGTTCAGTAGTTTCCGAGATTAGCGCGAACAAACAGACAAACAGACAGACAAAAATTTTAAAAATCATTGATTCATGTTCTGTTACTGTTTTTAGTCGTCCTAAGTTATTTTGAGATAAATATCTTCAATGTACAGACACAGCTTTTTTACATTTTTATTATATGTATAGATGTAGAGGCCCGTCTTCATTTTTGTTTCGTGATTTTGCGAAACTTAGTTTTCGATTGAATGTAGTTCGAATCTGTACCGATAGATGGCGCTGGGTGACGATTACATCGTGCAAGTTTTTTACAGCTGTAGAATTTACCTGTCTATAAATAGTATGCATTATCTGGCTCGAAGGACCAAGTTTTTGCCAGCGTAATATAATTTTATTTCCTGCACTAGTCTTAATCCTCACTGACGGATTATCTGATGGTAATCGCTTACCATCAGGTGATCCGTCTGCTCGTCTGCCACCTATCACATAAAAAATACTTAGAACTAATAATGCATCAATAGTCATGAAATTAATTGATGACGCTACTGCCGCTCATGTCATAGGGTAGGTACATAATATGGTAATCCCATTGGTTATAAAACGTGGGAACTCAGTTCCCCAAAAATCGTTTTCAATACTTTCTTGACGCATTATAAATTCTTGTTTAAAAAAAATACTGGATTTATGAAGTAAAAGAGGAGAAAATTGGTGATTTTCGGTTTTATTGATTTAACATAAGTTATTCACAGCAAAATAATAATACTACACTATGCTTGTCGATGCTCAGCATGACTGGAACACACCCTTCTTCTTCATTTCCTCGAATTCCTTCTCAGCATCGTAATTCCTATAACAAACGATAGGTTTTTAGTATAGATAGACAGCTAAACAGGTGTATCTGTGAACATTTACATCCCTTTAACCAAATTTTGAACAACATTTTGTTCTATGATTTTTGAAAATTCGCATAAAAAAGTTTCGTCTTTCCATACAAAGTCGGTCACAGAACTTGGTCATTTTGTATGGAGAGTCGAAAAATATTTTCGATGAATTTCGAAAAGTTGTTGAACAAAGTTAAATGTTGTTCATAATCGTTGATAGAACACGTGGTTAAAAGGAGGTAAACTTAAAAGGATGTAAATGTTTACAGATACACCCTGTATGTAAACTAATAATGCATCAAGTCATGAAGTTAATTGATGGCGCCACTGCCGTTTACATAATATAGTATGGTAGCCCCATTGGTAATAAAACATGGGAACTCTGGTAGTTCCTCAAAAAACCGTAATCATGGCTTTCTTGACTGACGCATCATACGTTGAGCTCTCGAAGAGCGACTCTCCAGTTACGGTAAAGAAACTTAAGGTTGACCAAAACTACATAGAACATTTGACGCGGACGTCTCTGCTACACGAGCTCTACCGACTAGAATGCTACAAAAGCGTGGATCAGCATATCGTTCCGGCTTCGATCTCTTCCTCAGCATTAACCAAACCTTCAGAGTCTTTAGATTATAAATATATCTAATTACAAAATTAATTCACACATAATGCAGGCTGCCAATAGCTACGCATACATAGATGGATGGAGATTTCGACATGGTTCGGCGGAAGAGAGAGACAGACTACGAGACACGATACGATATACTGCCTAGTGTGTAGGTCATCAAACTCTTCGGTTTCAATGTCGCCAAGAGCTTTTGAGAATAATTTTAAGGACTAATATGGAACATGCTTACCTGAGCTTGTTGGCTAGGTACAGTGCTTATGATTTAAACCAGGTTGTTATGTATGTATCTTAACAAATCTTTAAAGCACTTACACGGTGTATATCAAACCAGTAACAGTAAGAAAGTTACAAAACTTTACAGTATCATGGAGAGTATTTGTTGCTCACGCATGTAAGTAGAGTATCTCTACTAATCAACTACTTTACTAATTCCATAAAGTATTTTTTTTAATAATGGCTGCGATTATGCTATAATGAGCATATTTAACTCGGCCAATGATGAGCAATTAAAGAAACACATTAATTTAAAAAATCTTGCTGTCTGACAAATTATGTCAGCATATTATTATCGGTTATGTCCAAAGCATATTGCTTAGGTACCTTGCTTACCTTGGACAATATCTAATACTTAAATCACCACGTCATTTTATTAGCACAGCATTAGCAAGCTAAAGTGATAGCCGACTGCCACTTTCACAATCCTGTGCTATCAGGCACCAAACAGACAACTACTGGGATACACAATTTCTGGAGCGGAGACCACATCTCGGTAAACGTAATGTAGAAAGACCTCAAGACAGATGGAGTGACCATCTGTGCAAGATGGCTAGCAAGAGCTGGATGCGATGCGAAAAATCTTTAGGAGTGGCGAACATTAGGAGAGGTCTATGTACAGCTTTGGACTGCGACAGGCTGATGATGAAGATGTATTACTTTATGGAAAGCAATTAACTATTGAGTATACTCCGTGATTTAATAACTCTCGTACTTAACTGCCAACTTTAATTAAATAATAAATTAAATTTCTCACCTGTAGAATTCAGCATAACGCTTCTTGCGGCTGGCACAAACAAGCTGCTGGAAGAGGATTCCGGAGATGCCGGCCAGAGTGAGCGAGACAATCAGGTTGCGCTTGATGGCTGCATTTAAGAAGCCTCGCATCTGGGGCTTGGCGATGGTCGACACTGCCTTTTCTCCGGCCATCTAGAAAGGAAATTAAAAATAATTGTTTAGTCTATTATAAAGCTGCTCTGCATTTGTTTAACCAAGTCTAAACCGCAGATTTGATGTAGATTTCGGTGGCTTAGCGCATGCTAAGCCACCGAAATATGGCATATGGCAAACATAGGTCAAAGTCAAAGTCAAATATTCTTTATTTGCATAGGCTTGTACACAGCACTTACAAATCGTCATACATAAAGAAAATATTTAAAACTATTTAAAGATAATGTATATGATTTAAATGAAATTAAATATATATCTTGATACATAAGATATACTAAAAAATAAATAGACATAATGCGATTCTACCACCGGTATCGGAAAGTTGATTCTGACTCTGGTAGGTTATTCATGTCCAATATAAAAATCAAATAAATCTTCTTTCACAGCCATAACGAGAAAGGCCAAATATGTAATTTGTTTTTCATTAATTAACAACCATTTTAGAAAAGTCTTTTAAAATCTTCATAATTTTCTTCCCTTATCACTAGATAGAACTATCTATACAAATAAGAAGTGGGTCCTATTAGGTTAGGAATGGTAACGTTTTTGGAAAAACATATTACAATTTAATATAAAAATGTAATAAGTTATTTAAATTTAATGGGTTACAAGAGATGTGTGAGGATATTATGTAAATAATTCTTCTGGTATTTAGCACTTGGATTTTTTTAGCTCAGATAACAAAATTTTGAATTTGGAATTTACTAATCTAGAGATTACACGAAGTTACAAACAATAGAAATAATGAAGATCATTTTGAAATTTCATCGAAATGTAAACAAAATTAGTAGAAAGGGAAAAATTTGTATAAAAACTTAAATTATCTCGAGCATGTTCATTCATTTATCATCTCACAAGCTTCTTACATAACTATTTTTCCGGTAAAAAAAGTTTTGTGAAGACAGTTGCTGATTATAAAATCATTCTTTAAGGATTAATAATTCTAAATAAATATAAAATTATCTAAAATACTCACTTTAATAATGCTTTTAGAATTAAAAACTTTCGCAAGGTGCAGCGAATTTGACAAATTTGATCAATCTATTCTCGTTGAACGATATCGATTAGACAGCAGAATACGACACGTTCATTGGTCGATTACGTTAGGGGAAACTATTAGCCAATCAAAATGACTCTTTATTGACGCAAAAATGTAAGTAACCAATAGAAACGAGTAATAGGTCATATGGAGAGTAGGTATGTTTTCATTTACACAATGCCTAACCTTACGTTCCGTTTTTCATATTTTCTGTTTCGTTACCAGCAAACTTTAAATCAAAACTATCATCATCATCAACATCATAGAATAAATACCTAGTACTCCTAACGGATCATCATCCTCTTGTTGACCTGTTCTGGCCTGATTTCGGTACAGTTCTTCTTCCATTCGTCTCTGTCATCTTTCAATCAAATCATGCACCTCCCATGGTCCTATCATTCTTCACATTATTTGACCTAGGTCTACATTTTTCGGTCGTTCCGTCTCCATCCTCTTACTAATATTCCTACCCATCACTCTTTTGGCTACCTACAGTATATTCCTCATCTCTGCCCATTACATGGCCATAAAAGGCAAGGAATATCCCTTCTGTTTATAGTATCGTAACCAGACCTGAGGGCCTAAATAGAAGCGGGTGTTACGACCGAATCGTAGTACTCCTCCTTTTCACACGTACTTTTGTTAGAATGCGACAGAAATATTCTCATTCGTTACGGGACAGCTTCATTATAAGCCACCAGGCCCTGCTTTTTTGCTACTGGGTTGGAAAGCTTCTCTGCAGGCGGCAGTCACAAAATAAATACATAATTTCATGCGGGGTCCAGAGGGCAGATCGTGTCCTTCCCTTGTGCTTCTACGTAGGTCAATGTGAAGCAGTTTTACTTATTTATTGGGTAGTTTAGCCACAAAATAATTATACACAGGTTGGCTGCCTACATAGCGATAAAGGCTACGCACACATTTTTGCACGCTTAGAGATCTCGCCGTAAATGAGACAGACGTGCGGGAGAGATACGATATACCTACTGCTATAAAACTCCTCGATATGAAGGTCAGATCGAACCGTCCTTCTGTGTAAATTATTTTGTGGTATATCTTCCTGATATTTGAATAATTCTGTTTCCCATAATTTTTTTTACCATGACGTTACTGAACAAAGATATCTCTTTTATAGGGGGAATAAAAATAGAAGATATATCTCTTACAATAATGCTTTGATAATTAAGTAAAACAACAAAATATTTTTATTCATTTATTAATAAACTAACTTTACAAATTTAATAATAGCAGAACAATAATATTCCTTATTTCTTTTCATTCATAATAATATGATAATAATTCACCGTGACTCATCGTACTTTATGAATATAATTATATGATTTAAAAATAATCTAGAAACGAGTGAAAAGCAACTTACAGAAAAATAATGCACAATAAAAAAGGGATAGGCTAAGAAGGGCGCGCCGCCACCGGCCGCCCTTCGCCTAGCAACGCATCTACAAAAATATTACAATAACATAAAGTTAAATTTTATTGTATCAATTCTTTTATTTACCATTTCTGCGACCTATTTACAAGTTATATAATGTTTACATACCAAAACTATAAGCTATCTTCATGTGTGGTGTGACCCCTATTATCTATATTTATAGTGTTTTATTTATACTATTTTGTATCTTTCTTCATACATATATAAATGTATAATATAGATATTTTTATCGGCATAAATTACTATCATTAGTTTGAAAATAAAAACAAAACAAGAAATTATAGATAACTATACACCCAATATACACAGCTATGTTGAGAGTTCCACCCACTAACGTATATGATACAAGCTTGCAAGTCATATTATGTTACAGTATAAGGCTTCTGCACACCTAAGGGCATCCGAGCGGCGGCGGCCGCGTATATACAACGACTCCCAATGTCGAAAAGAAAACACTTAACATATATTAATTTCCCCATCTATACATAGAAATTTACAAGAGATTGTATGGAGTTTTAAACTAATAATTTAAAAACGATGAAAAACGAGTTACTGCGTTTGTCCACTTTACAAAGTCGACGCGAGAGTGGATACGACACAATCCACGAATCCACTTTAAACGTTTTCAGACAAATGGAATGACATTTTTTTTTTCAGTTTTAATAACCAAAAAGGTCCGAAATAACTTTTTTTTTCTGACCTTTTAAAACACCAGTAAAACTTGCATTATTGCCATCTCAAATTCAAATTGTGACATATCCACTTTAGAGTTGACATTCCAAGGTGGACAAACATAGTAAACGGTAAACGAGACGCCCGAGACTAGCCGGCACACGCACTCAGCCACACCTTCCTCGCTCAATAGGGCACGATTGATCAGGCAATAATCTTATTCAATAGTTACCGCTAAACATACACACTACGCACTAACTCAGTTTGTATTGTAGCTATCACTGCCCTTACATTTACATGTGCGGGAAAGCACGCTGGTTTCGTTTAACAATTTTAAGACTTATACGCAGATATACAGAAAATATTTTAGTAGTAAAGTGGAGTCCATTTTCCGCACTTAGACTCTCTTTCGGTGCATGTTTTTAGTAGTCCAAATCTTCATTTAAATTTTATTTTAAACTTGTTATTACCAATATCTCAATACCAATTAAAATTCGTGAATCACAAGTTTTTAATAAGACACAAAGTATACCATTTATATACTCTGGTTTTCAATCATGTGGAGTAAAATGACAGATGCAAATGTCAAGTTTTTATACATTTTGCATCTGTCAAATTGAGTGATAATGTGTGGGGATGACACATGGACATGTGTCAGTTTACTCCACATGGTTATGAACCAGAGTATAGTATTCACCAAGTAAATTTTCTTCAGTTGGAAAATAATTTTCTAGACCTTTGATTTTGAATGGCAAGTCTAAGCTTGTTATAACAAACCGTCCTACTTTCCCACACATATACAACTACAGGGACCGAGTAACACGAAGAAAAACTGAACATTCAACTAACGCGGGACCAATAGCTAAAGTTAGAAAAAAGCTGTCCAAAATAGTATACTCATTACTAAGCTTCACACCCACGTATTATTGCTCTGAGTCTTAACAGCCTAAGACTTGAACCGCGAAACGAAGACTTGCGCGACGCGAGCGCCGGCCCTAGCGAGACGGACGGCCAATACGTGGAGATAATTCACACTATAAAAGTTGTTACCATCTAAAAATCAAATCTTTATGTCATTGAATACTATTGCTGAATTAAAAAATATATATTAATAATTTTATCAATACTATTGATTTTGGTGCCAAAATACTGCAGCATTATGTATTACTCTTATTTTCAATTGTGGAACTGACAGATGTCAATGTCAAATCCCATACATTTTGACCTAGTTTGACAGATGCAAATGACAAAATGTATGGGAACTGACATGACATCTGTCAATTTACCCCACATATTTAAAAATCAGATTTTCTGTACATAGCTGAAGTTGTTTTAAACCAGAATATTTAGCTTGTGACTATGTCTAAAAATAATATTTATAAAATACACATTTAGGTAGGTAGATTTATGATTCAATGCCAAAATGAAACTCTCCAACGACCATCGCTCTATCCTAAGGCAAGCCCGGACCGGCGCATTTAAAAACATCATGTCCGCCATTTTACGCTACTTTTTATCATTTAAAATACTAAATTTCCAACCACAAACTTTATTGCAAGGTTCAATTTAGCGATGACCAATTAATTTACCGACGGCGGACACGAACATTCGACGCGGACTCTTTAACACCTTTGATTCGTTAATCTAAACGCACTATGTGACTTTTTAATAAAAAAAAATTGTGATCAATAAATACTAAACTCTAATAAGGAATTCAATCCTTTAAAATTCGATCACTTATGTACACTGCAACAAATAAGCGTGACTAGGCGCCTTATTTCTCGAATTATCTCCGAAATTAAACGATATTTTCATCGATTCTTTAAATGATGTCCTTTATTTTGCTAACTAGAATATAGTAAGCCAAATGACATTATTAAAGCCCTTAGCTTCATTTCAACATTTAAAAAAAATCTTATTAGCATACCATAAACGGCTGGACCGATTTCAATGATATATATATATCGTAAATTCAAGTAAAATCATAGGGCGGGACGAATAACCGCTATTTTATCATTTAATACCTAAGTAATGTAGTTTAAGATCTGCCATAAAACGAAGGTCATAATTTCTGGGCTAATTTCACAACATGTAGAGACAAATTTTTACCTACAGTATTTCTTTTTATATTATTGGTAGAATTTAGGTGATCAATTCTGCATAAGAAACCTAGTCACGCATACGTAGCAAAAGAAAAACATCTAGCCTTAAAGTATTAATCTAAAAAAAACGTTCACTGGTTGACATAGACTAATTTGGTTCACAAAATTGTGGATCGAACGTAATATAACGTAGGGGGCATCAAAATAACAGTTTTAAGAGTACTGGAAGCCCGAACAGACACTGTCGAAACACTCAGTCACAATTATTATCTTTTCACTAAGAAATTATCTGTCAAGTTTCACTAAATTACAATTATTGGTCGTGAATTCACTTACTTAATACGCTAACTTTAAAATAGCAGCCAGTGTAATGGCGGGGAACGCGCAATATTGGTGTTTTAAATATTTCAAATTGTAATATAATATAGACACATCTAAAATTGATTATTAAAAAAATGCAAGAGTGTAGAAAATTTAAAATAAAGTAGACAGGTGCTAAATCTATTGTGTAATAAAAATTGTCTTATTTTCAAAATTCCAAGATGGCTCGCTCCCGCCAAAACTAAATTACTCTACGCGGCGTCCATCTTGCCGGACGTCGTTCCGTTTCATGTGCAAAAAGGTATGAAAATATCTTTTTAAAACTTTATGCATTTATTTAAATTTTTTATATCTCTCGGGTATTTATTACTATTATAACGATGTGCCTACAAGTCGAGTGCTCTTTTGTACAATAATGATACACATCTATTCACTAATAAACTAAGGCGTCCACAAGGCGTAGCGCCTCATGGCAGAGATATCGCTCTTAACATTACTCAAGAAATGAACTTACGATTATAGAAAGTCGATTTTATAGTGAATGGTAACATGATTTGTTCACTAAATTAAAGTCGAAACGCCGCAGGTGGCTTTGGAACATTTCTGCTTGAAATGGAACGCGACACGGGTAAGGCCAGAACACAACTATACAATTCCATGACCACCATTATACTTGCGTACCATAAAATGGTACTAATAGTTTAAATTTTAGTAACATTTTTAATTTAATGACTTTCTAGTATTAATGAATCCGAATCGAATACTATTAACTTAGTGACGCTTAAAGTCAACACTATTTTTACTTGTATTCATGTGTTCTGACGATTTTGCAATAATACAATAGGTTTTAAATTAAAACCTGCGCTCGGCCGATGATAATAAATTATACTGTTATTACTAGCACTTAACATTAACTTCATTTCGATACCGATGTCACTACGCAACAAGTATAACAGTAATATGTCGTAATATCATCATGATTTAGATTGTGTCGAAAAACGTCAAATAGTATTCAGATTGATGTAAACAAATATTAAACAAAATTGAACTCTCTAACGAAATTAAAAAATATTATAAAAAATTACGCCAATTTTATAAAATAAGGCGAAATTACAAAATTAAGAGTAGCCCAAACGTGGTGCTTTATTTATTTTCATGTTGGTATGAGTATGTGCCTACTTTAAAATATTAACTTTTTTGATTACATCCACTATTTTATTTTTACGCAAGTATTTCACACCACCAATAAAAAAATTTGAGATTCAATCTGTATAAAAAAGGATTCCGATTTTATTTGTTGAAATGAAAAAATGCTTTGAGACATCCCCAACTTGTTCTTACAATTATTTTAAAATTTTGGTCAAAAACTCTATTTATCGTCAAACTAAAACATGATTGATAAAATAAAAAAATAAAATATGTCAAAAAAAAAACAATAAAATGTCAACCAAAAATTCCATGATTTTATCTAAGTAACTTAACACTAATATTAAAATTACAACGAAAAGAAAATCGTTTTCTATACATTATGTAATCATCATTATGTCATGTCATGATGATATTAGACAGCACCAACGCTTAGTGGTTTTCACAGCATATCGTCATAATATGGCGGTCGAGAAGATCGATCTTCGTCCGAGAAAATAGGCCAGTAGAAACTAATCCGCACGAAAGTAGTTTTCGCTCAAGAAATCTGATTTCTCATTCACGAAAACCCTTATTACTTCATTTAAAGTGGGGATGTTCAATGCATAATGGATTTTGTTTTTCCCAATTCATTTTCTGTTAAGACCGGGAAAATAGTTCCCACCTGATTTTGAACCTTATCTATCATGACATAAAAGCGAAAACCATCGATTTTTTTCGTTGACTTATGGCCGATTAAGGTGTCTTAGGTCCGACAACCGGAAAAAAGACAATATTTGAGCACCTCAAATTATAAAATAATTACGTGATCATCTCCAAACGAAAATGAACTTTAACATTACTGACTTTTAATTAAAATTAAGTTATTTTTAGTTAAATTAAGATGTGATGTTTTTCATTAAGAGGATAAAGTATCTGTAGTCTATGGCCCTACCTCTATGGTAAGAAAGAATGAACTTCCCACTGCAAGGACACGACGGCATTGCATCACAACCTCTTCGTATCGTTTGAACTGATTTATATTATACTGGCGTTGATTCTTCACGTTGATTTTGAAATTTATTATATTCTATACATGGATGTTGAAATTTTTTTATCCGAATTAAAGTCCCTGAACAAGTGTTGTTCAGAATTTTTAGTAGAACACATAGGATGTATATGTCTACAGATACACCCTGAATTAACGCAGTTACAGTAACATCATCAATAAACAAAAGCTAGTTACAGTCATCATCATCGGTCGGCGCTTAACGTCGTAAGACCCAAAGCCTTTTAGAAGGCAAAATCAATTGATTTTCTATTGTGTCTGGGCCTTCACGAATCACTTAGCTATCAGTCGAGCGGGTACAGCAGCTGGTGGTGGAGCGGGTGCGCGAGGGCGGCGAGGGGGGGGGTTGAGGGGGTTGAGGGGCGGCAGGGGGCTGAGGGGCGCGAGGGGGCTGAGGGCGGGGTGCGCGGGGGGCGGCTCCTCCGCGCGCCGCCGCCGTCACTTGCCGTCGCGCGAGACCCGCCGCCGCCGCACCGCGCCGGGGGTCGCCGGCGTGCCTTCGCCCACTGGAAAACCGATAACTTCGTTTTAAAGGCGAACGACCTGCCGGGCTAACATGCGCGCCACGAGATAATTTTGTCGACACTCGTATTGTGTCGGCGCAAGTTGCTTCTCGCTCACCTGACTGAGCGATGAGCGGGATAGAAGGATGCGCTCTCGCGAACGAGAGTCGACAAAATTTTGTCGCGGTGCGCATGTTAGGCCTACTGATCACCTGATGTCATAGTCTACGGCACGAAACAGTAGTTATGACCTTGAGTGCGCAGAAACCAATTTTTTTTTTTTATGTGATAGGTATAACATAACCAATTTTAATAGAAAGTCTTTTTTTTTACAAGTGCGCAAAATAACGGTCATCGCTATACTTTCGTGCCGCCAGCTGTAACCTAAGGCTCTCGTTCGGTTTCTGAATTGCGAATTTGAAGTTAAGCACTACTTAAGTACAAACTTTGACATTTGAAGTATGACTCAACTGTCAAAAAGTTTGTGACAGTGGCCAGCCCATCAAGTTACTACAATCTGGCACTTTCCTCAGTTGATATTGAACCAAACACGTTTGACATAAAAGGAGGTTCGATTGAAGGAAATTTGACAGATTTGTAGTACCTGATTGTGCTGGCCACCGTACTTAAGTAGGGCTTAACTTCAAAATTGCTCAATTCAGAAAACTGAAGTCTGTGTCGATATATTGAGTACTGCCTAATATTTATCATGTGGAGTAAACTGACAGATGCAAATGTCAACATATGTTGACATTTTGCATCTGTCAAATTGGGTGATAATGTATGGTTATCGTCATCTGGTACTCATAGTACATTGGTTTGGCCTAGTTTGAGACCATGTTGAGTGGTGTGATTGTCTGGCGCATTTATTTATTTAATGTTGAGGACCCAGGGCGGATGAAAACTAACCAGCTACGTTAGTTATTTGACAATGTTACATTAGTATTAATCCACAACGCAGGGGCAATCGCTTACCATCAGGCCCCTACTATGACACCATGCTGACAATAATAATAATAAATTGGCTCCTTGTGTGATCGTGTCAGAAATGATGAGATCCGCAGGAGATCTAAGGTCACGGACATAGCCCAAAGAATTGCGTGGCTGAAGTGGCAATGGGCAGGGCACATTGCGAGGAGATCAGACGGCCGTTGGGGTGGAAAAGTCCTTGAGTGGAGGCCACGTGCAGGAGGCCGCAGCCGTGGCAAGCCCCCCACCAGGTGGACCGACGATCTGGTGAAGGTCGCGGGAGTCCCTTGGATGCGGGTGGCACAGGACCGATCTGTGTGGAGAACTTTGGGGGAGGCCTATGTCCAGCAGTGGACGTCTATTGGCTGAAATGATTGGGGACGTTGACCTTAGCCGAACCGTCTGACCGTCTCAGTGTGTGTGAACGTCCCACACTGCCCTTAGTATACGGTCTTCACTCCATCAGTGCCTGCTACATGCCAAACAAATGAAACACTTAAAACTAGAAGTTGACGAGTACAAGGCAATCAAACTCACCGGCACTCCTCGTTTTCCGTCGTACAGGCGTCGCGTTGGGCGGCGCGGGCCCGGGAGGCGCGGCCTGCGGGGGCGGCGGCTCGGGGGCTCCGTGGCGGACGGAGCGCCGCGTGCCCACGCCCCCCGCGCCCGCCGCCCCCGCCGTCGCCTTGCCCTTCCCGCCCGCGCCCTTCCCGCGCACCTTGCAGATGAGGGGCTCGTCGCTGTCACTATCAGAATCCTTCTTCGTTTTAGCGCCGGGCGTTGCGGGGGGTTTTTGATTGTCGGTGCGCCGGGGTTTCTTTTTCGGCCGGCCGGCGGGGGAGAGGCCCTCCTCGCAGCTGATGGTAGACGCGCAGGAGCTTTCCGACTCGCGCCGCCGCCGCTTGCCGGGCGGGGGCTTGTGGGGGACAGGGGCGAGGGCCCGGGGGCTCGGTTTGTCGTCAGGACGCGGTGGCGCATCGGCCGGACTCGCCATTTTAGTACTGGCGCGCGTGCGTACGCTACTCCGCGCGACGCGTTCCAACGCGGATGGGGACGGCGACTCCGCCCTCTTTCCCGTGTACTCCTGCGGCGGGATCTCGATGAGCAGCTGCTCGAGTAAGCTCTTGTCGGGGAAGTCGGCCTTCAGCGGGAGCCTCTCGATCTTCTCCTCGGTGGAGTCCCGCTTCGCGTCGCCGTTTTCCGGCGGCCGCTCCGGGGGCTCCGGCGCGGCCTTCTCCTGGTTCGAGTAGGTGTAGAGCGGCGGGGACACGCGGCTGGGCAGCGGGTCGAAGTCCTCGCGCTTGGGGGAGGCGCGCGGGGGCTCCGCGGGGGGCTCGGGGCGGCTGGGGCCCTGCTCGTCGCGGAGGATGGGCGTGGGCTCGCGCGGGGGCTCTTTGGTGTCGGGGGGGCGGCGGGGGGCGTCGTCGCCGTTGACGTGGTCGGCGTGCATCTTGGCGAGCTCCGCCTCGATGTCGCCGAGGTCGTCGATGTCGGGCGGGCCGGGGTCGTAGTGCGGCTGGCCGGCGGCGAGGGAGAGGCGCTCGAGCAGCTCGTCGGAGGCGGGCGGGGGGTCGATGACGCCGATGATCCTCTGCACGGAGGTGGGGCTGGTGGAGCGCGGCATGTCGAGGCGCTCCTTGCGCTGCGGGCCGGGGGGCGACTGCGAGGCCTGGTTGGGCGACTTCTCCGAGAGCGCGTCCATGGACTCGATGCCGGAGTCCTCGCCCTGCGCCTGCGAGGCGGGGGAGCGCGAGCCGAACTTGTCGTGGTTGGTGGCGCGCTCGGCGACCAGCTTGCAGTACGAGCGGTCCTTGGCGCGCTCGCGGCGCCGCGGGGAGCCGCCCCCGCCTCCGCCGCCCTCCGCCCGCCGCCGCCGGCGACGTCCGCCCCGTCACGATGGTGCCCACGTTCGTCGACCCGGGCGGATCTGCAATTACCAACGACCCGCGTAAGAAAAAACCTTGTCATCTTTTCAATTCTTTTCAACTTACAATTTTAAGGATTCTTGTAACCTATTTGAATAACTTTGATATGAACACCTGAAACTACTTTTAGTTTTGGGCACCTCAGATATTCATCTTTATAACAGACGACCATTCACATAAGCAGTCTGTTCATCTCGTTAGATATGACTAAAAAAAAACACTTGTATCTAGGATACCTATATTTTTTCAACACAATATTATTATAGCTTTCAAGTAAGCGTCAAATTAGTTTTAATTTCGACATAATCAAGAAATTTTATTGGCTACTGAAACATTCTAATTCGTTGGGCTGTACTTTACAGAAATATAAACACTAACATAACAACAAACCTAATAATTAAAATTGCGATAAAATCATACTTTTACTACCACCAGTCACGATATTATGTTCACTGCTCCAATTTATTACGACAGTAAAAAGTTTAAACTAACTTTATTACGACAGGTTTAGTAGGTTAACTTCATGCGTAAAAACATTCACGTTTGAAACGTGATTTCATATACTACCACCCGCGACTTCGTCCGCGTGGAATAGCATTTTTAATCATTTACAAATAAATTTTCACCCAAATTAACCCCTTACAACCCCCTTTTTTGCAATAAAAAGTAGCCTATGTTCTTTCTCAGGGTCTAGAACTCTAGACCATCTGTATACCAGGTTTCATTCAAATCCGTTCAGTAGTTTTGGCGTGAATGAGTAACAGACAGACAGAGTTACTTTCGCATTTATAATAAAAGTGATAACTTCTTTAGAAAACCACAAGACATATTTATATCTAACCCGAAAAAGACAAGATTGCGTGATGTAATCGCTACCCAGCGCCATCTCAATAGTTCAAATAAATGTGACTTGATGCTGGCACTTTTATCAAATTGACCAATTAAATTGACTTGATGTTGTCACTTTTATCAAATTGACCAATAAATTGACATGATGCTGTCACTTTTATCAAATTGACCAATAAAATTGACTTGATGCTGTCACTTTTATCAAATTGACCAATAAAAGTGACATGTGCAGTCACTTTTATCAAATGACCAATAAAAGTGACATTATGCTGTCACTTTTATCAAATTGACCAATAACATGACTTGATGCTGTCACTTTTATCAAATTGACCAATAAAAATGACATGATGCTGTTACTTTTACCAAATCGACCAACAAAAGTGACTTGATGCTGTCACTTTTTTCAATTTACCAATAACATGACTTGATGCTGTAACTTTTATTGGCTAAAACCAAGCTAAAACTAACTTTAGACCATTTTTTAGTCAAGAGGGTTAGTGACTTTAGTCCACGCGGACACGCGGGGCTTCCCGCTCCTAGCGTTGAGATCCTCATGGACTTAAACTAGTTTTTTAATGACTAAATCAACCCATGACGTCGTAATTTACCCTTCCTGTGAGGTAACTGTTAAATTTTGTAATTGGAAGATGAAAGAGGAATATTCTGAATGGTGTCAACATTCCTGTGGTGCAAAGACATTTAAAATATATTATATTATGTTTTATAGAAACAATGGTGACCATGATTATTTTCTTGGACTTTGTAGAGCTCAGATTATAAGCAATGATGTAACAAAATATACAACTGATGAACTTAAATAATCTCATTTTTATATATAAATAATATACACATATACAAGTAATAAAAGCTAAATTAATAAAAAAAACTTACAACAAATTGAATTACCTGATCACAATTTTATTCTCCCTGTAATAAGGTCGCAGTTTCTTAAATTAAAATAATAAAGAGGATGGGATTCAAGTAACAATCTATCACTTTGTAAATTTTTGAAATATGTATATTTGATTTGTAAAATATTAACTATATGAAACAATTTGTTTACAAATAGAATTAAATTAATTAATGGCCAATTCATTTCTACAAAAATTTAAACAATTGTTATTCCAAAACTTTAAATTTTACAAAGAATGAGTCCAAAATAAAGATATAAGAAATAAGTTTTTCATTTATCAATCAAATTGTGAAATATTTTGCTATAACTAATACAATAAAGTTAACAATAAAAAAATATAAATTTTAAATTAAGCTTTGTACAAATGTATAAATTCATCTATTTTTATCTATACCTAATATAAATTCTAAAATAATTTACATACTACTATTTACACTGTACATAATAATACACAATAGTTTAACATTTCGTAAATGTATTCATATGAAAAATATGTGAAAGATGATAATATTTAAATGTAAATGTAAAACAATTATAAGTTTGTGTTTATACTCTGATTTTAAATTATGTGAAACTGACAGATGCAAATGTCAAGTTCTCATACATTTTGACATTTTGTATCTGTCAAACAGGAGCAAAAATGTATGAAATGACATATTGACATCTGTCAGTTTAGTTTGTATAGCTATAAATTTTTGTTAATGACTATTTCGAGGTAAAAAGTTTGCTAAAGGCGCGTTATCTTAAACTAATGTAGTTTAAAACTTAAGTGAATTAAACTTGTCTATATTTTTTATGTCTTTAAATCAAATACTATTTTTACACAAACAAAAAATTGTTTAAATTAATTACTTTCCAAACTGTGATTTGTGACAAGTTTTGTAGGAATTTTATGCTGGCAATATAATAAATAAATCGTAAGTTGTATATTTAAATAAACATTATATTTTAACAAACATGACATATGAATATTTCAATAATGGGAAGGGCTCCTCCATAAATTACGTCACACAGGGAAGTGAGAAAAAGGGTGGGGAGGGATTTTCTTATCTTCCTATTAAAACAAACTTAATACTCATTTGAGAAATTGTAAGAGAATCAGAATCAGAAAGAAATCATTTATTTGTCAGAAAAGTGGTATAAATAAATAATGAAGCTAGCAAAATCCACAAGAAACTGGCATACAAAGTGTGACCAAATTAAGATTAATAAAATAAAAAAATAATGCAAGTTTTCTATCAATAGGGAAGGGGACTCTCTTAAACGTAACTAACTGTAACAAAAGGGAAATGCAGTCATGAAAAGTAGGTGTTTTAATAAGTTTTGGTGCTCTCAAAGAAAAAGAAACCAATTTATTTAGTTAAATCTCAATATCACAGTTTGGAAAACTAAAACTATAGCTGTCCTTACCTAAGATTGCGACTGTGATTACTTAACTTTAGTGGTACTTATTCTAGAGAATAGTTCAAAGAGAACACACTAAATATTGCATATGATCTGAGCTCTAATGCCCGCCAAAAAATGCGTTCCAAACATACGTCAAAACATCCTGCTCCAAGTATGTGTTCCTGACACATCAACATAAATATCAACTGACTGAAAATAACATTGAAAACTGGTCCATAGTACTATAATTTCTCTAAAGTGTTTGGTCAAAAACCAAGTTGCTTACTAAGAGGAATGCATTTGTTGCAATATTGCCACTGTCCAAGAGAAACTTCGTCACATGTAGTTGGCCTATGGTCTGACTGAAGGCCTCTTAGTAACATCGACAGAAGGCATTGAATATTTTTTTGTATGAGAAAATGTCTATCAAAACTGACACTTATAAGGGCCGAGTTTTCCCGGGAGCCAAGAACCGAAGGGCCACTATACGTTATTTGTCATGTGATGTAGTTGTCAGGAAGACATAGTCAGAGCGCGGCGGGCTAGTGTTACGCGCTATACGCACCTGGGCACGGCGGGCAGGGCGGGCAGGGCGGACAGGGCGGGCAGGGCGGGCAAGGCGGGCAGGGCTTGCGGCGCTTGTCCAGCAGGCCGTTGGGCGCGGCGTCGAGCGCGCGCTTGAGCTTCGTCTCGTCCGGGCGTTTCGCGTCCGTCACTTCCTCCGCACTGAGCGTCCTCTCGAGGCACTTGAGCAAGAACTCACTATCCAACGCACTTTTACCGACACACTCACTGCTATCCGTGTCCGATTGCACCGTCTTCCCGTCGGTCGTTTTCTCACACTTTACTTCGGTCGCCTTGGGTGGCGGCTTCCGCTTCTCGTGGTTGTTGGTTGGGCTCTCTGTAGCCCTCGTTCTGGGCGTACTTGCCCTCCTTCTCTAGCAAATCGTTCCGCCACTCTTTATCCCTCTCCTTGTCGGGCCCCTTGCCGTCGGCCAGCATCTTCGACTTCTTCTTGAGCTTGAGGCTGTCGAGCGGCACCTTGTTGTTCAGCTTGTAGTCGTGCGACTTGGTGACTATGTGCGAGTTCTTGGATATCGTCTTCATGCGGTAGACGACGTTGTTGTCGCCGGACGCGATGATCTCCGGCTTGACGTCGCCCTCGTAGTGGTTGTTGAGCTTGATGCTCTTGACCAGGTAGTCGTCAGTCTTGTTCTCGGCCGCGTCGGCGGACTTGGAGGCGTCCTCGGAGTCCCTCCGGTGGGGTTTCTCGTCGGTCTCGATCGCCTTTCGTATTTTGATCTTTTTGGACTGAACGTCGCCGAGGCTGAACTTCTTCTTCTCCTTCTTGGAGTTCTTGATGACGGCGGAGTTCCGGCCGCGGAGGCTGATGTGGAGCGGGGGCACGCGCAGCTCGCCCGCCTCGCCGGTGGGCTTCTCGCCCTTCGGCGGCTGGTTGACGAAGCTGACGTCCGCCTTGTACACGGGCTCGCTCTTGTCGAGCTTGAGGCGGAGTTTGATGGACTCCTTCTCGCCGGGCGGGGACTTGGGCGCGTCCGGCGCCGGCGGCTTGGCGGCGACGGCCGGCGGCCGCGGTAAGGCAACTTTGGTTTTCCCGTCGCGGACAATTTTATCCCGGAGCGTGGCGGGCTTCTCTTTAGCGCCCGCAGTCCGGGGCTTGCCGCCCTTCTGCGCGAGTTTGTCGTCGCGCTCCTTCTTCAATTTACTCCTGAGCTTCTCCTCCTCGATCTTCCGGGAGTCGTCCTCGACGGGGGTGATCTTGGCTATGCCGAAGACCTCCGCGTCGGAGTTCTCCTTGAGCTTGCACTGCGCGACGGTGATCTCCTCCTTCTCGTCCTTGATGGGGGGCGGGGGGTCGTCGTCGCGCATGAGGGTCTTGATGAGGTACTGCTTGCTCTGCTCCTCGATCTCCTGGGCGGTGGCCTGGGAGCCGACGGTGGCGGTGGAGGCGCGCGGCGCGCGGGGCGGCGGCGGCGGGCGGCGGGGGCGGGCGGCGGCGGCGGCATGGCGTCAGGCCTCGCTGGGCGCGGGGCGGGGCGGGGCTGCGTGGGCGGGCGGGCAGCGGCGCGCGGGCGCGTAGGGCGCGTAGGGCGCGTAGGGCGCGTAGGGCGCGTAGGGCGCGTAGGGCGCGTAGGGCGCGTAGGGCGCGTAGGGCGCGTAGGGCGCGTAGGGCGCGTAGGGCGCGTAGGGCGCGTAGGGCGCGTAGGGCGCGTAGGGCGCGTAGGGCGCGTAGGGCGCGTAGGGCGCGTAGGGCGCGTAGGGCGCGTAGGGCGCGTAGGGCGCGTAGGGCGCGTAGGGCGCGTAGGGCGCGTAGGGCGCGTAGGGCGCGTAGGGCGCGTAGGGCGCGTAGGGCGCGTAGGGCGCGTAGGGCGCGTAGGGCGCGTAGGGCGCGTAGGGCGCGTAGGGCGCGTAGGGCGCGTAGGGCGCGTAGGGCGCGTAGGGCGCGTAGGGCGCGTAGGGCGCGTAGGGCGCGTAGGGCGCGTAGGGCGCGTAGGGCGCGTAGGGCGCGTAGGGCGCGTAGGGCGCGTAGGGCGCGTAGGGCGCGTAGGGCGCGTAGGGCGCGTAGGGCGCGTAGGGCGCGTAGGGCGCGTAGGGCGCGTAGGGCGCGTAGGGCGCGTAGGGCGCGTAGGGCGCGTAGGGCGCGTAGGGCGCGTAGGGCGCGTAGGGCGCGTAGGGCGCGTAGGGCGCGTAGGGCGCGTAGGGCGCGTAGGGCGCGTAGGGCGCGTAGGGCGCGTAGGGCGCGTAGGGCGCGTAGGGCGCGTAGGGCGCGTAGGGCGCGTAGGGCGCGTAGGGCGCGTAGGGCGCGTAGGGCGCGTAGGGCGCGTAGGGCGCGTAGGGCGCGTAGGGCGCGTAGGGCGCGTAGGGCGCGTAGGGCGCGTAGGGCGCGTAGGGCGCGTAGGGCGCGTAGGGCGCGTAGGGCGCGTAGGGCGCGTAGGGCGCGTAGGGCGCGTAGGGCGCGTAGGGCGCGTAGGGCGCGTAGGGCGCGTAGGGCGCGTAGGGCGCGTAGGGCGCGTAGGGCGCGTAGGGCGCGTAGGGCGCGTAGGGCGCGTAGGGCGCGTAGGGCGCGTAGGGCGCGTAGGGCGCGTAGGGCGCGTAGGGCGCGTAGGGCGCGTAGGGCGCGTAGGGCGCGTAGGGCGCGTAGGGCGCGTAGGGCGCGTAGGGCGCGTAGGGCGCGTAGGGCGCGTAGGGCGCGTAGGGCGCGTAGGGCGCGTAGGGCGCGTAGGGCGCGTAGGGCGCGTAGGGCGCGTAGGGCGCGTAGGGCGCGTAGGGCGCGTAGGGCGCGTAGGGCGCGTAGGGCGCGTAGGGCGCGTAGGGCGCGTAGGGCGCGTAGGGCGCGTAGGGCGCGTAGGGCGCGTAGGGCGCGTAGGGCGCGTAGGGCGCGTAGGGCGCGTAGGGCGCGTAGGGCGCGTAGGGCGCGTAGGGCGCGTAGGGCGCGTAGGGCGCGTAGGGCGCGTAGGGCGCGTAGGGCGCGTAGGGCGCGTAGGGCGCGTAGGGCGCGTAGGGCGCGTAGGGCAGGTCGTCGAGCTTGGGCTCGAGGTCGGGCACGTCGAGCGCGTCGAGGTTGAGGTCGGCGCCGAGCGAGGGCAGCAGCTGGTCGAGGTCGCAGGCGTCGGGCAGCTCGGGCAGGTCGAGCGTGTCCCGGTAGGGCTCGTTCCAGTCGGGCTGCGACGCGGCGCGCTGCGTCGCGATGTACTGCTGTTGGAACCACTGGAACTCCTGCAACCGAACGAAGACATTATACTGTGCCGCATATCGCTCCCTGATGAACATACGTAAGTAGGTATCTTGTTTGTAAGGGATGGGATAATTATTCTTGTAAGTACTCAAACTTCATCTATTTTTATCTATACCTAATATAAATTCTAAAATAATTTACATACTACTATTTACACTGTACATAATAATACACAATAGTTTAACATTTCGTAAATGTATTCATATGAAAAATATGTGAAAGATGATAATATTTAAATGTAAATGTAAAACAATTATAAGTTTGTGTTTATACTCTGATTTTAAATTATGTGAAACTGACAGATGCAAATGTCAAGTTCTCATACATTTTGACATTTTGTATCTGTCAAACAGGAGCAAAAATGTATGAAGTTACATATTGACATCTGTCAGTTTAGTTTGTATAGCTATTAATTTTTTTTAATGACTATTTCGAGGTAAAAAGTTTGCTAAAGGCGCGTTATCTTAAACTAATGTAGTTTAAAACTTAAGTGAATTAAACTTGTCTATATTTTTTTATGTCTTTAAATCAAATACTATTTTTACACAAACAAAAAATTGTTTAAATTAATTACTTTCCAAACTGTGATTTGTGACAAGTTTTGTAGGAATTTTATGCTGGCAATATAATAAATAAATCGTAAGTTGTATATTTAAATAAACATTATATTTTAACAAACATGACATATGAATATTTCAATAATGGGAAGGGCTCCTCCATAAATTACGTCACACAGGGAAGTGAGAAAAAGGGTGGGGAGGGATTTTCTTATCTTCCTATTAAAACAAACTTAATACTCATTTGAGAAATTGTAAGAGAATCAGAATCAGAAAGAAATCATTTATTTGTCAGAAAAGTGGTATAAATAAATAATGAAGCTAGCAAAATCCACAAGAAACTGGCATACAAAGTGTGACCAAATTAAGATTAATAAAATAAAAAAATAATGGAAGTTTTCTATCAATAGGGAAGGGGACTCTCTTAAACGTAACTAACTGTAACAAAAGGGAAATGCAGTCATGAAAAGTAGGTGTTTTAGTAAGTTTTGGTGCTCTCAAAGAAAAAGAAACCAATTTATTTAGTTAAATCTCAATATCACAGTTTGGAAAACTAAAACTATAGCTGTCCTTACCTAAGATTGCGACTGTGATTACTTAACTGTAGTGGTACTTATTCTAGAGAATAGTTCAAAAGAACACACTATATATTGCATATGATCTGAGCTCTAATGCCCGCCAAAAAATGCGTTCCAAACATACGTCAAAACATCCTGCTCCAAGTATGTGTTCCTGACACATCAACATAAATATCAACTGACTGAAATAACATTGAAACTGGTCCATAGTACTATAATTTCTCTAAAGTGTTTGGTCAAAAACAAGTTGCTTACTAAGAGGAATGCATTAGTTGCAATATTGCCACTGTCCAAGAGAAACTTCGTCACATGTAGTTGGCCTATGGTCTGACTGAAGGGCCTCTAGTAACATCGACAGAAGGCATTGAATATTTTTTTGTATGAGAAAATGTCTATCAAAACTGACACTTATAGGGCGAGTATTTCCCGGGAGCCAATAAGCCGAAGGGCCACTATACGTTATTTGTCATGTGATGTAGTTGTCAGGAAGACATAGTCAGAGCGCGGCGGGCTATTGTTACGCGCTATACGCACCTGGGCACGGCGGGCAGGGCGGGCAGGGCGGACAGGGCGGGCAGGGCGGGCAGGGCGGGCAGGGCTTGCGGCGCTTGTCCAGCAGGCCGTTGGGCGCGGCGTCGAGCGCGCGCTTGAGCTTCGTCTCGTCCGGGCGTTTCGCGTCCGTCACTTCCTCCGCACTGAGCGTCCTCTCGAGGCACTTGAGCAAGAACTCACTATCCAACGCACTTTTACCGACACACTCACTGCTATCCGTGTCCGATTGCACCGTCTTCCCGTCGGTCGTTTTCTCACACTTTACTTCGGTCGCCTTGGGTGGCGGCTTCCGCTTCTCGTGGTTGTTGGGCTCTCTGTAGCCCTCGTTCTGGGCGTACTTGCCCTCCTTCTCTAGCAAATCGTTCCGCCACTCTTTATCCCTCTCCTTGTCGGGCCCCTTGCCGTCGGCCAGCATCTTCGACTTCTTCTTGAGCTTGAGGCTGTCGAGCGGCACCTTGTTGTTCAGCTTGTAGTCGTGCGACTTGGTGACTATGTGCGAGTTCTTGGATATCGTCTTCATGCGGTAGACGACGTTGTTGTCGCCGGACGCGATGATCTCCGGCTTGACGTCGCCCTCGTAGTGGTTGTTGAGCTTGATGCTCTTGACCAGGTAGTCGTCAGTCTTGTTCTCGGCCGCGTCGGCGGACTTGGAGGCGTCCTCGGAGTCCCTCCGGTGGGGTTTCTCGTCGGTCTCCGATCGCCTTTCGTATTTTGATCTTTTTGGACTGAACGTCGCCGAGGCTGAACTTCTTCTTCTCCTTCTTGGAGTTCTTGATGACGGCGGAGTTCCGGCCGCGGAGGCTGATGTGGAGAGGAGGCACGCGCAGCTCGCCCGCCTCGCCGGTGGGCTTCTCGCCCTTCGGCGGCTGGTTGACGAAGCTGACGTCCGCCTTGTACACGGGCTCGCTCTTGTCGAGCTTGAGGCGGAGCTTGATGGACTCCTTCTCGCCGGGCGGGGACTTGGGCGCGTCCGGCGCCGGCGGCTTGGCGGCGACGGCCGGCGGCCGCGGTAAGGCAACTTTGGTTTTCCCGTCGCGGACAATTTTATCCCGGAGCGTGGCGGGCTTCTCTTTAGCGCCCGCAGTCCGGGGCTTGCCGCCCTTCTGCGCGAGTTTGTCGTCGCGCTCCTTCTTCAATTTACTCCTGAGCTTCTCCTCCTCGATCTTCCGGGAGTCGTCCTCGACGGGGGTGATCTTGGCTATGCCGAAGACCTCCGCGTCGGAGTTCTCCTTGAGCTTGCACTGCGCGACGGTGATCTCCTCCTTCTCGTCCTTGATGGGGGGCGGGGGGTCGTCGTCGCGCATGAGGGTCTTGATGAGGTACTGCTTGCTCTGCTCCTCGATCTCCTGGGCGGTGGCCTGGGAGCCGACGGTGGCGGTGGAGGCGCGCGGGCGCGCGGGGCGGCGGCGGCGGCGGCGGGGGCGGCGGCGGCGGCGGCATGGCGTCGGCCTCGCTGGGCGGGGCGGTGGGCGGGCGGGGCGGTGGGCGCGGGCGGCGCGGGCGCGTAGGGCGCGTAGGGCAGGTCGTCGAGCTTGGGCTCGAGGTCGGGCACGTCGAGCGCGTCGAGGTTGAGGTCGGCGCCGAGCGAGGGCAGCAGCTGGTCGAGGTCGCAGGCGTCGGGCAGCTCGGGCAGGTCGAGCGTGTCCCGGTAGGGCTCGTTCCAGTCGGGCTGCGACGCGGCGCGCTGCGTCGCGATGTACTGCTGTTGGAACCACTGGAACTCCTGCAACCGAACGAAGACATTATACTCGTGCCACATATCGCTCCCTGATGAACATACGTAAGTAGGTATCTTGTTTGTAAGGGATGGGATAATTATTCTTGTAAGTACTCAAACTTAATCTTGAATGTTTTTTATTGAAATATTGCAGAAAGAAATTTGATTTTAACTACATATCCAAAATACAAAGTATCAGATTTTATACATAATATTCCAGTCTATTTTTTATACATAATAGTTATCTATAATGTTGCTTTATCTAAATTACAGGACACAAAAGACTTTTATTGATGGCTATCACATCAATGTATACATTGATACCTTGTCAAAATAGTCTCTCTCAGTCTAAAAATCAGTGATTATTATTTTTTGACATTGTAATTCATTATCCGTATTTTGATTAGATATTATTTTTACTGTTAAAATATAATGCATTTTACTTGTATAATTATGTAATATTCAAACACAATGTATTTTGTTTGTGAATAAATAAATTGAATTGAATTGAAATATATTATTTAATGTGAGAGATTAGAATTAGAAATATACTTTCAGTTTAAATCAATACAGAACATTTATGAATGTCAAATATTATGTATTAAGCTACCACTGAAACTGTAACCTGTGTTCTCCTATTAGTTGTGCGTTCCATGAAGTCGATTCGACTGTTCCAAAACCATGTACATACCTGGAACCTGGACCTCGTCTTCTGGTCCATGGAGGTGGTGGAGGGCGGCAGCAGCACCTTCAGGTCCTCGGGCGAGAACCGCGTGGGCGCCGCCGCGGCCGCCGGCGCGGGGGACGCCTGGCCACAACAAAACAGATCAGTACTAATTTACTTCAAAGTCATGGTTTAAAAATGATGCTGTCACTTTCGTAAAAGTCACTAATGAAACTGACAGCAACAGTTTTGAACTATGCCTCACTTTAGTCTCCGTTTTGTAATAAGGTTCAAAATTTGATGTCTAAAATCCATACTAATTTTATAGATGGGAAAGTGTATCTGTCTGTCTCTCTGTCTGTATGTATGGTTGTCTTTCTTTTACGGCAAAACGGAGCTACGAATTGACGTGATTTTTAAGTGGAGATAGTTGAAGGGATAACATAGGCAGGCCTGTCCCACTCCGCGTGTAGGTATCGAACTTGCAAGTACATGCGGCGGCCCCTCCGGAGGGGCTAATTAGTAGAAAATCACGCGAGCGGCGACGCATGCGTGACAGTTGTTTGTGATAAAAAGACAACGCACTTCTAGGTATGAATAATTGTAGGTGTTGAACGCTGGGCGGTCGAATTTCAACTTTATATGGCCTGAGTCTTTAAACGGTTTATATAAACGGTTTTTAAGAGTGGGTTTTCTGTACTTGTACAATTAAGTTTTCTGTGACATAGGCTAGTTTTTGTGTTCCTCACCTGTGGATGGTGTTGGTCCGCTTGCGCCGGCTGCGTCTGCGCAGGCGGCTCCTGCATGTCGGGCTTGGGCGGCTGGGGCTGCGGGGGCGGCGCGGGCGGCGCGGGCGGGCGCGGCCGGGGCGGCTGCGTGCGGTAGGGCGGCGGCGAGGGCGCGAAGGCCGGGGCGAAGCGCGCGCGCCCCACTACTGTCGCGTTGGGCGCCGGGCTCGGCGATGCCGACACGCTCGCGCGGTATGTGC